>JAWWTY010000158.1:16079784-16169697 GCA_035222235.1 Margarornis squamiger | reverse complement strand
CAGGGCAGGGCAGGGCCGGGACCGCCCCGTCCGGCCGCGGGACAGAGCGGGACAGAGCGGGACAGAGCGGGACAGAGCGGGGGGAGCGGGACAGAGCGGGAGGAGCGGGACCGAGCGGGGGGAGCGGGACCGAGCGGGACAGAGCGGGGGGAGCGGGACAGAGCGGGACAGAGCGGGGGGAGCGGGACAGAGCGGGACAGAGCGGGGGGAGCGGGACAGAGCGGGACAGAGCGGGGGGAGCGGGACAGAGCGGGAGGAGCGGGACAGAGCGGGACAGAGAGGGACAGAGCGGGGGGAGCGGGACGGGCGGCGCTGCCCCCGGCGCCACGTGGCGGCCCCGCTGCCGGCCCGGGCAGGAGGGGAGCGCTGGGGAAGGGAGCGCTGGGGAGGGCAGTGCTGGGGAAGGCAGCCGGCGAGTAGGACGGCACGGAGCCGGACCGCAGGGCTCCGCGGGGCGGGCAGCCCCAGAGCGGGGTGGGCTGCGCCGCGGCGAGGGACAGAGCGGCGGAGAGCCGAGCGGGGCAGGCACGGCTCAGCAGCCAACACCCCTCCGGGAGCTGGGCCCGGAACTGCCCGTGCCGAGGCTGGCTCGGGCAGCGCTGCGGGGCTGGGGACTCACCTCGCCCTGCTCTAGCTGATGCTGCCGCAGCTCCAACACCAGTCCTGGACCCATATCCGTAAAGCTGTGGGCGCTTCCTGCGAGTGTGGTCCAAAGGGCACTGTCAGAGGATGAGGCAGGAGGTACCGTGACAGGGTCCAGGCAGAGAAGACTTCGCTTGGCGCACTCTTTTTCCTCGTAGGAAGTAGTTAACATGGGTCTCAGCCTTCCCTCCTGTGTTCGCACCCTGGTACTGACTGACCTGCTCTCACTAAAGGACTACTGACACCTCGGCTGCCTCCACACCGGGAGCCACTGCCTACACACGCACTCCCGACCCGATCAGCCTGACCTCTCTGTTCCCAGACACTTTCTACAACTAGGGATTCAGCTTGGCAGCCAACCACCACCCCTGCTGCTCAGAAAAATTTCCATTTTTCTTACACGGAAAACTCAAGAACAGGAAGCACAACTTCCTCCGGCAGAGCAGCAGGGCTGTGGCAAGGCCACAGCAGCCCCATTTCCCTATCTGGAACTCAGCAATAACCTGCCCTCCTGCTCCCTGGATGCTTGCAGGCA
Source organism: Margarornis squamiger (assembly GCA_035222235.1). Classification (NCBI taxonomy): domain Eukaryota; kingdom Metazoa; phylum Chordata; class Aves; order Passeriformes; family Furnariidae; genus Margarornis; species Margarornis squamiger. The sequence goes on along the minus strand of JAWWTY010000158.1, from coordinate 16,168,520 downwards.
TGTGTTTGCAAGTCCCAAAACATCCTGCCTAGCCAAAGGATGTTCGCACCCTGGGGCCTGAAGTGACTCGTGCTCATAAGGCCTGCACTTTCCCACTGCCTTCTGCAGAGAGGAGCTGCCCGGGAACAGCACCAGGCCTGAGCCACGTGGCAGAGGGGCTCTGGCTGCCCGTCAGCTCGCCCGGGCCAGGGACCCGAGGAGCAGTACTGCACACTGGGACTTGTAGTCCTGGGGCATCTCCCCGTGCATTGAATCGCGCTCCAAGCAGTGTCCTCACAGGCACAGGGTCTCTCCTTGCTGTTCAGCCCATCAGTTCCCCAACTGTTCAGGGCAGGAGTTGTACTCCTGAACTTTGCTCTCGAGCCGGTTGTGCTCCCAAAGCTGCCCTGTGCATTCCTGTCTGACAGCGGGCAGTAGGCCTGGCCTCCCTCTCCAGCATGGACAGACGGCAGCAGGGACAATGCCGGCCGGCCTGGGGCTGCCGCTTCCAGCAGCCTTGGCAGGGCTCGGACCAGCCCCGGGCAAGCGGCACGAGCCCCATGAGGCTCCCTTGCCAGGCAGGTGGGCCAAGAGAGCAGGGCACTGGGGCTTTGGGATACATCAGGCTCTGTAACAGGTGCAGATTCTTCCAGAGTTCAACAGCATTTCTAGGGGTGAGGGTAACTTCCAAAAAGGCCAGCTCACTGTTGGAAGATACTCCATGTAAATCTTTTTTACAGGCCAGGTCTTCTGAGTATGCTCAAATCCAATTTTTAAACTGAAACTAAAAGCAGCAGTGCTTCTGTTTCACAAGTTTCAATGCTAAATGTATGTTTTACAGCCAGGGCTCATCATTCCATAGGACTTCTCATACTAGGAAGCTTCATACCAATGAGGAAAATGCCACATGTTCTACTGACACACACTCTAGCCCAATACTTACTTATGTTCTGTTTTAGCAGAAGTTCTTGATGTAAATGGGAACAGAAGAGGTACATAATTTCAAAATACAGTGATGGCTGTACCGTCTCCTCTGGAAAATGAGAAAGATGTCCAAGACTAGAAAAAGTATACGCTGGAACAAACCTGAAAGGTAGTGATGTGAACACCACTCCTCACCAACAGCCATTAGTAGTATGACTGGCTTTTATGTAATTTAAGTTACAAATAGAGTTCAAGAGACTGTGTATCACAGCACACATTACCTGTCAGTTGATTCTAATCTCCTTTCGGTTCAACACTTTCCCTGTTTTTTCTCTGTAACATGAAACCTTGCTATTGCAAAATCCAAAAAAAGTTCAAAGATTTTTTTTTTCTGGTTTTCCAGCCCATTCCTACTTACAGTCTAGTGAAAACTGTTTAAAGTGCAATTCTGTCTTTCCAGTCAACATTCTTTCCATTCCAGTCCCACTTCTGCAGTTTCCTCGTGTGGCTTTTGCTTTGTACCACAATTGTCTGAATTAAGACGTAATGCTTTCAGTAGAAACTGGGTTTGCAAACACAGTATAAAACATAGCATGTGCCCAAAACAGCTGTGAAGGCAGCTGGCAAAACTGAGCTTTACTGTCAGCTGACAGCGCTCCAAGAAGCCAGAGGACCACCTGGGGATCAGAGGGCAGCAGTGCTGACATCGAGGCACTTGACAATTGAGCAATGGTTTACAAAGAGTTAATAATCTAAAGCTTTCAGCAAGCAGAAAAACAGCTGTAAATAGATGTGGAGGCTTGGAAAGACAAGACAGAGAGGAGGCTGGATACAGAAGGGGCGTAGGCAGCACAAGTACTCAAATACATGAATGAAAACATCTAAGGGCTGGAAGGACACAATCTAGAAGCAGTGGAGGGTGAGGAGGAAAAGGCTGCAACAGCAAAAATATTCCAGGAATGGTGGAAATGGGGTGAGGGAACCGGGATTTATTAACAGGACTTTCCCAGTATGCACATTACTCTTCCATTATGCAATATGTAGACCTTTCCTCATGCAATTCAAATAAACTTCAAATTTTTAAACCCCTTATCAAGTCTGTAGGAGCCTCTTGGAATCCTTGTGATAGGGAAGGCATTGGTGCATCAAACAGCTCTAAGGACATTGTGACACTGCGTAGATCTTGCCACAAAACAAAGTAGAAAATATCAGGAGGGAAGCGCGGTTGTCCATATCCATGGAAAACACTAGCACTGGAGGAGCCCTCTCCAACTCCAAATCCTGTCTGTGGAAACGGGGATTTCTTCCTCATCAGAGAATCACCAAAGTCAGCTGAGTTGTTACTGAGGTCTATCTTCTGGCTGCATTGCCAGATGTGCAGAGCACCTGGTCCTCAGCCCTGCTGATGCATGAGCACATACCAATGTAACACCAGAAATTTTACAGCCGACGTAAAACTGTCGTCTTCTGCAAGAGCAATCTCGCTATTAAAGCTCTGCTTTGTCCATGATAGGAACCATTCCTGCTTAGTCCCCTGATGGCCAATCACCACTGCACTCCCCCCATGAGCTGCCCAGTTGTTAGGACAAGGTTCCCTCCATGCTCCACACAGAGAGAGTACTCTTTTGCAGGATCCTGGTATATGGAGCCAGGGCACAGCACCTTGACAAGTAAACTACACTTTGCCCAAAGCTCTGAGCCACAGCTGCATGACAGAAAAGGAGTGCAACACTGGAGCATTCATTTACAGGATGTATTTATTACACTGTAAAAAGTCCATTGGATTTGTAGCCATTTACTCTGTATGTACACTGGTTGTATTCCCACCCCAACTGCAGGTTCCTCTTCGTACAGGATACACTGGGTTGGAGTCCCAGCCATGCCCCTCCCAGTCACCAGGGGGATTTCCAAGATCAAAATTATTGAGAATTTACCCAACTACTTGAGGGGGGAGGAGGAACAGTGATGCAGCACTTGCCAGGCAGCCAGCTCTGCTCTGGCCATGAGGAGAGGGAAGAGCGTGATGTTCTTGCTGCAAGGTGGAAGCACAAGAATGACTATCAGGGCCTCGGCTGCAGGGGTATTCTGGGGGGAAAATGATATGGGATCCCAACAACTAGAAGATATACAAGGGTGCAATCTCTGCAGAGCTTCCAAGAGAAACCACAGCAGACTTGCTGGGCATCTGTCAACAGGTACCACTGATACTCACATCTTCTCTAGCTGAAAATGATGTTCTCTTAAAGAAGGGGGCTGGTCACCAAGAGCCCAATGTAGCAAGTGGCAAATAACACATCACTGCTGTGTACCCCAGGGAGTAGCCATGAAGTGCTGTGTGAGAGATGGCCATGGTGCTCTGCTGTCACCATTTCCTTCTCATCTGCTCAACTAGGTAGAGCTTTCCAGATTTGCTCTCTCCAACCAGAAAGCCTGATTACATTTACAGGGGGAGGGAGGAAAGCCATGCTGCCCCTATTAGACTCCCCTGCTGCCTACTCCATATCTGGCATGGGGATTGCTGTCATCTGTGTTGCAGAAGGAAAGCATGTGCCTACAGCAGGCAAGAAGCCCTATGTAGCAAACTGGGAGCTGCACTGTTAGCAATCCACATTTCTAACAAAATTCTTTACCTGCTGAACCCAAGCGTGCCCAGAGCCCAAACAAAGCAGTGCAACCAGAAGAGTGGGCAGGAAAGCTAGGGAATGGCTGAAGAATTGTCCAGGGATTGCAAGTAATCTTGAGAGGCAGCCCTGTACTGCAGCCCCTCTCTGGTGTGACATCAGTAAATTTCCCCTCTTTACCAGATGAACTGGTGGCAGCTTGGTCCCAGGCTGCTGGGTGGGGGTGTTGCCTGGCCCCTGAGATTGCAAAGGCAAGAAGGTCAGTGGAACTGGGCACCCCTCCAAGAAGACAGGAATTTCTAGGCAGATTTCTAGGTGATGCCACAAGAAGAGAGCAGAATGGGATGTGCTCCAGAGGATTGTGGCAGCAGTCCTTCTGCTCAGGTTAGCATCATCTAAAACAAACATGCCTGCTACCAGAGAACATTTGGCAAGCACTCTCTACCCACAGAGCTTCCTCAGCAGACAGTTCTCAGACACCCTCAAACTAATTGACTTCAGAGGTTGTCATGGGGTCAGTAGGCCGTGGAGTAGCTAAGAGAGGAACAGGAGAGGTGGCTTCAATTAGAGCTGGGTTGAGAATGATTGGCAGAGTCATAGGTGGCACCCCAACCTGCAGGGGAGAAGCAAGAGGCTGCAGGATGAGCGGTGGCTGTGCTGTCGTAGAAGGTATGTCTGTAACGGGGCTTGTCTTTGTTGAAGCTGATGCTGCGAAAGAAGGAGAGGCAGAGGTGCTGATGGTGGGTGAGGCAGGTGCAGTGGCTTTCTCGGACTCTGGAAAAAGAAAGAGACAAAATACATCCTTACATAGGTCCTGACAAAGTCACCCATTAACTCGAAACTAAGCAGTGCTGAAGATCAACTCAGGGGCCTTTTGAGACTTGCCCCTTCCATATACCTTCATAGATGCCCTGAGGAGCAGGTGTTGATCACAGGCATTCTGCCTACCCCAATAACCTCAGCAAGAAGGCCAAAACCTATCCATTTGGATGCACAACAGTTCACAACACTAGAGGCCTGGTCACCATAGATCACGCTAAAGCAAGGAAAAACAGATCCATGTCGCCATGCTGGGAAGACAATTCCAGAAAAAAGAAAACAAGACTCACCACTGGCACTCAGTTCAGAAGGCTTCTCCAAAGGAGCCAGGTGGGTGGCTGATCTCACATCCCCCACAGTAGAAGGGGGCAGGGCAGATACTATTGATTTCTGATGCTGCTGCTCCATTGGTATGTTGGGGACAGGATCTAAGAAGACAAAACACGCAGTGAGACCACACACCAGTTTGTTCACTCCTTCTGCCCACCCTTAATTTGCCCTTCTTGTGCCAAGCTCCCATAGCCTCCTGCAACTATCACTTCATCAGCATCCAGGCACTATGACAGCTGGGTACTGGACAAGGTGCAAGCTGATCCAGTAACTGTTTTCTTAAGGTTTCCCAGCCCCCTGTACCTTGGATGACTGTCTGTTTGAAGAGCTCATCCCGCAGCCGAGGTAAGAAACAGTCAATGCGCTCCCAGGTGATCTCCCAAAGATCGGAGTATCCTGTCCGTGAGTCAGCACTGTGGAATATCCCAGCTGTATCCATTACGAGCAGCATATTTTTCAGAGACTCTGGAATGGCCTCCAGCTATAATGAGAGACACTCCTCAGGACACAAAGAATGGACACAGCAATGAACAAAAGCTCAAAAGAACTAATCGGATGCCTCGGAAACAGAGGCCAAAGTGAGAAACCATGGAACAAAATGGTTTCAAGTTCAGAAGGTTGAAAGTGGTGAAGAGTTGTCCAAAGCACTGCAGCATCACATTCAGCACCTTACCAGTAAGTCGCTGGAGCCAGCATGCATATATTTGTCCATAAAGTCTAGGATTGTGAGCCACAGGGCAGCAAAAGTGGTCAATGAGAGCAGCGGGGAGAGATGCTGTAGGAACACCTAGGAAAAAACACAGCTCATGTCAACAAGTAGTATGAGGGCTGCCGCTCACAGCTTGACAAGCCAGTCTTGCGAATCTGGATTCCCTGTCCTTTTGGCAGGCTGGATGCATGCACAGGCCTGGCCTCAGGGTGCCACAGGCCTCCACTATTCTGAGCTGCATATGTGGAGGACTGGACCTTGTCTCCTTTGCAGGAGGCCCCCACAGTTTGCATCACCATGCCTTCCAGCCCTTCCAGACTCTCTGCCTCAGGTCAGAACTATCAGCTTGTGACATGCATAATTTCACCATGAGAACAGACTGTCTTCAATTAAATGCTGGGTGAAATACTTTTCTCCCTCTCCATCATAAAGTCATAAATTCCTTCCTGACAACTTTTCCGAGGACTAGAATCATGGAGACAGTTCTGGAAAGAAGGCAAGTCCCAGCAACAGAAGCTGGTGGAGAAGCCCAGCACTGAAGACAGTTGAACTAGTACCCTGACACCTATCCAGATCAGAGATGCTGAGAAGCAAACACAGCAAACAGTTTGGTTTTCTTGAGGAACATGGATTCCCCGGAGCTTTCAGGCAGCAGAAGCGTGCTCACCTTGGAAAGTAGTGTTGAGGCTCTCATCCTAGTTTCTTCCATCCCACCAATGTCAGCTGGACTGATGTTCTCAAGTAGCTTGGTTAGCAGAGGGAACAGCACCTGTTGGATCAGACACACAGATATTTTAGAACTGAAAAATGACTGATGAGATTTGCCCAGACAACCTTACGGAAAGGAGCTGGCTTTTGGGACTGGTGGCTTCCAGACAGAGACCATGAGAGAAGCAACAGGAAGCGGACATGAGTGTATTCACTTGAATAGTCCAAAAGGCTCTGTCAGAAACCTAAGTAGAAAGGAACTTTTCAAAAGATCAGAGTAAGGAATGTCTTGTCTGTTGTGAACAAGCTGCTCAAGAAGATACTGCTGAAGTAGGATACCATTCTTCCACTCCTGCACACAGCTTTGCTCTTCCTAACAATGCTGTCCTGCCTACATGCCCAGCCCAGCCAGGAGGTTACCTTGTTGAAGCAGGACTCCCATTCCAGGGCATCCAGGGCCTGCAGGTCATGTACCAGGAGGGCCCGCTGCAAGTAAGTGAGAGCTTGCATCCGTATCTGGCGTCGGGCATCACAGCACAGCCAGGCAATACCTGCAAGAGAGGGATTCAGGGCAAAGCCCACAGTGAAAGTGTAACATTCCTACTTCCCCAGTCTAGGGTAAAAATCTAATGAAGATATGAGGAAAAAAAAAGGATTATACTTGTTCCAGGCCATGGACTGGCAATCCACTGTCAAATCCAGACACATGCTGGCAGCTAACTCATGCTAAAGATGTCTTTCCAAATCTGATCCAAATTGTTGTTCAATTACAACAGCCCCTAAAAACAACCTCTGCCTGCCTTTTGCAGTTAGTTCTTGGCTCCTCAACTTTCCTGCCATTAAGCATGCTCTCATCACCAGCTTTACCCTGTAGCAAAGGACACCAGCAGTTGGACCACAGTGTTCGTGAATCCGCTGTGATTTTCCTGGCCGCTGTCTCCAGGTGTCGCTGCTCCTCTGCCCAGGAGCTGTAAATGCCAGCTGCTCGCGTGTGCAAGGTGTGCATGAGGTCCAGGAGCTGCAAGTACATGGCACAGTAAGAAACACACAAGACTTAAAATTTTGAAGCAACTCTGATCTCTGCCCTTCTCCAAACAATGCTAAAAGGCTCACAGCTACTCAAGCCTGTTTCCTGTATGTACATAACGGTGCACAGCTATAGAGATCGTGTCAGGCCCTGCTGTCTGTGCCCTCTTGAAGTGGTCAAGTGCCAGGCATTTTCAACAAGATTTGTTTCAGTTCCGTAGCTATATCAATCCCATCTTTGAGGAACACCATTTGAGTCCTGCCAAAAGGAAGAACGGACTCTTTCCTGGCATAGAGCATTGACTCTCCCAGGCAAAGGAATAAACCCAGTTGATTCAACTATGCTGTCCAGGAACAACTCTGCAACTTTTTTTTTTCGTAACAAAACAGGCATGAATCATATGCAAAGTTCCCTCAGAACAGCTCTGTATGGGCACATGACAACACTCTAGTCAGTTTACTACTGAACTGAGGCCCAACAGCCTGACAGTCAGCAGGCCTGTGCCTTCACACCTTTGAAGTACCAGCTGGAGAGAAATGACTCCCTTAGCCCAGTCCTCTGTACTTGAAATCCCATTGCCTCAGCCCACAGGGCTTTCCCCTTTCCACAAGTTCAGATGCCCTGTCAGACTCGCTGCTAATCCTACATGAGCCTCATACCTTCAAATACCTTTGATCTGCATCCATCTTACCTACTATAGTGATTCACAGCTTCAGACCTCCTCCTTGCTTTCCAGAGGACCTCTCTCCATTGCTATTCTGCTTTTGCCAGTAAAAATTGTCTTCTTTCAATGCAGAACCACACAGTGCCACCAGAGCCGTTGTCTGTCATCCAATGCCCACTAACTCTACCCCACTCTCCCTTGCCTCATAAACAATCCCAGTGATTACCTAGCAAGGCCCAAAGTATGGGAAAGGAGAGGAGGAAATCCTTGCTATACTTACGTCCTGACTAACCTGTAAAGACACAGTGTGGTAGCTGGCAGGGATGCTCTCATCCTCATCCTCATCACTGTGTGTGTGTGCCTGGTGCTGGCTCAAGACCCGGGATCGCCGTGTGGAGCTCTCCTTTGGCTTTTTTTTTAACCGACTGGATTTACTGTCATACCTGTGGCTCTTCCCTCTCTTTTCCTGGGATTTGTAGCCTAGTAAAAGAAAGTAAAAGGCAACAACATACCATATAGATAGTCTACCACAAAATTTTCTGCCTTTCAACACACAGAGCAGCCACCTTTTGATATCCCCAGCGGAGGGCCCTGTACTGTGAAATGATCACTACCTGCTTGTAGAGGACCCACCACCCCTCAGGGACAACCTTCAGCAAGAGTCAATAGTGCTACCTCAACATCAACTCCAGACCCCCCCTCTGTTCCAAGGAGGAGGATAAGAATAAGGTCCCCGTCACCAGCAGGAACCAGGACACTTTTCACATAGTAGACTATTTTCTGGGAGTTGGGAACTCGTTCCCTGACAGTATACTTCACACTTCTTGCTGACTGGCCATCCCAAACCCAACCCTGATTGTCAAGTGAAGGCCATCTTACCCCCATTCAAGCTCGCCTCCACGAAGATACGGATTGTTTTGACGCACAGCTCGAAGTTCTCAGGTGTGACATGGGCAGCATCTCGCACGATGAAGGACAGGGACTCGACACATTTCATGAGAGACTTTGTGTCATGTGGGCCCAAATCTAGCCCCACAGTCAGGCTGTACTGGTTGACAAGAGGAGATGGACCCAGCCTGCTGAGTCCAGCAATGGATCTGGAGGTGTCGATATCATCTTTCCCCACCTGCAGGGCACAGCAAGAGGGTAGCAGGAGAGGGTAGCATAAAAACAGCACCTCATGCACACACTGAAAGGGCCTTTCTTCTGAAGCCAACATGTAACATTTCTGTAGGGTCCATTTCCCTTTCTTCTTCCTTTGCCTCCAAACTTTCTCCTCTTCATATCTCTGTCTCCCCATCCTCCCTTTATATTATCAGCTCATCTTATCTCTCTGTTCTACTGCCTTATTCTTTCTCTCCCTACCACACCCTCTGCTCACAACCATGCTAGGAGTAGTCTTCTTCGGGCACAGATACCCACAGGCTACTCACCACCAGCCAGCCACTGTTCATGACATCCACATCTGTCACTGAGCGATGCATCTTGCCTGGCTTCCCATGGTCTGTGTACACCTCTGAATCAGAGGTATAGCCGCGGTCCAGGCTCATGTCACTTGGGTGATAGGAGGAAGAGACCTCACTGTCTGATTGAGCACCTTCAAAACAAAAGCATGAAATTTAGATCAAAGCCAAATCAAAAACTTGCAAGAGTAGGTGTGGATAAGGGAGAAGTAATCCAGATTAGTCAGATCAGCATCAGCCCGGAACCACTAGTGGGTCCTGGAAGAAACCAGCCCAGGCCTCTGCTCCTGTGAGACCTGTTTCTCCCCTGTAGCTATGTTCTGCTTTGTCTTGCAGAGGGAAGGAGCTTTCCATCCTCTGCTGTCACTTGTCAGCCTGACTGTGGATTTAAAAACGGCAGGAAGTCCAATGCTTCTTGAGGGAAGAATCAAATGTACCATACACTTCAACAACTACTGCAAGTACTAAGTTCAGCCAAGACAACTCCAAAAGCACAACACAGAATTACATGACTCACGTAGGAATTACATGACCCCTCTGGGGAAACTCACATCCACACTAGTACTGGTCAGGTCTTTTTCATGAACACCAATCCACATTAGCATGCTCCATGCCTGTCAGATCTACCGCCCCTGACATTTAGGATAACCTTAAATTTCACATGCCCCGAGACACAAGTCTTCGCAAGGGACAAATTTAAGCTACTGATATAACATTATTTAGAAGCAAAAACTCATTCTCTCCATCATTCAACACTATCTAGAAACTCATCAACAGACAGACAGACTTGCTGTGAACACAGAGCACCAAACATTTCCAGGAGGTAAAGAGAATTAATGTTCTGATGTGCAAGGTGCCAAGTCAAGCAGTTTGCTCTATCAGCAAAGACAGAAGCAGGGGGAAAAAAAAGAAGGAAATAGAGAAATGGGAGAAGACAGCCCATTATTAACCCAGAAGGCAAATGCCATAAATGTTTTACAAAATCATGATTCTCCCATCTGTCTAGCATAAAGCATAAGGACCTAGCAAAGAAGTTCTAGAAAGAAAAAGCCTTCTGGAAAAATCTTTTCGTGCTCTTTGCTTTAGAAGTCCGAAGATATCAGCCTCAAATACACTGCCAGCTGGCTAAAGCAAAACAGAACAATTTGCTGAAAAGACCATCTTTCTAACAAAGTCAAGAGAAGTGGGAAATAGTGGGTTGGTCTTGTGGGAATGGTTCAGGCACTATTAATACAAATGGATTTGGAAATAGAATTTTAAATAACAACTCCCTTTATGAGATCCTTAAAATGGGGACAGAAAGGAGTCAGTCCCACAAAGAAGCAAGTATGACAGGAGCAGCAGCTGGGTTTACATTACATGTCTAGATGAGAGATTACAGTACCCTAGGCACCAGACCACAACCAGCAGAAAATGCTCCTTGGGTAGATCAAAGACCTTCTACAGCTGCTACAAATGATATCAGTTTTCCTCCCACTGCTCCCCCAGGGACTAGCACCTGGATTGCTGCTCACTGAGTAGGAAGAGATGGCAGAGTAGAGACAGGGACAGACCATGAGGTAGGAGTGAACAGCAGGTGCTGGTCTTTAATCTTGCTAATGTAGTTTAATATCAGCTTTGTTTTCTTGCAGTCCCCTTTGCTAATTGAAAAGCTTGAGGAAGCAGCTGCTTATCTGGCAGGCAGGCATCAGATTTCCTAGCAAAAGCTGGCCTGTCTTACCTGTGTCGTTATCTGCCCTTGCTGTAACCTGCAGGGCTGCAGGCGGCTTCACCCCAGACCCGATACACTCCAGGAGGGTGAAGAGTGTGTACCAGTCATCCCCCGAGTGAATGTTGGCAGCATTGGTCTTCAGGAGTTCATGGAGGCCATAGGCAACCTCATGGCTAACTCTGGACAGCACATTTGGCTTCATCATAAGCAGAATACGCAACGAGAGGAGAACCTGGCCAGAGGAGACAAGAATAACAGACCCTGTTATTTACACTCCATTCTCCACCAATGTACCCCTTCATTTATTTAGAGCTACTTATAACTGCTTTTTTTGTTATCTGCAGCACAGGTTAAATATGGCTCCACTCAATAGCAACTGGTTTTCTGTGTTGCCAGGTGTAGCCACAAACCCTCCCCAGTAACTGCATTTCAAGAATCTCTTACCTGTGCACTGATTTCTTCTCGACGGAGGAGTCGAATGGCCAGCCTCAGCAGCCCCACCACTGCTCTCTCCACCAAGAAGCAGAACTCCATTGCATGGACACAGAGATGATAAAGGTGATCTCGGACAGTTTGCCAGACACAGGTCACACGGTCCCTAGCCACAAGAAGGAAGGAAAGAGTGGAATGAAAAGAGGTGAGACAAGCAGGATCCAGCTACGTCTCCCAGAACTTCAGTCAACTCGGTATTTAATATGAATGAAAAACTCCAGCTGGGAGATGTAAGAACAGACAGTTAGAAACAACAAAGCCATCAAATTTCTTACTCATTACTTGCAAGGCAATCAGGTGGGAGAATTCTCCCTCTGGAGTTTAATTTATATTCTCCAGATTTCAGAATATCAAGCAATAATTCATGAGCTAATAGCCATTCTGTTTGCACATGCTAGAGTGGAATTGTTAAGCCCTGAAATTAAAGACACATGCTGCTTCAGCTGGCAAACCAAGCACATAAGGAACTCATTCTCTGGACCCAGGCAGCAGCTGCAGTAAAGCAGGGATGCTATAGTCAATAAGCACGTATTTCAAGGTCATACCTATTCTCTAGAACAATCCGCAGAAGCATCTCCAAGCAGAAGGCTGCATCCTCTTCATCATATGTCTCCTCATCAGGAGTCACAGAGATTAGAGCCTGGAAGAGCCAGGAATTTTTTGTGAATCACAAGCTCCCAGAAATGGGGGACCAACAAGTGAGGACCAACAGAATGCTTTGAGTCTGGGCGAAACTGTACTCCACTGTCTGGTGAGGTCATGCATAGTCTATAAAAATGCACTGGATAGGGGTCAAGCTAAATATATGGAAGAATTAGGTATTTTTTATTATGCAAGATGCAATATCCAATAGCTTCTTGCTAATAATATGTGAAGTACAGAAAAAGGAGACATACCTAGGAATGACTACAAATACTGGAGCTATTCCACTCAAGCCACCAGCTTACATATGAAGGGAGAATTCCTGACGTACTAGGAGTAGGAACAAAATGTTCCCCTGGAACTGAAATGACACACCCCCAGGTTCATGAGCTTCTCTAGCCCAAAGGCAAATGAGTCCAGCCTTATTACAACTCCCACAGCAGCCAGATGCCACACTATCTAGGGTCACACAGTCAAATTTTTCTGTATGGCTCTTGCCTCTAGAGTGGCCCTTTTAGAATGCTCTCATTAGGTACACAGCACACCAGAAATGATGACAAATTTTAAGCTCCTACACAGAGCTACACATACTTTCAAACACTTTCCAAGAGTCCTCAAGGCTTTTGGAATGCATTCCACAATTTAATGTTTTCTTCTACTACCAGTTTGTGGCTGCCAGCACAGAAGTTACTTTTAACAGCTGAACTAATGACTAGTTTCTTATCCCAAATAGTTTCAAGACTTTCCTTGGGGACAGGGGAGCTAGGTGAGTACACAGCACATATCTACACAATCATGCATAGCATACTTGTTCCATCACCAGTCCAGCCCAGCATCTCTCTCACCTTCATGAGCTCCTGCAGGGATTCAAGTTGGAGGAATTTGCTTTCTGTGATCAGCTTCTCAGGATCACATTGCTGCAAAAGACAGAAAAGGGGACTGTGCATCTGGAGAATGTGGAAGGCGTACAAACAGATCCTCCAGAAACACATGTTTACAGGAGATACAGACAGTGGCTTTAACACAATTACCTGGAGGAAAACTCCTGCCAACTAGTTAACTCTTGAACATCAATTACTTTTAGCAGACCTGATCTGTGCTAGACAGATTTTGACAGACAGCTCCTCTAAGTCCACACACTGGTCAAACCCCAGGTTCAGATTTTGTTAACACCATATGCCTTAACACTGTCTTGGAAGAGATTAGTCGTTTGAGAATTCATTAATTTGTCTTCAAATACAGGACTGTGATGACAAGGACAGTCTCTTGTGGGGACTCAGTCCCACTTTCATGTGCACAGCAGCACATAAGACCATTTAGCTGTCAATCCAGACACACTCCTCTGTAGTTTCTTATAGTTCCCAAGTTCCCTGTTACCTGCAATACTGCCCAGCAGCTTGCATATTTATGCTTCTGTTGCCTGTTACCCCATAGTACTGGCACAAAGGAAAAAAGCAGGTTCTTCTACAGCTTGTATGTTACCTTTATGCATTCCAAAGCCGCTCGCTTTGCCTCCTGTGTTTCTGTAGATGGCCCTCTCATACCAGATTGTTCTGTCCCACTAAGCGTGAGCCAACTAACAAAACTCAGTACTGTTGATTCACCACTGCGAATCAGAGAAGACCAGCATCAGTCAGAAAACAAGAAAACATGTTATTTTCCAGCTTGGTACAAAAAAGACTGCCTGGGACATCTACACCACTCACCGGTTAGATGGTGTCTCCTCACGCTGCAGATAGATTTTGCCGTTAGGATCCACAAAGTCTTCAACCTGGAATACAGACCAGCACGTGCATATACATAAGACCAATTGTTCACTTCTTTATAGCGGTCCCCCCCAGCTCTGTAATGTTTATCTTAGTGATGAAACACTACACCAAACCGCCCACGTGTATGCACTGAAACCCAGCTCTTCACCCCCCTACCCCACCAGTAAAGTGTCAGTCTCATCTGGCAACACCAATGCTTCATGACTATAAGCACGTCTCTCTTCTGCACAATACTCAAAATCTGTTCAAGTAAAATAAATGCTGGAAATTCTCAAACCCAACAAAAAGTAAAATGAGAAAAAATTAAACCCTATGAAAGAAGCTGCACACAGCTCGAACACTACACCCTTCACAGGTTTCCAAGCTCTGCACACACTTTACCAAAGCCAGGCCTTCCCAAGAGAGCTCTCCTCTTGGAACTGGCTCTAAGAAAAGCCAGATTCCCACACCCATAACTCTTCAATTATCCACTGGCTGGTCGTTATTACCTCCACCATGGCCTTGGGCAGCAGCTCTGCTCGGAAAAGCTGTAGCATGGCTTCCATGATGTTTTTCCAGCCCTCTCGTAGAATGTCACCATGGCGATGGGCCAAGTGAAACACAGTCTTTGCTGCAATATGGGCCTTGGGATTACTTCCAAAAACAGTGGGCAGGTTCTCAATAGACTGCAGGAAAAGAGGCAGTGGCAATCAGTCAAAATGGGATGTTTTATTTTCAACACAAATCAGGGCAGACGCTTCAGAACTGGTTATGGGAAAGACAACAATTCTCTGTATGATGCTTGGATAACTCCTCACCTCATATTCACTTTGCACAAAAACAAGGACAAGATGGCTTACCTGATACAAGCTGAATCACTGAACCACCTAGACACAGGCTCCTCAAGAATGGCAACACCACAAAACATTTTGAAAGTACTTGCTGAAAACCCACCAACACTAATTATCCTGCTATGAGAACTCAGTTCAGGATCAATGCCTTCTACAAAAAGTACCATATCTCTTCTGAAAGCAGCAATTACTCTGCCCTACTGTTAGAGAAGGAATCTAGGGCCAAAGGATTACTGACTTGCAAAGTTACCCCTACCGCTACTTAACAGCAAGTTACAAATAAGAGTGATGAATCCTGACATGCAGTCTTTGCCAATAATTGCTGGATCAAAAATCCTCATGATCTGTTAACACAGTCACAGCTTTTCGAAATAGAAAAAGTGTGCTAAATCATTGAAACCAACCATGCATATGCTGCCAAAACAAGAAAAACCCCAGCAATCATGTGAGCTGTTATCAGACAGTGTAACACACTCTACATTTCTGCAGTTACTTAAGGTCATTGCAATGTTCCTTTGACATGGGATGGGCTTTGCCACTCTCTTGTTTACGTGGACAAAATCCATACTTACTCCCTCATCAAGAATAGAAGACATGAGAGAGTATGGATTGACTCTCAATCTCAGATTTGAAGTTCAGAAAAACTAGCCCTTGCTTCAGCCAAACTGCTGGCAAAACTGTTATCAAAATGGTCTTTGATTTAGAGGCAAATTCCATTAAAAGTGCCAATCTGAAAATGTGGCAGAAACATGACGATGTTTTTTTCTATCACTGGTATAGGGAAACCACAAGAACACATAAATCATTGGAGCCTCAGAGTGCAAACAGCAATATGCCTGATTTTGCACTGTGGTACCAAGCCACAACCACTGAATTAAAACACACATGGGTTTTGCTACTACTTATACACTGAGCCAGTATGAGCCTTAGCTGTGGATCATGAAGTGTGGCATTTGTTCTTTGTAAATCACTTAATCCCTTTCCATGTTCCCTTCCATTCCTCTTCTTTCAATCAAAGCGGCCATGCATAGCAACTGCAGTGCATGGAGAGGATACCAGCTCACCAGGACGATCTGACGTGGGAAGTGCCGAGCAGCTAAGTGATACTTTGATATTCTTCCCTTGCTTTCTAACAGTTCCTCTTTGCTTTGACTTCTCAGTCCTCTGAAGAAGGCCCCTCCTCCTCCCTTTCCACCAGGACTGTCTCTCAAATATTTGTTCAGTTGTCCTACTCCACTACTGTCTCCAATCCTTACAGGAATTTAGGACAGCAGAAAGTAACTGGTGGCCAAAGAACTCAGCCTTTTTCAAATCCAGAAGTCCCTGATTCTATGCCATCATCAAAAGACATGCTTGCTTAATTTACACAGACCTTGAACTGCTCCAGATTCCATTCTCACAACTAGATGGGATGCAGCTGGCAACAACTTGTGCATCTGAGGGCTTAGTCTAGTTGCTTCTGCTGCGTAAGTCTGCATCAAACTGTTGTTTCATGGCAGACATTCATCTGCTTGTATTATCTATTGGTAATCTCAAGGTCTGGTATGCCTGAAAAGGATTAAGTATTGTATCTTTACTGCTGAGAGCTGTGGAAGAAGATAGAATCTGAAGCAACCCCACTGCTTGGTATTTGTCTTTTAGTAGTCAAACTAGCACTTTTTCACCATTATAAATGCCAGAATGCAAGTGATACAAAAAACCTGGTCCAAACAATTCAATTTCCCTGCACCCTAATTCCATTAACTGCATTAATTTGCAGGACTGTTCCCTTTCTCCTATCCCTTCAAGGGATTAAAAAAAGTCACCTGTCTTGGCCTTTTTACTCCCATGCTTTCAGTCTTGAATCATCTTGCTTCCCTTATGTGTGGCAGTTCTGTTCTGCTCACTGTGGGTCTTGCGCTGGTTCTAGAAGTAGTGCTGTGAGATTCTTTGGGAGTTCTGACCCTTTACAGGAGTTGCTGTCAACTTCTCCTTAGTACAAAGCATGGTCTGCCACACACTGTCTATCAAACATCTTGGGGAAAAACAGGCTGATGCTGTAACACACAAACAGATTTGGGCAATAAAAGCTTACACCAACCACTGCACCGTGAATTTATTCTCACAGTATAACCCATGGAAATGGTCTTTAGCACTTGCTAAAAGTAGAGCAGACAGCCAACCTTCTTACCATACTCCACATGCTAACTGACAATTGAAAGCATTTGTTTTTCTAATCCCTTTGTGCTTATACTGTGCATCCACAGAGTACCTACACTTTGGAAGCACAGCTCACAAAACAGTCCCTCTTGGCACTGTATAAACCCTATAATGAAATAGTCAATATCTGTAATGTATGACCATGCTTGTGATCACAGGGAAATCTAAGTCTCCTCAGATCATGCAGGTGGAATAAACATTTCTACATCAAAGTATTCTGCTCCTGCACTTGTGAGGGAGTAAAAGGAAATCTGTATATTTGAACTTGTCCTATGGCAGTCCCACTTCACTACACACTGATCATTGCTTCCTCCAGAAAACTCTGGGCAGGGGCTGTTAAATACCTACAGATACTGTGATAATGGAAATAAGCAACTATTACTGCTTAACAGAGGAAGAGAGCTCCAATATACTACAAGTCATGCTTCTTTCCCCTCCTTGCAAACTTACCTCACTGCTGAGGGCTGTAAACTTGCAGAGAGAAATTATGAGATTGTCAAACACATCACTAAGGCCATAGTGAGCAGAAATCATTGCACATTTCCTGGGGAAAGAAGAAAACAGAAAACAATGTACTAAGCACAGACAAGTCTGTCTGCAGGGCAGCAAATTAGAGACCCTCTCTGTTGACATTTTAGACCTTCCTCTCCATCCACTCATAATGAAATGCTGATGTATAGAAGCCTACTCCTGTCCTTCAAATAATCTCAATCCTTATCCATAGATCCTCATAGTTGTCTGTGCTGATGCACAGATCACTTAAAAAAACTAAGTCTAAACAGACAGACCACTTGCACCTGAGCATTATACCCAATCTCCTGTCCTGATGTAAGAGAGAGTTGCTGGGATTGGTGGTAGTGTTGAAGGTCTAGTTTCCAAGAGATCATGGCTACAGCAGTGTATTAACAGACTTAATGCATTATTTGATCTGGATCTAAGCATGACCAAAGATCACTTCAACAGAGTTGCTCACAGATGGCAAGATTTTGAATACTGGCCATCTGGGAAGGAAATGACCTCATATACATAAAAGGTTTTGTTCACACACAGAGGTTTTGCCAGCATCACTGTGCAAGTTAAGAGTGACTTTCCCTGCCCTCACTTCTAAACAGCCCAGCTATGTCAGTAGGTCTTTTAAATGCAACAATGTTGGAGTCTAAAAAAATGTAGCCAACGCACTTTGTTACAACACAGCAGTCAAGCCAAACAGTGAGTGGCAACCAAGAGAGGCCAACATAGGATGAACTGTAGATCACAATAAAATGCTTTTCAATTGTTAGAAAAAGTAACAAGTGATATTCACTCTGATGGCTCTAGCACATAAACAGGAGACAATGGCCACACTTTTACTCTTCTGGGTCTTCATGAAGACAAAGGTTACCTGAAACCAGAAATAGCCTTCTGGATTATTGTTTCTTCTAAGCTCTTGTCAAAAACATAAGAAAGTGCTGCAATGGTTGGCCCCCATGTCATGGTGAAGAGATCATGGTCATAGCTTCCAGGAGGCACATGGAGAAATATTCCCTCATCAGTGGCACCACGATGCAGCAGGACGTTCCAGATATAGTTTTCCTTCACCAGGCCCGTCTGTTCTTCTGGCATCACTATCTCATCATTTCTACAATGGATGAAGGTGGAAAGGTTGAATTTTTCATTCTAAGCCAAATCTAACATTTACACAGTGCCTTTCATTACATGGTCCCAGAGATAAGCGACAACTATTCGGGAATGATTTTGCCAGCTCCTGAAACATTCTGTTTTCCTAAGCTTTCCTGCTTCTCCTGCGATATCCTGAATACAAAGTCCGGTGGCTCTCAGAAGCACCCAGCAGCAACAGTGTAAGGATAGTATAGAAGAAGCAGCTACCTAACACTACAGGTGCAAAACACAACACATACTGCAGTTAAATGACAGGAAATTTTGGACAGCACACTGGCATAGCTTCAACCCTCATCCCAACTCTCACCCTATTAGAGCACTCTCCATACCTCATTATTCTCAGATTTTTTTAAAAATGAAATCACTGCAGTCAACGGTCAAGAGTATCTTTGTATAAGAATAATGGAAATATTCATATTATGCCAAAATCAAATACTACAAAGCCAAGTAGTACAAAATTAAAGATAAAACAAGAAACCAAATGTGTGATGGGTGATTTATAACCAAGGTACCACAGCTCCTTAATCTAACCTGGATAAGGCTATACAGTAATAGAACAATTATGATTAATGCCAAGGACTGCTTGCAATCACAGGTTAAAATATATTAAGCCTAAATACATACTCCCTAAACTTGAGTAACTGCACAAGAGAGAATCCTCTGCAAATGACCAACCAATTGAACAAGAGCCTCAAAGCCACTAAGAACAGTAGATTGCAGCCAATTTGAAAAATAGAGGCCTTTTTGCAACAATCAAAAAATAATGTCCTTCAGTTGCCAAAGCAGCAATTTTCATGTGCTACTGACAACTATAAAAAACACTCTTGATTTATGCATAAGAAATAAGCTCTTCTCAGCTTCAGATGCTGGTGCATTTTGACAAGAGCTATTAAAAGTGAGATTATACACGAAAGCAAGTTTGCAGTCAACAGCTTATTTTTTCTAAGAACTTATATTTGATTAATATTAACAGAAGCAAGTGAATGGGTTTACTTGGAATGTCTCAGGACATGAAATCATGCTCAAAAGTGAAATGCTGAGATCCTGAAGAGATCATGCACTACTTCACAGAGATTGTAGTCTGATTTTGTCCCCCTCTAAATAACACAAGCAAACAAAAACTTCCTCAATCTCAGCCATGACACTGGGGCATCTCCATTTGAGGTGGAGCAATACTGAAACAATACACTAATTGTTTTAGTCACAGAACATACTGAAACAGCTGAAGTATCTGGTGAAGGGGGGATAAAGGGGAATATACTGGCACAGAGACACTAGGTAACTGAATGACGGGAAAATTCTCAGGGTACTATTCAAAACATTACGAACATTCTCAGGGAATAGAGGCCAATCAAAACCAGAGCTCTGAAAGCCAGAGCTACCTCTTGAAGAACTTCTAGATATTCAGTACAGGCAGCAACCCCACCTTCTGGAGAAGGCTCAAAAGGGAGGGTCAGCCTAATAACACTGCCCTGCTTCCAGCCCAGGCTACTGGAGACAGAAATCAGTTGAGAGTCAGTCATATTCTGTCTCTTCAGAGATGTAATCCTCTCAGCTTCAAATTGGCTGGACCTGGATTTACTGATAGGCTAGATTATTGAAGTTTACCACCCAAAGCTAGTCTGTGCATAAAAGGGCCTCAACCATCAGGAATTCTCCTCAAATACTGGTCAGTGTGCCAAGAGCTTCAGGGGTGGCAGAAGAGACTGGTGCAGACAGCAGCCTCATGTGAAGAGCTCAAAGGCAGAATATATTAAAATGAGACCTGTACACATTATATCAGGGCACCAGTGCTGTCCTGAGGATGAGATTCTCTCTCTCACCACATAAAAAGTTCTAAAAGTCTAAAGGCCTCACCTGGAGAACAGAGCTTTCTCAGATACAGCATTTCATATATGCTAGTCTTGCTCAGCCATTCTTTTCCATGTCTATAGAACTAATGTATTTTCCGTCTTTCTCTTAAGCTCTGTAGATTAAAATATCATGGCAGAAATCCAGAGATACAAATCCAAGTGCAATTGCTGTGACAGGCTCATTACCACAGCCCCACATGAAGCTGGACTCGGGTCTGAGGCAAACAGGCACATGATTGGTGAGTCTCTTTCCATACTCTCCATATATCTAACAGACTCAACAACTCTAGTTTGCTCTCTGCATACAAGGAGATGACAAGTTGATTCTTACTTGATGGCATGATACATGTCTTCCAGTATGTCCTGTTCAAAGTCTTTGCCTCCATTCACACCTTTCAGGTTCTTCCGAAACTCCTGAAAAAAGTTACAGCAACATCAATTCCTAGTATCTCCAACTTTAACAGTTTGGCTAGGATCAGTACTCCACTTGTTTCTCATGAGGCCAGAGGACTTTGCTGCATTCTTCAACATGCAGCCTCAAAATTCAAAGACTAAATGCTATTCTTAGTGGGAGTAGTGTACAGCAACTCCTGTCTATGCTCAGAAGGAAAGAACAGAGACACAATATAACACACGCTTAACTAAGGCTGGACATCAGAATGACAGGTCTGCATCCCTGCACTGACACTCACACGACTTGAACTCTCTAGAAGCCCACACTAGTATAACAATCTTCTCAATCTTACTACATCTTAGTATATAGTTTGCTCACACAAACAAAAACCTCTTGATAACCTTGGTAAATTGTGTGCTAAGCTTGTATTTTTTCAGGTTGTCCCTTGTCCACAGCTCCCCTCTCAAACTGTACTCAGCTTTGGTGCTGCATACCAGCTTACTCTGTACATGAGTGAAGAATGCCAAGGGAAAAAAGAATGCCATTGAGATAAAAAGAGGCACTACCTTGCTACCAAAACCAGAGAAGACAAATGCCTACACTGGTAACACCCACCTCCAGAGTCATTGGGACGTTCTGCTTGCGGACATTGTGGTTGTGCTGGTCAGTGTTCAGCATAATAACTGCATAGGCCAGGGCAAAGCAGGCATCACTATTAGCAAACGGGGACCCATTTGATTTCTGAAAGGCAAATATATGCACAAAATAGTCCTACAGGAACAGTGATGTCAGTGACAAAGACAGCCATTTTCCTAACCACAGTACTGAATCATCCCTGGGACAAACAAAAATCTCAGGCTCTGGCTCCAGCTTCCAAAAAGCACCCCAGAAATCTATTTGCCACTCCCACCCCCTACAAAACAGCAGCTGCTGCTTGCAGGGCACAGTAAGCTTATACAGACAGCTTGATCTGACATGTCCATCATGGCAAGCAGATGTACATGAAAGAACAGAGTTTTGAGCTTTCTGCCCACCAAGCACACACCCTCCAATGTTCTGTGAAGGCTTCTAACAGTCTGTGGATTACGGGAGCCTCTCCTGGTAATCTAAAGGCCTCTAAATAAAGTCGTAAAGCTTCATCCAGCCTTAAACCTTGGAAGCTGAAAGTCCTGCAAAAAGAATGAAATGCAGTGAGAAGCTGTAGCAGGATGGGAAAGGTAGGATAAACTTACTTACTGACTACAGTCTTGTTTGTTCAGAGAGTAAACAGATGAGGGTGAGGAGAGAAAAGAAATATACCATGAACAGGCAAAAAAAACAATAAGACAGTTAAAATCCCTACAAGTAATTATATATGTATGTAATTACCTCTCCAGTCTTCACAGAGACTGGCGTTGATGAAAGGAACTCAAATATCATACTATTATATATATACCTAAGGTGTTACCATGCACAAGAATTATGGCACAGCAGTACAGAGAACCAAGTAATATAAATCCAATGCCTACAGGAAGTACTGTTCTACTGCTCTTTTTTATTACCCTTAACTTTCACCCCCCCTTGATTAAAGAGATGCAGAAAGATACTTACCCAACAAAGCTTTCCAGCAAGTCTATGTTCTTACGGTCACTCACAAATTCCCCAATCATCTTTTTGTCCAGGCGAGGATTTTCCCGTAGCCATCTGGCCACTTCATTGTTGTCGATGGGGGTGGCAAGAAGGTTTTTCTCCTGCAGAAACTGTATCCCTTTCTTTGGCTTTTGGTTGAACTGCTCTGTGCCTGTTATCAGGAGCTGAAGGAGACATTCTGATAATTACAGCTTGAAGTGCATTTCTCACTTTAGATTGTTCTTGGCATTTGAACGAAAAACAAAATAGAAGAAAGATCAGCCTCAGCATGATCAAATTTACTGTACTGTATAATCCAGGAAGAAGGCTAACCAAGGACAGAAAACCAGCATTCATCACAAGGATTCACTATTAAATAATTCCGGACAAAGCAACCATGAGCTGCCATCTTTGAAAAGCTTTAATGTTTAACCAAGCAATAAGCTCTGCTATTCCAAATGCCTCACCCGCTCTAGTATGTAAACAGAGCAGATGAAAGTCTCTGATGAACCCCAGACACCTGGCAAGATCAACCCTACCCAGTTACAACAGCAACACTGCTCTATTGCCCTCTCCTGTCCCCTTTGGCTCCAGGCTCTCATAACTCCATGTTGCTGCCAGGAGACATGCAGCAAGAATCCTTCACTTATCCTGCACTTACTCAGCAGGTGCAACAAAAAAGTGCTGCAAAAGCTTAAACGAAGAACAAGAAAGCATTCTGCTACTGAGACATGGTCCCAGAAACATCTGTTATTTCAGCCTGACAAGGTTATCTCTGGCTGGGAAGAGGTGCATTTTCGATTTTGAAGGGAAGTCAACTACTCTGCCCTGCTGGGAATCTAGACTGTACCACAGTCACAGTGTAATAAAACAACTGACTAAGAAAGGGTTAACTGAATGTTCTTGGTGATGTTCAGAAAAACCAAAAGCACAAACAATGGTATGAACTTTACCAAGGAACCAGAATAAATGTCAGTTCCCTGTTAGCTCCTATCACGATCAAACTGCTAGCAATGACCTAGTGAACTAAATTCGTGACCGTCATGATTACTAGCTCCCCTGGGTTTCTCAGTACCTCAGAAGCCACCAGCCCTCTAGTTTCTGCTTCCCCTGCCCGTGTGAACATCCTTAAAACTGCACAGAAACACGAACCCTGAAATAGCATGGAGTGCACAAGGACCCAGTGAGGGCATAACAAAAGGATAACCATGTGCTGCCCTGGCCTAACAGGCCTGAAGGGACTGTATGACACTAGCAGCATTTCCGTTTAGCTGTAAATCCTATAACCCAAGTCCTAGGGTATTCTATGGACTGAATGAGTCCACAGACTTCTTTAAAACCACTTGAAAGGAGACCAGACTGCTGACAGTTTGCACTGCATTTATAATCATGTCAATCCTGTGCTTCTGAGCTCCTGGTCACTGCCTTTGGAAACATCAAAGGAAACTTTCTGTTTGATGTATAATTTGTTTTCTGCTTTTACTTAGCTTCTCTCCTCCTTCCAACTTGGGGTAATGTTTAGTACTTCAGAGGTCAAAGGAAACAGAACGTGCTAGTGCCATGTCAGCATCAGCATTACTAAAGCTCAGTGTTTGGTGTGACCTGTTTACATGCTCAGGATGAAACCATTAGCAGATTTAGGGTCCTAAAACAATTCTCCCTGGACAAACTCAGAGATTTGGGAACATCTTCCAGCCCTCTATTCTTGATTTCTTCTAATCTTGTTTTTCAGCACAGCAAAGTCAGAGTATTACCAAAGGTTTTTTATTTAGGACAGCGGAAGCACTATGCAAGCTCCCTTCTCAACAACAGACTCACAGAGTCCATCAGCAAAGGTGCTATGAAAGCAAGATTTAATGCAAAGCAAAATGAAACAGTAACTAAACTAACATTAATTTCTTAGAAATTAGTTAATGCCAAAACTCGGTGGTTCGTTTGAAGACTGTGCTGACAATCACTGCCCCCCACTGTCCTTGTGGCTTGGGAAGCCAGTTACCATTATCCCACTGCAGCAGTGTGTTGTAGGTAAAGAAACAAGTTCCCAAGTACTGCAGCAAACTTCCTAGAGAGAAACCAATGCTTTAAATTACACACAGATCCAGAGACTGCGAGAGTGGATCACAAAACACAGATCGGGCAGTAGAAAGAGATCTTTTATTTTCTTCAGTAATTTAGTTTAAGCAAATTTAAACAAATATGACCACCAATACCTTATAATAATGTAAAATAAAACAACCTGTGCTGGAGAGAGAAGCCAGAAGCCTTTTAGTCAGATACAAGTAAAAAAACCTTTCTCTTTACCACCAATGAATCCTTCAAAGACATTACTATCTCTTCCACTATATCATCTGGCTCCTTATCCCACAACTACTAGGGCCGCCCACGTTTCATCCAGAGTACCTGTCACTTTCATAATGAGAGTTAGTAGTCTCTCACATCTGAGATAACCTATCTCATGTATATGTTGTGCAAAGAGAACAAAGTCTACACAAAGAACATATGTGAATATAAAAAAACCCAACAAACCCATAACAAAAACCCCACGAATTATCCCATGTAACCCATCGGAACTTTAGATAAATTCATTCAGTGACCCTGAAGCAGGACAGTATCTGCTGTTTGACACAACACAGCAGATAAACACAAAGCATGGAGCACCTCTGTCAACACTAGACCTAGACTGGACCCATTCATGGAATGGAAAAACTACAAAGTTTAGACTATAACTTGGATTAATGAGAGGACACAGACATCTGAAAACAAAAAATGGCTTTGCCACAATTATGACTTTCTTTTTGGTGATTCTTATGACAAAGCAAACACAGGAATAAGCAAATCAAAATACCAGACTATTTAATTTCTACTACAGGTCTCTTGGTACATTCCCCATTTACAACTTTGCTAAGAGTAGTGAACCTGCCCTTTTTTAATGAAAGTACCTGATTGTCTCCATATAACAAACTAGATCCAGCAACTTCTCCACCCAGAAATCGGATGGACCTAGCTTGCAAACTGTGCCAAAAAATTTCCCCGAAAACTCTTGCAACCTTTAGCACAACTAAACTAGAACAGGTGATAAACACTGCTGTCTCTGAATTGTAGCAGGATTTTCAGTGACTGACTCTTTAATTCTGATCAGCAGAGATCAGAACTCAAAACTTCTGAGATATGACCAGTCATGCAAAGCTCACACAGGATTGGAAATGAGGAGAACACTCAAAGATCAATTTATAGTATATTTCAAATCATACCTTCTTTTTGTTCTTAATCTGCGTAAGTTCCCGAGAGCTTGGAAGGATGCAAGAAAATCGAGTAGGCTTCCTGGGGATACTCTTCTCAGCTAGAAAGACAAAGTGTCATTACAGTCAAACTTAGCCCCAGATAGCACTCAGGTATGAGATGTCCCATAATAACTTTCAGTTATGGAGTTTTGCTGCAATGTGCTGTCCTGCAAATAGCAGTCGCGCTCCCATTTAATTCTTAAATTCCTCCCACTCACATTTTTGCAACATAATTACATAGTAGCTTTCTGTCAGAGTCAATTTCACAGATCCCCACGATTTAATTTACTATTTTGACTACCTACATTACTGGTTCCCTGAAGAGCCCTGAAACGCCTTCAAAACACTAAGCACTGGTATGAATTTCACATGCTTCTGCCCCAGAGTGACCCACCAGATTTAACCCCTCCCAGAAGAAATGCAACACTTAGTAGGCATATAAGTACACATACAATAAACAAATATTCATCATATACCTTCTAATTTTGAACACAACAGCTAGAGTGGCCTACAGCATAGCAGGACTGGTCAGCAATGTCAGCACCATTCTTAGCATATACACAGTCAGGGTACTGTGTCAGCGTACTGCAGAGACTATTACCTGTCTCACTTCCTCCTTCTAATTCCACACAGCTCTCCTTCATCTGGTCAGCCATAAGGCATCCACTGGTGGGAGGACATGCCCCAGCCGGCTCTGAGACTGCACTGGAAGATTTTCCCTCACTGAATACTCTCTCAATATCTGTAGAACGTAAAAAATATCCCAAATGAATATGCAAACAAACAAAACCAACACAAAACCCCCCAAACCCAAACCAAAACCACACACAGAATAAACCCGTAAGCCAAGAAAAAACCTAGCGACAGAGAAATAATTTACTGATCACTCTAAACTGAACATATGCTTATTCAAGGAGTTCCTGCCAGTAACTGGGACTTCGCAATATCCTCAGAATTTTGTCTACGTGATTTCCATGGCACAACCTCAATCTGTTGTAATTGCCACTCTTGACATTGCCTTTATATAAAGCTTCACATGAGAGGCAAATTTTAATATCTGTACATTTTACAAACAGCAAGGTTATTAATATCAGTGTGTAGTTATAAAACATGCAACAGGAAGACAGAAAACATATTTAAGGAGTTTACTATGTCAGCAACCAAAATGAGGTCTCCAAGTTTAACACAAGACTAAGCTTAACATTAAAACAAGAAAGAAGTCTTACTATTGCTTGTTTCTTTAGTGCTGTTGATGGTTTCTGGGCTGGATTTGACAGCTTCCTTCTCTTGTTGATGTATGTTACTCAGCACTTTGGCCTGGCAATGTGCTTCAGTGCTATCTATCACTGTCAGCAATGCTTCCAGAGACAGCAGATGGACAGTATACAGCTGTCCAGAAACTGGGAAGGCATTCTGGGAAATAACAAGTAAGTATTAGTCAATTTTCATGCCTCACCATAACAGGGTAAGGAAGTCTCCCCCCACAGCTGGGGAAGCCAAAAGAATAGAACAGAACATCCTAAGCTTTTCACCCTAAGCTTTCTAGCATGTAGTCAATAGTTTATTTGTTCTGACATTATTAAAGCATCATGGCTATTCTTTTCAGCTTTCAAATGTTAAATGGCCTTCTTCATCACTGTAGCCTACTCACCCTGGATCCTTCGACCACTCCCACTTTTAAGTCTGCACCTGTGTTCACCCTTGCTCTGAGGCTGCCCCTCCCTTCCCCTTCCCCTGCCTCAGTTCAGCACCTTGGAGAGCAGCTTGGTGAGCTCCTCAAAGAGGTTGGCGCAGTAGTAGTCACAGTCGTAGTTAATGTACAGCTCGGTCACAAAGCTGGGAATCCTCCACAGCTGAACAATGGCTTCCAAAGCCATCTCCTTCATTTCATACGGCATCTTTGGGTTTTCCACAGTGATTATTTCCATCAACTTCTTGATGTACATCTGGCAGAAACACAGGGCAGCTCAGTTTAAGGAAAGAAAAAAGAAAGCAGGACAGTGAACAGCTTTGAGGACTACAGAAAGAGATTTAAGCTTCATCTTCCCATGTAACATTCCATCTTTAATAATGGTTCATTCTGAAGGAAGTTGTAAAAAGGTTTCAAACAGTTCTACTATTTGGTGCACCTGGATTCCCCGTTCTAAAGGGCCTACACAACCTATCCATAATACACTGAGTCATTCATACAAAGGTAAACTGACACTTAGACTGTATCTTACTGCCTAGCCATAAGCATTCAACTTAAGGCCAATAAACTATTACCAGGCACCCAGTGATACTCAAAAAACTCACCTCCAGCTGGAATTTCAGATGCTCTCTCATGCTCTCAAAGAGAAGAAAGCACACCCTGAGGGAGGCTGCATACAGATTGAGCCGTTCGACACTCAGCAGCTGAACAAGAAACAAAAACACCTTTAAAAATTACAAAGGCAAGTCATCATGTGCTGTAAGGAGCAGTACTGTGGCACTGCAGGAATCACCTGCAATCAACCAGAGATCCACACACTGCCTCCCACAGAAACAGTATTTCAAAAAACAACCCCTTGTTCAACCTCCTAGTCTCCCTTTTTGCTAGTGAGAATATGCTTAATTCTCTTCTACATGTAACACTCTTCCTACCACAACTTTGTTCTTTTGCAAAGTCCACAGAGCCTATTAGTGATAAAGGAACTTGGGAGAGGACCTGCTTCTGAGATGGCCCCTGTGCAGTTTAAAGCTTGGTACTCCACAGGTTCTGCCTACTACTGAACTGGTAACTTACATCCATAATTACCTCAAAACCAATTACATCAGAACACTGTGTTATCCCACACTAACAGTTCATTCAAATCACCTTCTTCCTTTTTGGACCTGGTCTGCAGAAAATAGCATACGACAACCTCTCTGGCTTTGCAACAGCATTATTTGGTGCAATTCAGAAGTCTCACTGCAATGCAGCAGAGAGCCTGTTTGAAGACTGAGACCTGCCAAACCTCATAATACTAAATTCAATAGACTATTTGATGCAAATTAGGATCTGACGGCCCAGTGCCATATGCCATGCTAGCATAAGCCAGACTCACTTGAAATAGATGCCGGCACAACTCCTCCTTCACAAGTCCCAAGAGGGACTGGCAGTTTGCAATGGGTGCTGACTCCAGGGCAACAGTCAGCAGTTGCAGCCCCATGTGGATCATCACCTCAGAGTTGTGGCGGTCATGAGGGTTGGTGAGCGAGATGAGAAAGCGGAACAGTTCTCTAATACATGGTAACCCATATGGGACCAGAGCTGCTCCTAAATGAAAAAGAGAGATTAGCAGTGCTAACTTTGGTTTTGCTTTTTGCAGGTGCCTAGCAAGTGTTAAAAATTAAATTGTTACAGACCCGCCGAGGAATAGGAATTTATCACTCTCTTAGCAGAAAGTGAGACTGAGCAGTGGAAAGGAGACAGGACTGCAGCAGCACTGCCCATCTCTTACCTTCTTTTTGGGATGACTGAGTAAAACGTACTCCCCGAGGATTTACATAGTCCATGTCATGAACTGAGGCAGAGTCAGAATGTTCTGCTACAGACGTGCACTCCTCTAGGACCTCAGGGATAGACTCAACAGAAGCTGACTGGATCTTCTCTTCCCTCAGACTTTCATTCTTCATTGAGATCAGTCATTTGAGAATGAAAGGAGCAAAACAAGAGTTAACAAGTACTAGACAAGTTTGAAAAAAAGGACTCACTTGTTTACAGTTAGATTGAAACTATTAAAACAACACAGGCCACTAATGGAAGGGGATCAGAGAAACAAAATTTAAGAGAAAAGAGAGTCTCCAGATAATCTGCAACCCTCTCTACCTTTCACTACATCTAGTTCTTCTCTGTTTCACATAACCCTAGATTGCGAGACTCAGGGCTTTACTTTAAAAATACACCTCTCTATATATACTCTATCAGTTCTTACTGCCCTGAGGTTAGAATGTGGCTTTTTTTGTTTAAACTGCTGTGTAATTTCAGCAGATTACTTCTGTTTATGCCTTCCTAGCATTTTTATCACTCAAAGTATCTGTTGCTCTAAGCCATCCTCTCAACAGTACTACTGTTGTGGGGGAAGTGATTATGCTGGGAGTTGAAACTTTTCTTTGGCAGTTATAACCAAATACCTGGAGTTCAGGCTGATTTTGGTTTTCAGTGACTTTGGCCTCATTTGAAGGCATTCCTGTATTAAGTCCCAAAGAAGTGACTTGGTCCAAGTCTGTCAGGTCTTCCTTGGAGGTTGTCTGTGAGGACAACTCCAAACCACTGTCTGTAACAGGGCTGACTGCAGATGAAACATTTTCTGAGCTTCCAGAGGAACTGGGAGAAGGAGCATCTATAAAAGCAACTGCATTTCCTGATGAGAAACAGAAGCAAAAAGATCAGTATTACTCTGTCCCTCAACCACAAATTCATACATTAAATACAGCAACAAAGCATTACTTTCATCACTACTGTCCACTGCAAATGGACTCAATTACACTGTAATGCAGAGGACACAAATAAACTAAGATCTCTTTTCCTTGGTATTAATGAATTAAATAGATGAACGGGTGAGATACCAGCAGTTCTCCAAATTAAAACACAATAGCTGGAGTTTAACAGATTCAGCAAATAAAGTAGCTCACATAGCTAAAGAGTGCAGAGGATTCACATAACTAAGAAGGAATCTGAAAATACTCCAGAAAGTGTACTTTTCTTCAAAGGGAGAAATTTAACTTGATTCTGTGGTAGGACCTATTTCTTTATTTCTCCCTAAACAAATGCAATTGCAATAAATTTGAATGGATCTGAAATGGAGGAGTGAAAAATTTTTACTATTTCTAAATATGAGACAACGCTTCAAGAATCTAAGCTTTTCTTTTGAAGAAACTCACATATTTGGAGTTCTCGCTGTTCTAAGGAGAACTTAAAAAATATTTTAAACCCAAATATTTAAAAAAGAGAAGATATATTGCAGAGCACAGTAATAAAGGCATAAACCAGAGTTATGTTATGAATTTACACATGAAATGTGTATGGTTTTGCACAGTGGTGTTTTATTGCTGACTTTACTTTTGGAAGTGTCTTAAGTAGCAGACTGTTACTTGATTTTTAAGAAATGTATGACCAATTTTGCAATCTTTTCTTCTTCACCTGCTAAGCCAGGATTCTGGCTTAAAAAGCACCATTAATACATTACTTAGCAGTACAATGTTAATGGTATGCTTTGTGAAACAACTTGACTTCCACTCTGACATGTTAAAGGAATTATAATGCTCTTTGACAGATTTTAATACCTATTTGGAAAATTAAATACAATGATGATTAATGTAGAGATAAGTTCACATCTGCATAGATTTTCTGAGTTGTATGCAATTTGACCATATTTATTATTTCCTTAGTTTTGAACAATCATGCAGCAGTGTAAAAACACACTTTGGATTGTTCACACTACAATGTTTAGTTTCCTGTGACAGAGTAAGTGTCAGAACTAGGAATTTTACAGCTATTATTATTTCTGTTTTCCTATCTGCATCCTTTCACTGGTAATGTTTATGTCTGACCACCAAACCGTAGAGTGCACAAGAGACAAAGTACTTTGCAGCCAGAAGGACTCATTTATCCAGAACAGAGGTTACAAAATTATAACTATTTAGTCTATTCCTACAAAACAATAGGATATTGAAGCCCCCAACATTACATCCTTAAGCTCACAGCACTAGTCACGTATTGTATCACTTCCCCAGGCTGAAGCAAAGCACATGAATAAGTTTTTGTGCATATATCCATTAGTTTCCTGCACACAATGCCCTTTCAGGTACTTTTGCTCTTCCCTCTACTTTTTCCCTTTTACTTTTTTCCCTCTTCATGCCTCCTTACCATATCAAGGCCTCTATTCTTCCCATAACAGTCATATATGCAACCCCTGTTTCCCTGTCCCTTAATGTGTAGCCTTTTATTCAAATTTCATGGACTGCAGGTGTACACTTTCAGTCATTCCATCTGTAGTGAGAGTTCATTCTTCCATTTTTGACACCTAAGTTTCTGCACATCACTTAGTTCTACCTGTGTATTTTCCCCAGTCACACTTTGCTCTTCCCTCTTTAGCACCCACCCTTTGGTACACTTTTCAGGAACACAGGAAAGAACATGCCACTTAAGTTAGCAATCTCCTGTTAAAAGAAAACCTTCTCCCCAACTCAATTTCCCTTACAAAGTCAGTTAGGTCGGAAAAGACCTCCGAGAGCATCAAGTCCAATCTATGACCGAACACCACCATGTCAACTAGACCAAGGCATTAAGTGCCATATCCAGTCTTTCCATAAACACCTCTAGGGACGGTGACTCCACCACTTCTCTGGGAAGTCCATTCCAATGTTTAATCACCCTTCCTGTGAAGAAATTCTTCCTAATATCCAACCTAAACCTCTCCTGGAGCAGCTTAACACTATGTTCTCTTGTCCTGTCGCTAGTTGCCCTTAGCTCTCCTGTTGCAGCATTCCTGTTCTTAATCTCTTCCACATATCTGCTGCATTCTCCAACTCCTCTGCACTATGTGGCTGTCCATAACCTCAGCCACCTCTCCAGGCACCCATTCCCTTTTGTACAAACAACCCTTGTGAGGCACGCTGAATGCAGAGAAATGCTGTCAAGTTATCCACAGAACCATGCCCTCCTCCATCAATAGGTATTCAATTTTCTGAAACCTCTTTCTTCCTGGACTTGAAAAGCTAGGACAAGTTTCATTGCTACAGTCACTGAGAACTAATATAAAAAGAACTAATGCAAAACAACATGTTAAGAGAAATAAAATAAAGACAGATTCAAGAAAAATTCTAGGACTGATGCTGTCTGGTCTCTTGAAAGAGATTTCAACTTACCTGTGGTATTACTAGCATTGCCTGCTGACTGTTCTG
Source organism: Margarornis squamiger (assembly GCA_035222235.1). Classification (NCBI taxonomy): domain Eukaryota; kingdom Metazoa; phylum Chordata; class Aves; order Passeriformes; family Furnariidae; genus Margarornis; species Margarornis squamiger. The sequence continues at coordinate 16,135,932 of JAWWTY010000158.1, read as the reverse complement.
TCCCAGGAGAGACCTTAGTTACATGTCGAGGAGGCCTTGGAGATCTCTTCTGCTTTTTCCATTTTGATGATTCACTCATTCCTCCAGCTCTCATTTTCAACTGAAAACAAACAATCATTAAGAATATCAGTACTGCAAAACCCCATTGCATAATGGATTACCCAAACCAACCCACAAAGGCTATCTCAAAACCCTCAAAGTCAGGCAACAGCACTTAAATATATCACACAAATTAATGAGCACCTCAAAATCATGCAAACCAGCCCCTGACTCACCACATATTAGCCAACACTCCATGCCTGAATCAAGGCACAATTTACTGCAGTTACTCTGCTATAATATATACCTAACAGTTCAGTTATGACAGAACCTATTCCTATTCCCTATCAATACCTCCCAGCTTTGAATTATGACAAAGAATTCTCTTCGAACTACAGACACATTGCAAATCTCTGCTTTTGCCAAAGCTCACACACTTCCAAAGGGCACCAAAGTATATAAGCAAGTACCAGTTAGGTTTGACATGCAACTAAAATTCCCCCATCTATATACCAAACTCAGAACGAAGCCTGAACACCCAGTCCTGCACTGCAGTCTGCAGCTCTGTCACTGATCTCTTGCCTCAATTCACTCTTCATCTTTGTAGCGATGCCATGTTCACCTTCCTCCAAGTATCTTTCACTATTAACAAGTATTTCTCTAACACTTCACTGACTCCTGGTGCATGTCACATTGCAAATAACACCCTAGCGATTTAAAAACACATTTAATTCTGCTTTCACCTGCCTTATGTCATTACTCCTCTTCACATCTAAATCTAACCTAATTCTTGACATCCTTCTTGACCAGGATCCTACATCTAGTTTGCATACAGATCTTCGACTGGACAAACAAGAACCGCAGCAGCAGCGCAGACTGTGTGGCACTTGCTGCAGAGTGATGTTATTTCAGGCATGCAGATGCTCCAGAGGTTCCTAAAAACAGTATGATATTTAGTTACACAGCTAAAGGCAACGGCAAGCCTGAAAACAGGTTTCTTATAAAGTAAGTTCCTCCAAGTGCAGGAGTGCACCTGTTCTTGTGTTTGGTAGCTGCAGTCAGACCTTTCCTGATGCTGTCAGACCTCTTCAGTTTGAGTGCAAGTTTAAGCACTGAATAGGTACCTTGCATATAGTGAAAACCATACAGCAAGTACTAGTCCCTATTTGGTATTTTCTTTGTAAGTGTATCACAGTTAAGTTTTATTTTAGGTTATAATTTTCCTTATTTCTTATATCCCTAACATCAGATTTAAATTACCTAGAAGACAGCTATATTCTTTAATCTCTTCCTTTTTCTGCAACTTGCCTCCTTTCAGCTGCTACTACTGCTCTTAAATGCCAATAAATCTTCAAGGTTCCACTGTTTTTCCTTCTCTTTACATTTTCCAGGTAGAATTCTAACTTGCTGTATATGGCCTTGGCCCCCAATTCTTCTCATATAAACAAAGCTTGTGAAAATATTATGTCCCAGAGCAGTAAACCATTTGTGTAACTTTTCTTTGCACCACAAGTTGTGTTTGATGACTAATCCCCAAGTTTTAGCTATGCTACAGTTTCCTTGACCATGTTAATGAACAGATTCAGAATTACTCTACTCCTTGTTATTTCTTCCAAATTTTGCAAGAATCTTCTTTTAAATCACAGCTTCTGACAAACACTTATGTGGCAAGCACAGAGCTAAAAATAACATTTTGTAGAATTCAAAATGTTTTACAATGCTTACGGATCACGATCTTTTCATGTAAAAATTATCAGCTCTCTCGTCTTTCCTACTTACTACCTCACAGGACTCTATAAAATGTTACCTTTTACTCTTGCCAATTTCTAAAATCTCTCTGAGTCTTAAATATTAAATTTTGTTCATTAAAGGGTTAAGTTACAAATTAGATCAGATAGTTTAACCTACCAACTATTCTAGAAATAGCCATATTTATTTTTTCTCCCTTTCCAGTAACTTATAAAAGAAGATCTGAAGACTTATTGCACTGAACTATTTCAAGTAGGAAGAAAACCAGGAACATGTTAAACCCAATGAAGTCTGTTTCACAGAATTTCAAAACAACAGAATTTGCTTCTAGCTACTAAATCCTGTTACCATTATTTGTCAGGTTAAAAGTTACTTGCAGCAGGATGCAAAACTGAATCAGCAAAACGGGGCCATGATACTGATATGGGCTACCATGCTGGCACTGCTCCTTTTACCCTCAGTCATGCTCCTGAGAAACACAAAACTTTTGGACTACTATATCAGAAGATTCAAGCTGACAATTTAATTTCTAATCTCCCCTTTCACACAACACCAAATACCATCTCAGTTCAACACTAGCCCTTTCAAAAAACCACTTTTCCTCAGGCACAAAATCCACTCTTAGTGATTGCCCTGCACTTTAACTCCCAACATTCCTCCTCTTGAGGTTCGTACGATACAGGCCCATCTGCCATCATTTTGACAAACTTCTGCCATCTTTCAGAGGCTGAGTCACAACAAGTTCACATTGATGGGAAACCATTTATTTAGGCAAGAAAGACTTACTTGACTTTTACAGAATCCCAAACATTTAATCAAAGTATAAAGAATTTAGACCAGAATCTAAGTTTATTTGGGCTTTTTAGGTGTTCGGGGGGTTTTTTTTGTTGCGGTGTTTTTTGGGGTGTTGGTTGGGGGTTTTTTTCGGGGTGAGAGAGGAGGAGGAGGAAGGTGAGATTACCCAGTAGGCCTTTTCCATCTCACACCATCCAGTACTCCACAATCTACACAAATACGTATCCTTTTATTAGAATTACCTACTAGGATTACCTAGGACTACCTCCCACATAGTTTTGCCCTCCCTTCTTTTTTTTTAGTTTTGCTATCTTCTTTCGCTCCATTGTAGCAAAGTATTGCATAGGTTTAAAAGAAATAGAAAAAGCAAACAGAAGCGTTTAATGGAAATGTTTTAGTGTCAAGAGGCTATATGCTGTTTTAACAAACACACACTGAGTTTGGGAATTCTAAAACAATACATGTATCAAAGGACAGCAAAGTGACATCTTTCTCTCTGAGTTTTGTTTTGAATTAAAAGGTAACAATCCCATTACTCCTTGCTTTTAATATTAGTATAAAAAATGTAAAAAACACTTCTAGGATTTGCCTTTGACTAAAGGAACTACTTCTAAAGCTGTTTTTACCTTAGATTCCAAGGCATTTCCTGATTTCACTAGAAAGCTTGGTTGCATGTTAACAGGCTGAGATTTTAAACCCAATGTTGCCTTCTTGACTAAATGCAGCAGCTAAACAGCATTTAATAGATCATTAACATATCCTGAACCTTAAACATAATCTAAAACTCTCCTTCCCTCTCCAATGCTCAGTGATATTATAGTTGTATTAGTTTTCTAATTATCAGTGTCCTCAACATTAGATTAAGCTTGTACTTTTGTTAGCAAAAACTACCTGAAGTTAGTATTTAAAAAATATTCTTTAGAAATCAAGAGGATAGAGGGAGCTCAGAGCTACTGTTCTTTCATCTTGGAACTCAGTACAGATTCAGTTACATTTATCCAAGTCACCTTTGCAAAAAGAAATGTAGACAAAATTAGAGAAGGAAAAACCCAGAAGATTCCAAATGCTTCCTTTGATAGATGAGGTTTTGACAATAAAACCCTAGGTAAGGTCTAGGAAGGTGAATAAAAATGTAATACTACAAGATTCTTTTTAAGGGGTCTGTGAGATCTCATTTTTCTACAAGCCACCTTACCTGTACTCGTTTGTTTTTCCATAAGATACTGTAAGCCTCAAGAGAAAAGGGCAGGGGCCAATGATTAGTAATTAAAGTGATTATACTAAAACATGAGCTCATTCTAGATGCAGCATGGAACTGGTCAGCACACCAAGTAGCGTTCAAGACACAAAAGCATGCAGAGAGAACGCAGTCCACGATCCAAGTCCTGGAGACACGGTAGCAGTCCAGTCATCTCACCTACATACCTGCCTGTACTGCACCAACTAACAAAGGTCATTTGGTGAAATGCGTTTATGCATCTTAGACAACTATGAACAAGTCCTCCCCCAAAATCTGTGAAAACTCAGATTTAGGTTCCTCCTGACTCCCATTGCAGAACTCATTGTTTAACTACAACACTTTCTATTGCAAAGGGAGACATTTCTTAGTCTTTTCTTCTGTGTAACTCTGCATAATCTGCAAGTCTTCAGCCACTGTTTTTTCAAACTATCCTGTTTGGATAACTATTTTGTCCTACACATGGGACAAAAGAATGGCATTCCTAAATGTTCTGTTCAACTCTGTTTGGACCAAATAACATTAATGGCAGGCGAGAACTAAAGCTACATTAAGTTTCTGAACCAACATGGAAAACTGAGAAGGGTCCCATCTAAGTTAGTTTTTCAGGGTTTCTATGACTGGCCCAAACACAATAGTCTGAAGGCCTACAGTACTTCTTTAGAAGTAGTTTTAGGGGAATTAGCAGGGACTAAAACATCTCGTAAATCAGTTCAGCCCCACTCATCCCCCATTACCAAATACTGTGCTGGGAAACATACTTAATTTCAGCAAAAACATGGCCAAAGGGTTTGAAAATGTACAGCGGTTTCCCTCAAAAAGCTTTAGACAGCATTGAACTCTGTGGCTCTGTACCAAATAACAAAGCTCTGAGATTCACCTTGAGTAAAAAACTTTAAGGCATGCTGGGTCAGCATATTACTACATCTACAACCAAGATCAACAGCCAGGACCCACAAGACTTGAGACTTCAGAGACCAATCAACACTTTTTATGTTTCTTTTCTTTGGTTTTTCACTGTCAGATCTCACCCATGGCCTCCCACTCCTTCAGAGGATGCCATGAGAGTGTCTTAAGTGGCACTCACCAAGACACTGAATGCTGCAGTAAAACAAGGGTCTCTCCCTCCCAAGCCTGCCCCAGCTGCAGCCACAACACTGCAAAGCAACCACGGCATGCACTGTCCCAAAAAGCCATGCTGTGTCAAATGAGTGGAGGAAGATTTGCTGCACACAATGTAACTATCTCTCTGGTTGTTTACAAGAGAAGGAAGAGGGGAGTAAGGTAAGAAGGGAGAAGGGAGAGAGAGACCTTCAGGTTCTTAAAGAGCAATACCCTCTCTAATTGGTTCAGGGCTTTGGGCTGTTCCCCACTACTTAGCTCCAGTTTGTTGAGGAGACATGAAGAAATCTGTGAAAGATAGGCAAATGCATGGTTTAAACAATGCAAAATAAACCCAAAGAGAAGAATAACCTGGCAGAGTGCAAGGCTGCAAGGGCAGACTCCTGGCATGCACAGCGAAGAGACAGTACGAGGAACTGCACAGGACACAAGACAGAGCATCACTTAACCGAGCTGGGAGCAGCCATCACTCGGTAAGAGTAGAGTAGCCTTCCTAGATTCAGTCGCCTTCACTTTATACCTCCTGTACATAGACCATGACAAAGTCTCATACCTGCAGTACATTTGCCTGATCTCTTTTAGCCTTCCTTAGGCCAGTCTACCATCACAAATCCTGTGCCTGTTCTCCCATAGCAAGGGAAAACACACAGTCATTAGGTTACTATACAAGAAGTAAAGCCCCAAGCTAGTTTCAGACTCCTACAGCCAAGCATTCAGTCTCTCAAAGCACTGGCTCTGAAATAGATAATTACGCTATGTTGCGCCTTTTCTCAACTCATTAAAATAAAAACAGAGTGAAAGTTATAGAAAGTATATTCAGCAAGAAGTCCAAAGATGGTTATTTCTCCTCTAGCAGTCTTCTTCCCATCCTGTTGCTCTCAACAGTAGAATCCTTTATCTTTACTGACATTCTTCATATGGAGGATAAACAATATAGAAGTAGATATGGAGTTCCTCAAGAGGACCTCCCTTCACCTAAGAAATTATTACATTAATAATCATATAAGGTCACATCATGGTATTTGAAATACTGAATCCAGCTGCTAAAAGACAGCAAATAACCAGACAATGACACCATCAGGTCCCATAATTTGCTGGGGTTTTCTAGCCCACAGCAGCTGATGGCTGTTCCCAGAATCCAGACTGTCTCATTTAGGCAGCATTATCATTAACAAGATTTGCTAGTGAGCTTAATCCCACAGAATTAATGAAGCTATGTCCATTTATGTGGTTAAACATGCTCTTTCAGTGAACTAAGGACTTGCAGGAACAAAGAAATACAAGTGTGAAAACAAACAATATAGAGATGAGCGCAAGCCCAAGACACGAGCAGAACAGTCAACACAGTGCTGAGTCTTACCTTCTTTATGTTAGTTCCCATGTAGCTTTTAGGCTCTTCTTTAAACTGAGGCAACCTGAAATACAAAGAACAAGCCAAAATACATAAACTTACTTGGGTTAACAAGAAGGGGAAAGATACAGTGGTCTTTCCAGTCATGCTGCAGATACTAGAAATCCCAAATTAGGTTTTCTCCACAAAAAGAGACACTAATTTCTTTTCCTGACAAAATCTGCTGAGGGTAAAAAAAACACGCAAGTATAGACTAGAGGTGCTTTCCATGCTATTACTACTAATGGCAGTTTTTCTATATTGATTTTCATGTCATTTAAGTACAGTTTATTTTCCTTCAGTGTATGTTTTCAGCAGTGAACTAATTATATTTGTTCAAAACAGGTTTCCCTGATGTTGCTAAAAACAGCTGCTGAGCCAGTGTCATTCACACCAGAACTCTTGCAGTGTACGTTGTTACTGATCATGGCAATTCTTTGAGTCTGTAGAGACCCCAGTAGTTATCTTCAGTTCTGCATCACAGAAACACAATTGTGGTGCACAGTGGATCTAAGTTTAAGCTGAATGCTTTGAGATAAGCAGTTCTCATCTCAGAATGGCGTAGACTGCTCTCAAATGTGCTACCATGTGACAACTCACACAGCTCTAAAACTCCACACACCCTGCTCTCCCTTCTGTTTCTTTACTACAATTCTATCTTTACTTGCTGAGGGAAAAAAAAGCCTTGGAGCACAGCTTTGGCTGTTTCTTTTTCTGAAAAGCAAGATGACCAAACCATCCTTGCAATTGCTGCCTTTGCCTTGCTTCTCTATCCCAATGTCCACAGACACAGATGGTGGTGGTGGTGTCTCCAAACCTTATCAAGAAGGAGAGAGGAGAGGATGCACAGTAAGTAATGAATAAGCACTAAATGAAATTCATATATGCACTTTGAGAAAAAGTAATGTGGTCTCTCCTCTTTGAAGAGATTGATTCTGACTCTGCCCCACATTCATCCAGTGCCCTGCATGATGCAGGGTGCACAGAGGACAAAAAACCTGAAATCCCAGTGGAACTGAGTGTGACAATGGGGAAAAAATATGATGCAACTGTGTTTCAGAAACTGTCAGTTTTACTATAATCCTTTTCTACTCAAAGTATTTCTGTATCTGCACATTTCCTCTTTACAATACCCAGAGAAAGTCTATGATTACTTCACTATTTGGAGAAACAGCTATGAAGTTAAATAACTTACTTGAGTTTAAAACAAGTAATGTTAATGACCTGAAGTGTGCTGAAAAGGGCAGATTATTTGCCCAGGACACACGATTTCAAGCATTTAAAATTCTCTTTTATATGTGAGGTCAAAGTTCTCAGCTTGAAATCAACATGTGACTATTCAACACCATTTCTATTATCTCTGCTGAAGAGAGCTATATTTTTAGAGCACTTTTTTTTCAGTGAAGTTTGCATTCTCTGCCCTCAAACTGGTTCTCTGTCCTAAAGCTCTTCATTACTTGGCTGTCCATCTCTCCTCAAATGACACCTTAAACCAGGCAACCTTCCCTACCTCTGTCTCCCTGCAGTCTGACAGGGTCAGCCCAAGAGAAAAGTGCCAAATCCTTCATCCCCTTGCACCTCTAAATAATGACCATTTTGGATGATTTTTCTGAGGGCCCTTAAGTGGAAGTGTGGAATCTTTCTGTCCTTAGAGGGCCATCTTGGCAATGCTGAGGCAAACACAAGCAGGTTTACCTTGTGAAGAGCAGCTGCACCATGTCGACCAGAGTGTGCTCTGCAGATTTTCTCAATAACTCTGCGAAGACAAAAACAAATAACACAGGTGTCATTACTCAGTGTGATATTATCAAGAGGCTTCTTCAAGCAGACTCCCCTTCGAGTCTTGTTTACAGAGATTACAGCAAATTTATTAAAACCAGCTCCAACACCGCACTGCTGCAAATGGTCACGGCATCACACGGTGGCGCCACATAGCTGGGGAAAAGAGCGGTTCAAAGTTGTACCGAGAATGCCTAACAATTTTCCATGAAGTTGTAGATCGACACAATAATATAAGGCTCAGCAGCTTTCCACGGATGCACCTTCTACAACAGAACTAGTTAATGCTGAGGAAGCCTGATCATTTCTTAACTGCAGAAGTATGAGCAAACCTACCGCTGAGTCTCATTTCGAAGCATATGCGGAAACAGGACTGCATGATCTCACACACGGATTCATTGGTGAGGTGGGCTCCCACTGGAGTGAGCAGCAAGGTCCTCAACACCTGCGAAGAATAGCACCCATATGTACCACAGTACAATGACACTTGCACACTTTCCCAAAACAAGGCTGCTTTCCTCAAGAGAGATTGCCATGAGCAGAAAACCTAAGGGTTCTTCGGGAGTCGTTTCAAACTGAATGCTGTGCACAAGAAGCCCATTAGGAGAATGATTTCCCACCTCACTTCTAAAAGAGGCCCGATATACTGCATGCTACACAATATTTAAATTTAGGAACTAGGTATCTGGTCAAAAGTACACAGACCAAAGAGGTGTACAGTTCACAGGCTTGTCTCTACAAAGAATTTTTCTCAAAAATGAGTTTCAGAGTTCCATATGCTTAATTTACTTCCTATCAACACAGACCACACACCAGGTAGGATTATCAACACTACCACATTATCAAGCCCCTAATTTTAAAATCATTTCGTTTAAGCTTTTAATTATTTTCATTTGGAAAAGCTTTTACCACAGGTATATGAGCCATCTGTTTAAAAATAAAGTCTGTCAGTAAGCTTCTACAGAGTCAAAACATTGCTCCCTCCTCTTCATCTCCATGTAACAGGATATGTTCCACAACAGGCAGCAACCATTATGGTAATTACCATTTCTCTCCACTCACCTGTAGGATTTTCATCAAGACAACCTCATCACTTGCATGATCTGTGCCCACAAATCGGGCATGAGTGACTGCATCTGCCATGTTCTCCATCCCCTCCGCTGTGCCCTCATGACTGGGATCTGAATAACAGAATAAAAATAGGTGTCAGGGAACTGCCACCTACAGCCTACCACCTCTGTGGGGAGACATCTACACAGAGATACTGTGTGGCCTTCTGCTTTTTTAATTTGTGTGACTTGAAGTGAGTTAACCCTACAAGAGCAAAACACACCTCCCAGTAGCAGAAAGGTTTTATAACTGGGAGCTTTCAGAAAGATTTTATCAAGATTCTATTTACATTTGCACAAAAATGTAACCTAACAAAGAAAATAACTACAATTCAGTTGTTACTGGTTCTGTACGTTATCAGATGTTAACTTGTAAGACTGTGTCCTGTTCCCTACAATACACCACAATCAGCTGTTAAATGAATTCAGTTCCTCCTTGGGAATAAAGAAAAAACAGTGCTTAAACATAGGGAACCCAAAATTTACTCCCATGAGGAGAAAATACCAAACAGGTTCCACTAGATCGAGAAGGAAAAATTGTTTCTTGTTCTACATGCCTCCCAGGGAATAGGAGCTGGGAAGGAGTGGATCAGTAGCTTTCCCCAGAGAAAACAGCAGACAGACACAATCACAGTTTAGATATCGGAATTGCAGGCCTCCTGCTTCAATCACTCATCAAGGCTCCTTCTCTCCATTTCAGTCTTTTGTAGCTACAAACAATGGTGCAATTGAGAGAATATTTAGGATGAGATTGTTGTTAGTAACCGTATCTTTTGCTACATTATAGTGGCTTCAAAAAAGCTGCCTCTGGCTTTGATTGCATTCTCACTTAACAACATGGCATTGGGCAAGAATCTTGATACCCTCCTACCTAAACAGTCATTAGACAAGAAAGGAGACAACCTAAACACTGGTTAATACCTCATTAATTGGCAGTGGGGCCTCTTGAACTCCAGCAAGAATAAAGCTGGCAGAGGAACCAAGCAAGATCTTTTAACCTTTGCAGACTCCCTCTGATGCTAGTAACATTCACACCTAGGAAGGCCTAAGCCCTAGTTATTAAAGAAAGCTGCCCTTATTATGGTCCAAAGACAGCAGCATCCACCACACTGTGACAATTCTGAGGAGCTGCAGGATAAAAAAACTTCTAATAGTTGCATAAAACTGAAACAGCATCAGTGTACTTCAGAATCCCATAAATCTGCATAAGAACACCACTTTGCCTCTGCCATCTCTTACACATTGCTCTTAAGAGCAGAGCTTGCCTACTTTTAACACAGTACACGCACAAATCTTGCACAGAATGAATTCCTTTCCTGGTTTGCTAGGCAAACCTCACTGAGCTATCAAGGAGTCTGTTCTAAGATCAATCAGTCATTTTTTACCTGGTTCAGCAGCAGCACCCAATAGGATACCAAACTCCGATATGGGGAAGCATTAGGTAAGAGGCCTGGCTGTTAAAGGCAGTTCCCCGTGTACCTTCAAAAATGGCTTACAATGCAGTTAGAAGCTACCACTCTTCTACAAGAGGCAATAAAAACAGTCATATGTTAGTGTCTCATGCACACTCTTATTCATAAATGGAAATAATAGCTTAAACCACCAATGGTGATGTGGGATCACTCTGAATTGTCTTAATTAAATTAAGCAAAGACCAGTTGTGTTACAATGCCAGCACCTACGTTAGCATTACTGTTAACCAGCCTCAAAACTACAGTGGAAAGCAGCCAAGTGGGAATCAAGAGGAAAAAGCCACTTGCTGCAGAAAAGGCTCTGACAGACAGAACACACAGATTCACTTCACTGTCACCTCTTCTAGTAGATGTGAATTGCTCTAACCTTAGAGATACATTTAGTCATAATTAGGGATAAACAGTATGTGTGAAAAGGAAACACAAGCAAGTTGTGCATATGCTTCTTTAACAGATCTATGAGTACTGCTTCACTGTTCTAGCCCCTACCTTCAACACCTCTCTCCCAACACACATCACGCCTGACTACTTCAGTTCTGGCTCCCTGCAACAGCACTACAAATTCATGTCAATTTATAAAGCCTCCTGAGTTCAATTAAAAGCACAGATACTACAACTTTGCAGAAACAAGATACAGAAAAAACCCACCCCACTTCTTTGTTCCCTTGTGAAAAAACAGTACAGAAAGATGTGCTGATGTCTGCTCAGAATCACTAACAAAAGGAAGTTTGTGAGAGCAAAATACCAGTTTGAAAACTGCCACCTACAATGCAAATATCTAGAGACCCATCATTTCATATGTGGTGCAGTCTTACCAACAGGTGGGCAAAAGAACAAGCAGAAATCAGAAAATCCAGGCTCCGGGAAAGCCAGAAGCTTGCTCAGTAACACCTTTAATGGAACTAAATCACCAAGGATACAGAGAAGGTAAACAGGAGAATAAGCTTTAAACTCCCTAAACAGCAAGTCCTCTCACTGGAACCTGAGCAATAGCTAATTACAGATATATAGTTTTCAGGAACAGCAGGAAAAGCTAACTTTAGAGATGGAGCCAGAAGCTGCTGTGGACACACTGCAACAATAAAAAGAGCACATACCTTTCCTGAGGAAAATACAGAAAAAAACAGTTCTGAAATTTAGCCACTAGTCTTCCTATAGCTAATGTTTGAATTCATCAAATAGGCTGACAGCTCACTAGCTACTGCAAAACTGCTGAGCAAGGAAATAACTAATCTGATGGATAAAAATCAATGGGAGTTTAGTATTGTCACACAGTTTTCTAGTACTTTAAAAGTTACTATGTAATTTATCAACTACAACTTCTGGAGAAGCAGTACTCAGAGAAGAGGATAATCACTGTAAGGATAACTATTTCCTACTAAAACACACACATGTCATTTTATCTAACTGAGCTGTGATTGCACACTATACCATTACTGAATTTGCAATCCAGACTACTAGAGATCAGAAGTCTCAGAGTCTACTCAAGAATTATTCTTTTCTAACTGGTTTTAAAACATACTCTTCAGCAATACTGGCCTACAAAGGAGAGCGATAACTACCTACTGACATGTGGCAGAATAAGAAAAACAATGAGACTGCACAAGGATTAGCAATGAAATACTTTGAAAATGGGAAAAGAAATCCATTTTAAACAAAGATATTTATCAGAGGAGTTTGGCCCTTTCACTATACCCTGGTTTTTGACCCTGGTTTTGTTTGTGTACAGCAAAAGCCAACCACTCACAGAACAGACAGAGCTAATGTCACTATTTTAAAATTATGCAGCCCCAAAATGCACCACAAATATCTTACACACTGCAATTTTCCCACTGTGTCAGCATCCTTCTCTCTTGTTCCATATAGTTTGAAACAGATTTGTATATTATAAACAGTTTTAAGCTTTTCCTATCTTTATGGAAAGTCTTTAAACTACCTTTAGTCTCATATTACAAAAAGAAATTATAAGACTAAAAAGCTTTAATTTAACAACACAACCCTAGCCAGATGTTCAGTCAGCACCACTAATCCCAGCCTCCCTGGTACCTGGAGCAGCACAAAGGACAAGCCTGCTTTGAATGTCACCTGAAGCAACAACGAAGGTCTTAGATTACAGGTTCTGTTCCATAAAAAAAGCCAGAGAGAGAGTCTTTTCCGATGTCTACTACAAAGACACACAGCCATCAACAGTCACAGGGATGCACCTTTGCTGGAGTGATCCATTTAGTAATCAAAACAACAAATAGAGAGACAAAGGTTACAAATTCTTAACCATATTTTTTCCTGGTTTTGCCTCAAATCAAGTATTTATAGTCAGTTGCCTGTGTAGACATTTGGCTGGACACGTGACACAAGCCTGATGTTCTGATCCCACACAGATCATAAAAGCCCAGACAAAGAGTCAATCCCTCATTCTAACGATGGAAGTCATATATTTTGCATTATTGCTTAATCCTTCAGAGGCACACGTTTTACAGGCTTATTTGTTAAGAACTCTTCATTGTCCCAGGAAGTTACATCAATATTGGATCATTCTAGTTATATTTCTGCTTCTTAATTACATAAAGTACTGCCCACTAATTTACGTCTTACTACACTACATTTTCATCCGACTCTTAAATTTTTTTTCTGTGCAAGTCTCCATTTTTGCTCATTTTAATTCTGTGTCTTTTGCACAAAAGTGTTTTCCACCTACATGAAGTCCTTTCTTTCTCTAACTTCCTTCATGCTACCTCCAAAGAACAAAATATTTAAAACAACAGTACCAAAAACTCAACAGCGTTTACTCACAATGTAAGGGACAAAAAGAACTGAAAAATCCGAATTTTGGGGGAAGGAGTAGTGGTAAAATGATTTTCTTCAAATAAGACTACATATAAACAAACATAGATAACTTTTGTAATTCACACAGGTGTGATCAGAAATTTCTAACAGAACTTATGGAGAAAAATCGAGCACCACTAACAAACAGGATGACACATTGATGGCAGACAGAAAGCCAGCTAATGAGTTACAAGCCAGCTGAGCCATGGGAACTGACCACATGCACATTATTAGTCTTTCACAGATACAAAGGAGAATGTGCAAATTTGAAAGGCTGGGCAGCAACAAAACTGTCTCTGCCATGATAATTGTGGCAAGTGAAGAAGAGTCCTGGCACACCACTGGACAAGGTCTGGCACCAGGCAAAAAAAACATCCTCACTGTAGAGTAGAAATATTAGTCCACAAAACTGAATAAATCCTACTGTGTTTCTGTATGTTACAACACTGTAATCCAAGCTGGTATTCTCCCTTCCCTGGCCCTTTTGCTCAGATGGCATTAAAAAGCAGCTGGTGCCCACCACAGTCCTGCAGCAGGCCATAAGCACACACAGCAGTCAGGGCAGACTAGAAGCTTTGGCTCCATCTCCAGACATTCTGTAGTGACATGAAAGATCAGCCAGGATGATATTAAGAAACTGCAGATGCCTATTTCCCCCATGATAATGACAATTTTCATATTCCCCCAGTCTCCACACTAAGACTGCAAGCATGTATCCTGGCCAAACACACGTCTCATGGAGATACGTTTGGCTGGCATTTTGGTAAATCCCAGGAAGCCACATAACATACCTATTAGTGCATATGAGAGGAACTTATTCACAGAGGTGAGTGCCAATCCAGTTATGGGGCCTGTAGTGTCTTCAGAACGGATTACTTCCAGAAAAGGCCGAAGAAAGACATTGGGCTCAATTTCAGATAGCTCTGTAAAATAAAAAGAATTTTAAAGAGACATTAAATTAGACTTGATTTACTAGGACTTATTTTCTCTTTAAGAATCTACAGCAAGTTTCATCTCCAATGAAAAAATCCTCTTCTAGCTTACTTTCAGAAGGCTGGTGGGAAGGTCAGGGCTGCTTTTAAAAATATACACACACAAACATGTGCATAGATATATGTATATATTTTTAAAGCAATGGCTTGTGAAGTTCAGTTTCTTATGATTTCAAAACAGCCTTCTGAAGCCTTCTAAAATCTGAATGTAGGAATACTCTATGTAAACATCACAGAGGCCACTGCTGCCTAAATTTATTCTTAAATTCATTGGGAGATAGTTGCCTTTTCCTATTACTCCTGGAATTGTGTGATCTCATGAACTATCCCTGCCCTACGTTCTGCCACATGTGTAACATCCTACTACAGATACAGCCTCATGCAAAGTGGAAATTAACAACCAGGTTGGTTGGTTCTCTTTCAGCTCTTTGCCTGAATACAAAATGCATTTCTGCAACACTAAATGCTTGCTTGGCAGAGGAAAACCTCACAAAATAATTTAGAAACTCTTCTGTCTTGTCCTCAGAATACCTGCACAAGCCTCTCAACCAAAGAAGTAAAAAGGGCACTCTTCTCTACTTGCTGCTTTGGCCAACAAGGATCCCTTTTAAAGCTGCAGTACAAGAAGGCAAATGCACTGAGCTATTGAGCTGGAGAAAAAATAGCTAACAAGCTTCCTAAACTTTCCAAGATGATCAAGGGATGCTTTGGGAATGAAAAAGAAATACAAAAGAGACTAACCAGAACTCGGGAAATTGACCAAAGAAAAAAACAAAACAAAAAACCAAACCAAAGCAAAACCCATATCCAACCAAATAAAACACAAGGAATCAAGATAAGTGGAGTCCTGAGGGGGATTTAGGAGAAAACGCAGTAAAAAGCAGGTGAAGGGAACCACAACACAGCCAGCACACAGGCACAGAAGAATGTATTAAAAGCAGCTTGGATAATTCTGAGACCAGAAATATTTAACACTTGGCTCAACTTGCTGAAACCTACTTTTTATTCTTATAAAAGTTAACAAGTCTAATGGCTAATAGTGTCACAGGATCACTTGCATTTATACCCTAGATAATCAAATATTGCACTTATCTGTCATATGAACTTCTTTGAGACAGGGGAGAAAAAAAGACTGTAATTCTTGAATGCTTAGACAAGCTGCTGTTCTTCTACCAACATAATTCAATTATTTTACTAAGAAAAAGAAAAAAAGCTCTTATTCTAAGTTAAGAGAAATTTCATTTTATAATAGTTCCGATTGAAAAGCCCTAGGTATCAAAATACAAAGCCTACCAGAAAGTATGCTAATGTAAGTGTGACAAATTGTGGTGAAGAAGCCAGGGAGGAAGAACAATCCAGAGGTTTTTGTTTTAAATAGTTAAGAGCACAGAGAAGAACATAAAAATGCTGTTAACTAATGCAAAATTGCAATCAAAAAACGGGACACAATCTCTTACCTTTCAGCCACCAGTTCAAATAAGGCCAACACCACTAACTTGTGAGAGGTTAAAAGGAACCTGATGATTCAATCTTTTTGGTTTAAGAACAACTCCCCCAGTTTGTCAGATAATATCCTGGTGTGACATTACAACTGTGTCACCTCTCAATAGCTCATGGACATGAAGAGGATCATAAGACACGTTTTCATTGATGTTTATTTAAGTATGCTTTATAGAACACTTGTCTGGTTACAACCACTTGGACAACATTAAATATAAGACTACTAGGGATCAAAACTCAAGGCCTTCTTCCCCAAAACTGATCCTTTCTATAGAACAGACCATAATCCTGTCAATTCCTTCAGTCTCCTTCAAACCAGGATGATAAAAGCTGCACCTTGATTAGTAAGAAAAATGGGACTTCAGCAGATGTACATCACTACATGTGCAGAATGAGACAATGAAGACAAACTTGCTGGCAGAGGATGTATAGGGTGCCACATTATCCATTACTATATTTTTAGGGAAACAGATATTTGCTTTGCTTTTACGAGAGTAGGGGGAGCTTCAGGTTTTTTCTTTCAATAAAGTTGTGAATCTTGACGTGGTTAAAGATTAGAGTCCCCTGCAGTCTAACTGAAATTCCCAACTTACATGAAGATCACAAAATGGCTTGTCATAATTAGGATTTAACTTAGGCACATACAGCAACTCTGGCCAGCTTCCCTGATACTCAGAGATTCCAGCTTTTATGGTAACACAGCATTTTACATTAAGCTCGTTGAAACTGACTGTGTATGCTGTAAAGCTATTTAGACTGGATAGTTGGTGCTGTGTTATTGCAAAAAAAAAAAAAATTCTAGACAGGAAGACAGTGTTTTTAGTGCAGGACTTACCCACTAAAGGACTACTGTCTGAAAGATCCAGATTTCAGTGAAACACCAATCACACTGCTAATTACTTGCATTTGAAGAGTATTCACTTGATTACTACAATGAGCTCTTCCTACCAGAAGCATTTTCAGGCACGGAGGACTTACAGGGTCACCAACTCCCTTTTCAAAGCGGAACTTATCTTGGTAATGGTGCTCGCTTCAATGTGAAGTTTGGGAGCACAGAAAAACACTCATACTGTAGCTATTCTTGCTGTATCCTGTCTTTAAACAGATTCTCACACTGGCTGAAGATGGTTCAGTTTCTGAAAGTGGCACTAAAGCTACCTGGAAATTTTTTAGCAAGTTACAATTTTGCAAACAAGCCAGTAAACCAAAGATAAATCCTTTTCTTTTAACTCAGTCCTGCTGAGCTTAGTGAAGTTAGTTCAGTAGCTCTTTCCCCAGACGGTTTTCTTAGCCTTGTACACTGAAAATGGCAGTGCCCAGATGGAACCTGCCAGACCTTTTGAATCAATAACTACAACAGAAAGGTGCACTCTATACTAGCTTTTCTACCATAGCTCAAGTTCAATCTAAGCATAGAACTGATTAGCACTCTTATCACAGTACTTTGGTAAAGTGGAACCATAGTCTTTGGAGGGAATTGTTCTGCCCAGCAGTCAAAACTTCACAAAAGAGAAGTCTTGCCATCACCTAACTGTAAGAACAATGCTGTGTCTCCTGAAAATATCTAAGAACCTCAGAAAAGACATAAAATTAATTATTACTTTAGTAATTCCTTTGACAAAACAAAGGCTATATAAGGTAAATATTAAATGTTTGGAGGGGCATACTCAAACTTTTCTAACAACACTGAAAAAAATAATATATGCAGCTCTTAATTTTCAGCTCTGGCTCTTGACCTGCCAGATTCAGGTTCAGGCATTACAAGAAAGGAAATTAGAACCAGTGACAGAATTGAGAATTGCTGATACAGAGGTTTCTCCAAGCATTTTTTCTAACAAGAGACATTTCTCAGCATTTGTACTAGAAAATATGGGATGGTTCTCTGCTTAGATAACCACTTTCAACTCGGGGGAAAAAAAAAACAACCTAACAAAAAACCCACCTGAAAACCCATCAGCCCTGCAAGCATCATTTCAGCCAAGGTTATTACAAGAGGAAAAACTCAGCAAGTGTCCACAAGGAGAACAAAATTTCACAAGGGACCTTCACAAGTTGCCTTTCTTTGCATTCTACTCAGAGGTAGGGGAAAATTATATTAAAATATGATTTAGTCTTACATGAAGAGCCTGGTCTTCTTTGGGGACCAGCTGAAAAGCACTTCCAATTCTTTTCACACAAGTCCCCAGTGAAATTTCAGGGAAGCAAGCAGAAACAAGCATCAGCACTACACCCAGAAATGCTCAGTTAGCCCAAAGCAGGACATGGAGATTAAGAAGAAGGAAAAGAGTATCTTAAGTAGCATATCAGAAAGTCTTCAGGCTGGCTATTGTAATGAGGACAGAATTTCTATGAGACCAGCATTTTCCTTCATTCATCCTATGGATTATTTGCACTTAGACACACACATCTAATAAAGATATTTAAACAACTAATTCATGTTTAAGCATCTAACTCCCATTTCAGTAATCCCATCCAGCCGTTCTGACACTTCAGCAAACAAGCTGCATCAGACCTTCACCATCCCTTCTCCTGAAGAACATGAGCAGGTCCCCCTCCAAAGAGTTTTCTTATTGTTAGCACACTGTTGGCACATTCCTGATCTAAAATGCTCACATAAGCTGCTTTCACTGGCAGTTCAACTCTTCACTCCTGAATGACTCTTATCAGGATCGGCTATGCGTTCCGAATCAGAGTAAATGAACAAGAAAAAATTGTTTATGACAAGTTATTTCAACATCATTTGTCCCGAGGACAGGCAACTGCAACCCAAACCACATGACCTGGACTACTCTTATGCAGCAGCTGTTGGCCTTTGACGCCCAGGCTTCAGAAAGGCTGTCTCAGTTGTATCCCACGCACCTCTCCAGTGCAGACAAGCAATGCTTCAAGCATGTGCTATTACACTCCCTGCTCATATACTGAACTGCAAAATGAACAAGCACTCTCTTTTCTTAAGGTGAGAAAAAGACAAAAATAACACTGTAACAGAGCAGTAATCCAGCTCTTCAGAACTCCTGCCTTGGGGCTCAATGAGTTTATGTCACAGAAAACTGAGGTACCACCAGCAAGTGCTTCCTGGCTCACCCTCAAACCCACTTTCTGCAAACACTGCCATTCTGGCCTGCATGATACGCACTTTACTCTCCATACATCCAACAAACACCAAAACATTTTGTCTTTTCATCCAAGGGTGAGAAGTCCCTGCAGTCTGTCTCAGCAAGTCAGAGTGAGTAGGTTACAAGTAAAAAGGACAAAACTGTACTTGCCTTTTAAAACAATCTAAAACTACTGAGTGGCCACATTCTTCAGATTTGCAAAAACATTTTAACGCCTGGAATAAATACTGGCTTAATCTCAGACAGGTCCAAATGCAGGATCACAGGGAAAGGAGAAATTCTTTTAAGTTAGTCCTGTGATTATCTGCTGGTTAATACACAGAGTAACAAATCTAGCAAACAGAACTTCATAAGTTATCCCTCTGAAAATATGCAAAGCTTCAATCTGCTTTACATAGAGCTGGCTAGGTAACAGGCACAGAACAATATACACACACTGGTTCTAGGTGCCTAACAAAACTACAATTACAGGAGCTCTACAGCCGATGAATTGAGGAGGAGCACGTTTTTCACCACTCTGAAAACAAATTCTCCAGATTGAAAGAAGCACATGCCACCCTGCACCTGCAATAGAAGACATACCCTGACTTCTTCTAGGTAGCAAGTTTAGTCTGCTATTTAATCCCAGTTCAATAATGGCCAATTAATGTTGGGTAACAAGTGTGAAAAAGCTAAGCTAGATGATCCTGTGCATATGTTCCCCTCTGCACAGCCCCAGTACAGTGTTTCAAGCGAAAAGAATCCTTTACCATCTCTACCCTACAAGGGGATTTTATTGTTGTTTTGGTCGTGTTTTCCTTGCGAGTTCTAGATCAGCCCTTGTAACACAGTGTAATGTGTAGCACACTTGTAGAGATTTTCTGATCTGAAAGAAGAACAGATGGGCATGTATATAGTCTGACCTAGCAGCTAATGTGACAAGAGAAAGCTCAAGTTCTACTTCCTGAAAATAACAATAGCAGTATTAATTAAACTTATAAACAAGAGGTCATCAAAAAGTAGCCACCAGACATTCCATTCAGGTTCCCCAAAATATCATTGTCTTATCCCAATGTAAGTTCTTAACAGATAAAGAGAACAGGATTCTGCCAGCTAGGGGGAAGTTGAGGAGACAAAAGCTTACATCCTAGTTTCCAGAACCCATAAATGCTGTAGACTATGTGAAAAGAATGTGGGGGTTGCACAACACAGCAAACATATTGTGGGGATATGTGTAAGCTTCGTTTATCTCTGAAATCAACACTTCACTACAGTAAATAATATCAAAAGCTTTACATAGGAGAGAAGTAAACATAGGCCAAAAATCAAGGATATTCAAGCCAATGAAGAAGTGTGAATTAACTGCAATCTTTTTCAGTATGTCTGTAAAATATACTCTTCAAAGTTAATGTCCTCTGAATTAAGGTGGTTATTCAGGGGCGCAGGCCCACCATACCAAGAGGGAAACAGTGCCATTCACAGCTGCACATGAATGCAAGGCTAGAATTACAAATGCAGTTTGACAAGGGGAACCCAGAGCTGTCAAGCCTGTTCTGTTTGCTTAATTTCATTACAATGGCACAAATGCTTTCATTTGTCACACTCCAGCTTCATGTGTTTATCTCCCTTTCATTAAACTGACTTTAACAAATGATTGTTCCACAGTGCCAAGATCTCAAGCAGCCCTCAGAACTGAGATTTTTATTTTGGAGAAGGATGACAGAATGCATACTGAGCATTTGACTCCTCACATCCTCTGGCCAAGGCAGCATAAACTCAACTGAAATACTGTCTCCTACAGGAATTATTTACATCTACGAGTAAAGCAGAAGCACTGACAGTTCCACCAGTGCTAGCCATTAGTAATTCAGGTTTTCATCTGATGCCATGCTTCAAATGCCACTGTTCTGACTGATCATTAAAAATCCCTGGGCATTTTTTCATAAGCAGGTAACCTAGAGTATCTTCAACCAAAACTACATTGTAAACTCCAGCTGTCTCTCCACTGTTACTTTAAGTGCTTTTCATCCAGTTCTAATATTCTGTTCTAGATTGATATCATGAGAAGTAGAAGATACTCACTTCAATCACAAGGAAAGCAAATGCCATCAACAGGAAGTACAGAGCTACGCAAGGGGCAAGCTTTCAGGTTGGTTTTTTTTTGGATGGGCTTAAAAGTACAGACACAACTTGCTTTGCCTTGAATTTTTAACAGCAGTCACGCAGATTGCTCAGTGTTGGGATATGCAGTTATTTCAAAAGTTATAGTTATTTAAATCTGTCCTTAATTCTTAGCACTGAGGAGACAGCAGAGATGGGCATAATCATATCTTGACAAACTTTTTCCAAGCTATGGTTGACATGTATTGGTCAGAGGTTATATTCAAAAGACTGCTTCAAAACAAGAACAGCTCTTAAAGTGAACTGAGGGGTAATCTAGCATAGCAAGGTTGAAAGTCATCAGGAGAAGACCTTGCTACAAACCTAGAGTATTTCCTTCCATCCTGTGACCTGAACACTTCTGAAAGGACATGACTAATTCAGATGAAAGGCAACAAATCAATTAACTGTACATATTAAAAGCCTACTGTCTCCAAATTGGTCTCTCATGAGTGTTTTTTGCCAGTATGAAAAGTAGTAAGTGTAATTTCAATGCTAATCCATCCTCGTTTTCGTAAAACCTCTCCTCATACACCATAGTAGAGGATGAACACTACAGCACCACTTGATTATGCTAGCACATTCCACAGTAAGATTATATACATATGATAGAAATAAGCAAATTCAGAAGTACTTATATAATTTTATGATAAGGGAGGCTGATGGCTTCCAGGGAAAGGAGATGGGGGAATACAGCTGACCTAAGCCTCTGATAGGTTCTGGAATATACAACTACTTTTGTGGCTTTTACAGACAGACGCGGACTCTAAACTGCTAATGCCAGTCATGACACATAATTCTGATCCAAAAAACTGCTCTCCTTGATGGCTCTACAAAAACTGATTTTAGTTCTTTCTGAAGGGCTTTTTTCCCCATGTGCGGAAGTTTTACTTAACATGAAGCTCTGAACAGCTTCCAGGGGAGAAAAATCAACCTTCCCATACACCTACAATGAAAAAGTCCTTCAGTGAGCTAAACCACAACAAGTTTCTCTGGAAGCTTAACATCTACTCTTAAATTTAAAAAACAAACAAAAAACCCCATCCCATTAAAAATGGGGTGAGTGAAATGCAGCCAAGCTTCACCTTTTATCTCTGTTTAGGACCAAATGAAATTGTTTCAAAAGATTTCTGGCAGAAAATCACTATGCACACGGCAACAGCCAGCTCCTGTGATGAACCTGCACCAGCTCTGAACTTCAGAACCCAGAGACACTCCTCCAAGCCAACGACACTAAACTCTAAATGAAATTACTAAACCAAAATAAACCAAATCAAAAAACAGCCATCCCAAGACAAATTCATCTACCCTTGACCAAACGCTGATAGTTATTGATCTGCTGAGGTTGTGAATTAGTGCCAGGTTTCCCAAGGTTCCCTTCTAATATGAGGAAGAGAGCGTGGCCACTCTAACAAGACAGACCAGGCTAAATGAAACCTATGGGGAATTGCACACTACCAAGTCCAGAGGATGGACTGATCCGTTCATCTTACTGACAGCACAAGTTTGATGTATGTCAAGTTTAAGCACTCTTTTTCCTCTCTAAAAGAAATTGGCACATGTTAAAGAAAGAGCAATTAGGTTGTGACACTCTACAGAACTCTATTCAGCCTCTGGACTTGCTTCACTGTGATATTTTACACATCTTGCACGGTACCAGGCCCAAACTAAGAAGGCAATTTAAAAGCCCAAGAGAAATTAAAACTTCTTCCCTGGTATTTTAAAGCACAGTAATTCTCCACAGCTTTGTGTGCCCACCATGCTATGAATAGAGCTCTCATTGCAAATTCACCACATTGTGAAATGGAAAGCTTCACTATTTCTAGGAAGCTGGAGAAAAAGATTACAGTTTTATCATCAATTAGCTGCCTGGATGTTACTCAGTTCTGCTTACCCTTTCCTCAAGGGAAGCTCATGAGAGCCAAGGGGAAAAATAAAAAGGAAATTGAAGAACAACAAATCCCAAACAAACCAAGACATTTCTTAAGTTGCCAGAGAATCTAAAAAGCATCAGTGAGACAGACAAAATCCAAAGAAAGAAATGAAGAAAAGCCTGATGACCCAAGAGGAAGGACAATCTTTTAATGACAAAAATCTCTCAAAGGTTTAATGTACCTTCCTGTTATGATTTACACAAATTCTTCTATTCAACCTGAACTAATCTAGGAGACATTGTGCTTTGCCATGTTATTATCAGAAAGTAAAATTCCCAAGTGCTAGTGGCAAAATACAATTGCCCAGAGCTCAAGAACCCACACACTAAGTTACCACAGATGCAAAATGGGAGATTCAGAGAGCAGGATGTGAAACATCATGGGGTTATTAGTTTCATACCTGAGGGAGTAGAGAGAGAACAAAAGCAAAAGGGAGAAGAGACTGGCCTGGTGGTAGTCTATTCAACTGTTGCCTTAAGACATTCCAGTAGTAAAAACATTAAGGACCCTTTTTTTTTTTAATCCCCACAGCAATAACTGAAGCAATCAGTAATCTGTGTGCGCACACACACACACACACACACACACACAAGCAGAAACTCAGACTGCCTGCATTAAAAGGCAGCTCAGTTCCTAGTATGATGACAGCAAGTATTATGTTCTTGCAAATGGACTAGGGAAAGAAACTAATTTCTGCATACTGCAATGTGCTAGAGCAGTCTACTGATACAAGGTCCTGACGGTACATGAAAAGAAGGAGAAACCTGAGTTTTAACACTCCTTTACATTGGTGCATCCCAAGAGATTTGTGAATGCCATTCAACTTCAGTAATCACCAGCTAGGATATACATTAAGACAGGCATCACAGAAACATTACATCAGTCCCCAGCTCCATTAAATAAATTTTTTTCCATGCCCTGGAATCATGCATCAGCCATAAAACAATAAAATGTCTGTAAAGAATCAAAATTACCTAAAAATTGGTGTGAAGAAATGAAGGGATTCCACGCATTTGTAAGAAGTTAATTGCCCTTACTGTAGCCTGGACACAAGAATACACAAGCAATTACTTTCTCTGCTAGTTGGGAGCCTATACATTATACTTAACTACATCTGAACACGAAGACAGTAATTCAGCCTCCAATAACACATCTCATTAATTACTATGGTCAGAGCACCATCCCACAGGAAAGCGTGACGTTTATTAACAGGTCAGAGGTGGAAAAGTACTTTTAGATTCCTCTTCTGGCTGCCTGATTCAGAGGCTCTATTATACCTACTTAAATAGAATTTCTGCCTCCGGCAATAAAAACATACAGATAGTTCTGAATTATTCCTTTCCAAGCAAGAAGACTTTGGTGCCATTTGGAGTTGAACCTGAACTACTATTCCTCCAGCAACAGATGATCTCCATCAGCAAGGTCCATAATTTTATATTCTTAAATCAAACCTAGGATTGTTTTGGTCACGCAAACTTGCCAAGAACGCTTTTTTCATACAGCGTGTAACATTAAATACTATTGGCTTTGTTCCATTTGCAACATCTCAAGAAGCTGGTGTGAGAGAAACGAAAGAATTTTCGGATTTTCAGATTTCACGTTGTGCCCTACTGCCAGTCCTATATGTTTATCTAGGATTTTGATGTGATTTCCATCAGGAAGTCTAAATAACACTACAAAACCAACTTACACTACTATTTCAGAACACACACAAGTACAGGTAGGCTATAAAAGCAACTATTTCCACCATGATACTCTGAAACACCAGACTGTGTCAAAGCTCCCTCTAAAACACCTTTGGCCAACGAACAGTTGCAGTCCAGGACAAAATTTTTCAACTCACATCCTTAACGTTCCAATTTAGAAAGTTCCCAAAGTTTTTCAGAGTCTGTGTACTGACAGCTCATATCTCTTCTGGCTAGAAAGCAAACACCAAATAAAGAATTAGGTACAGTATGGCCTGACATAAGCAACTCATGGTCCTACTCCCTACTACACCAGCCTCTCTGAAGCAGGAATTTAACAGATGACAGATGACTGGTATCCTGAGCAGCAAGCTTGTTTAAGGAGTATGAGTAACTCCATGATATAAAGGCCACTGGCACTACACCTCAGAAATAAACACTGGTTACAGTCTCTAAGAGAGTGCCAAATAGTTTGTTGGTAATGGTTTTGATCTAGTACATGCTCATGACAGAAGAAACCAGTTCTGAATGGCTCAGAAGCTCAACTGAGTGATCCTGATAAAGGCCATCACTGACTATATACTGTCCAGCAAGACTGACCTAAAAGCAACAGCACAGCACAAAACTTCAACTCACACAGATAAACACACCTGTTTGTTCAAGCCAGCCCATGGTTCACACACTTACACAGGCTTCTTCAATACCTCTCTTGCTCCCTTAGGGCACAACACAGCCTGGCTCTCAAACTGGAATACACAACACACTGAACAGGTCAGTGGATGCAACTCTGCTTTAACCTCTCACCCCTAGCATTTCTGCTACCATGGCCTTTGGGATAGAACCATTATACTTTAACAGCAGTTGTTCCCAAGACTTGGTAAAAGGGCAAAGAGAGAATTTCCTTTGGATTTTCAAGCCTAGACCTACAGAATTTGCTCTGACAGGATATAAGCACGTATACAAATAAACTGACCATCAAGTGGTAGCAAGGTCCTTGATCACCAACAGGCAAATCAGTCTACTCTCAGCCTCTGCCACTCATCTCCTCTTCATGCTCTTGGGCAAGTACTTCATCTCTGCTTCAACTCTTCACATGAAAAAGGAACATATTTGGCCTTAACTGCTCTGCCATTAGATTATCTTGAAATGTCATCAAGAAAAGAGCCCTGAAAAGCAGTAACAGCAATCCAGTAAAAGCTTCCTGCCCTATCCCATATTTCTCCAAAACCAAAAGTTAACTAAAACTCTTGGTTAAAAAAAGCTATTTTTCAAGTTGATATTTAAGTTAGGGAAATATGACAAGCACTGCATAACACTACTTAAGATCAAAATAATCTTTATAATTTTTCACATAGAAAACCAGTAATTGATCTTGTGAAATATCAAGGAAATTAACAGGGACAAACTGGAGTGACATCTAGAAACAAATTGGCAGTGCTTGGCCACTCACTTTTGGGGTGTCAGTATTAAGGAACTTGATAAAAAAAGGGGCTACCTAATTTTCAGAGGAGCTAATGAATGAGGAGAAGAAAACACACATCTTTTTCTAAAAGCAGCAGTTAAACTGCTAGTAACTTCTCACGGCCTTGTCAGAATGAAGCCACTTGACGCACAGCACCATTTTGTTCAGCTTTGAGGCTGGTGCTTAAAACCAGAAAGTGACTCTAGGTAACAGAAGGACTTCGAGTGCCCTTCCAAAAACTTGGGATGAAATCCCAAAGCTCTGGGAGAGCAAGGCAAGCACCTGTTTTGCTGAACAGTTGATTTTTTTATGCTGCATACTTTACACAGAAGCTGCATTATTCTGGAGAAGCTGCATTCCAGCCAAAAGTGCACAGTTAATGTTTTTTGCAGCCCCCAGCTTCCAGTGATGGATGACCATTTTATAATGAAATACTTTATGCTCAATCAACTTACAAATAACGGATGTGTTATCACACTGAATTAAAAAGAATGTTTTAAACAAAAAAAAGGAAAAAAAGAAAGAAAAAAAAAGAAGCAACAGACAAGAGGATCAGTGATGAGCAGAAGCAAAAGTTATTCCTGTTAAGGGTGGATAAAAACATCCAGCTGATGTTTCATTTTAACTCTTTCATTACTTTCCAGTAACAAGTGGAAATGATGCACAAGGCAGTATTTGCCCTGAAAAGACCTACACGTTAGTTCTGTTCCAGACCATTGAGACATGAGACTTCAAGGCTTCTACAAAAATTATTTGATCTATAATATCTCAATTAAGTTTCCAAAAACCTAAGGCTAATAACTAAGCACTGTCTGAAGATAAACCTTTCAGAATACTTTAATCTCTCATGCCCATTCAGCATTACCAAAACCATTCCTCAGACAACCCCTAATCAGCTGTGGGGCTTTCTCCTCTTGCACTTCCACCTGTCAATGCTGAGTGATAACCAAAGAAGTAAATGCCATGTACTCAAAAGACTACTGCAATTTCTAGATCAAGTTTTGGAACCAAACATCCACATTCAACTGATAATCACAACTCAGATGCTGTTATACCACAACTGTTACTGTTGTTACACACTACAGGTCAAGAAATCCAAGAGCTTTCAAAAGCCCACAGTAGAAGCATTCATTTTGCCTTTTCTCCCATACACCACACGAAAAAGTCTCTAAGCTAGTCCAAACATGTCAGATGGTATGAAAATGAAGAGACAACCTTATACTTTTAGGAAAAGCCACTCTTCCAAAAGGGATAAAGCAATGCAGGAGTACAGAAGAGTGTGAGATGCAGCAGATGCAAGCTACAACAAGGGGAATGCAAATTAGGTATCGTGAAAGCTATTTTCTAAATAAGTGTGTTCAAACACCAGAACAGTTTGCTCAGAGAAGCTTTAGAAGCTCCATCCCTGAAAATACTCAGAATTCAGTGGAGTTTAACTCTGAACACAATCTCACTTCCAAGCTGGTCCTGCTTTCAGCAGGGCATTGGAGCAGGTGCCTCCAGAGGTCTCTTCTTACCTAAATTATTTAAATTCTGACTTGTGCTTGCCAGAAACAAAAAGCCCCCTCTGCTTTGTACATGTAGGCACTCTAACATTCACTCAGTGAAGAGGGTCACTTCCCAGATCTTCTACTGCTTAGCAGCAGCAATAATTACATACCACATAGGAGCCCACTACAGAACTAACCCTAGAAACATTCATGATTTTCTAAATCAGTTTTCTAAACAGTGGCTGCAGACTCAGGCTGTAACTGAACTGGAAAAAAACCAAACCAAATCAAACAGACAACCAAACAAAAACACAAACAAACAAAACCACAAACCAACTCCCCACCCACCCCCCGGTTTAACAAATTGGAAACTTAGATAAAACTAGCAGAAATAGAGTGTGTTGTTCCTGTCTCCTCTTAAAAATCTATCACTTCTGCTCCAGATATTGATGTCAACAAACAAACAGCACCTTGGCCCAGAGTCACAACTTCAGATCTAAAATAAGTCACACTGCAACCACCTCAAGTTCTACTAAGTTCAGAGTTAATTTATGGAGCTTTCACACTACTGTTTGAAGCACTGCAAATATTAATCAGTCCAAGATTTTAGTCACAAAATCAATTCTCCTCCCCTCTTCATTCCTCAACTGAAGGCTGGCACTCAATGAATCAGACCAAAGGGAGAATAGAGTTTCCAGCACCTGCTTCAGCTTTTAAGTTTCCAGTGAAACCGCTGTGATCTGGCAGCAGGCAGTCTGGAGATGTCATTTTGCTGCTCTGTGAATGACTGAATCACAGTACAAAAAGAATCCAAAAAGAGCAATGAGTGAAAAGAGCAGCAGTGGGCAAAGGAAGCCACAACATAACTTAATATAGCCAAAGAGAAAGAGCAGCTGAAGACAGTGTGCGACACCATACCATGTCCCCTCCACAACGGAGTACCTTATTCACCCTCTGTCTGCTTCATGATGTTACTATGGCCAGTACTGAGTATGTGTTACTTTCCACATTTCTGACAATGCTTTCCAAAGAATGGTGCAAAATATGACTCAATACTGATACATGATTTGGAATCACTTTATTACCAGACATTATAGACTATAGTTGTTTACCACAGTAACACTAGGATTTAAAATCTAGAAATACAGATTCCTGCTGCTGGGAAGCTTCCTTCTTTTACAAAAGCACACATAGATGACTCAAAATATAATTATATACATGCTTTTCTAGTGCAGAGAGAGAATGTCAAACACATTTATTCCTCATTATAATAGGCTTCAAAGAACTGTAACAACATACCTGCAGGCAGATTCCTTTCACAAAGAGGAAATGCTCTCCCTCTTAGAAAAACGCCTGCTTAAATTTATTATTTTTTTTTTTTAAAAAAGGCATTCCATTTTACCCTGGTCAATACAGCATCTGCACCATCTCCCTTAAGAATGTAATTTAAGCCTAGGAGTTAGAATGGCAAACGTCCTAGGATGAATGCAGCTTTACTGGGGTCAGAACCTTTACAACAGTATGTCAGTGCCCACATTAGATAAGCTGCACCTTCAGACTACTGGCAGCAGCGTAACTTCAGTTTAGTTTTGTCACTAGCACAGGACAAAAAAATGGAGGGGTGCAGGGACTGTATAGCAACTTTGCAAAAATACAATTGTCTCAATTGTTTTAAAGAAACTAAAAGAACCCTATATATATATATATATATATATATATATATATATATAAAATCCCCTACATGCATCCCATCAACACCCAGCCTTACTTAATCTTACTCCCTTCCCCAGTACGACCACTGAGAACTAATTCTTCTTCCAGCTCTCAAGTCTTCCTCGGTCACAGAAACTGCTCACTGGAATTTCCCCAAATGCTGGAGAGGCAGAGAGAAGAGTGAAGAAAGGGTTAACCCACAGCTGGGAGAAAGTTTCCCTGGAAAATTAGAGCACATGCTGTGGCTGTGACTAAATTTCACACTGGTTCTGTTGAGCACAAACATCCACAACTGTGTGCATTTGGGAGAGTAGGAGAAAATGAAATGCTCCTTATATATTAGTTTCACCTGCTAGGTTCCTTCAAATGGATAATGACATGCTCAAGGGACCAGCAGAATCCTTCAGACTCACTTCACATTTCAAGCAAAGATGAGGTGCTGGAGGGAAAAGGAAGGAAGTAGTCCTTCCCTTTCCTGCTCCCACGTTTTTTGGAACATACTGGAAAGCCAAGCCTATAGTCAGGCAGAGATAATTCCACTATTTAAAACTAGATATGTCAGCACAGAAGTCACCTGAGTTGACATGTAAGACATCTGCGCCATTCAAGTACATATAAAGAGGAATTGTACAGCGTGAACAGGGAAGAATATGTGCATGTGCACACACATGTGGATTTTAGAGATCAACTGACTATTTTTTAAACAAACAGGCAGCACTTGGCTGATCAGACCAATATACAAAGGGGAGATTAAGAATTACCAAGAACAACCAGCAGAGAAGCAGAGAAAGGTTTTGACTGGAAGAGTTCTCTGGACGTTACCTACTCCAACCTCCTGCTCATTCAAAGGACTTGCTCTGGAGTTCTAACAGGTTTTTCAAGGCCTTGCCTCATGGATGGAGATTACACTCTCTCTTCCATGTTGAAGTATTTAACTTTCTCTCAAAAGAATTTCCCCCTAAGTACAACTGGAATTAATCCATACTCATGACTATGGATCTCTTGACCGATATGAGAAGTGTCTCTGCCTTTTCTGTGATCCTCCTTTAGGTAGTGGAAGACTGCTAATAGGTCCTGCTCACAAAAGATTGTTCCATTATGGAAGGGCAGGAAAGCATTTAAAAAAGGAAAAAAAAAAAAAAAAAGTAACTTCACTGAATGGGGAGATCTCAAGAGAGGTTGTCAATGCCAAAAGACAGGTACAGTGAGGATAGCATTTATAATTATCTTCCCTAGATAATTAGTAAATAACAATAGCTTAAATATACTATAACACTACCTTCTCCTCAAAGCATTTTTAACCAAACTACTCAGGGAGAAGCAGAAAGCTGGCAGACAAAATACCTAAAGCAGAAGTAGACCTGTGATTACTGTCATCTCCAGAATGCCCAACACTATGCCAGGTAGCGACAGAGAACTTCTTCTCTGCCCTTTTCAAAATGGGATTATTATATATCCACATTTTAAAAGAAGGCAGGTGGGAAGATCTGTCTTTACCTGGTTTATTGCCTTTATTTCCCAAATGCCTACAGAATTCTGGCCAAGTACAAAAGGACTGTTTTCTAACCACACTTCCCTGACAGGACTAGTAAATGGCAGTGTGAGCAGATGACAGTAAATCACTGACAGTTTTCACTATCCATTTCACTATGTAAACTAACTTTAAAGGTTAAAAAAGACCCTCAAAGCAAGGTATTAATCACTTGCCTTTACCATGGCTACATAATGAATGTCCCATCTGACCTTACGTACTTACTTTCACACTCCAAGTTCTCTTCATCAATTGACAAAACAATTAAAAAAAAAAAAAAAGGCAACAACAAAACCAAACATTCACCTTTCCCCACTGCCCTCTTCCTACTAAATTAACCAAGACTTTAAGTAAAACAGACATGATTTATGCCCAAGTCATATCACATGAAAGTAAAATACTTTGCAAGCCTATTTTCTTAAGCTGAATTGCAATCAGGTGTTCATTTATGCTCTTACTTATAACGACTTGTACTTCCTGTTCCAACTACCAATATATCAACATAGCAATGTATATTTGCACTTAATCTTTTAATTTCACAGATTATAGAACTGTAGTTGGATCCTACAGACCCTAACGATATAATCCTCTGTCTCAGAGAGGTGGGCCACCTAGAAGCTGGCATTGTTCACTGGATGTTGGCAGATACTGGCTAAGAAACTGATAAAAAGATTTCTTAAAAAATTACTAATTGTTGCATACAGCATAGTAAGCAAACCCCTTAAAAGACCACTAAGTGCCAATAATGAACTTGATTATAAACCGGACAGAGTGGAAGACACACAGATTCAGGGGTGTGGGTGGGTAACTTCCAATAATTCAGAGTATATTGGTGTGCAGTCTCCATCCATGGAGATACTAAAAAGCTGCCCCGACATAGTCCTGAGTGACCAGCTCTGCACAGCCCTGCACTCTGGAGGTCCCTTCTGGCTTCAGCCCTTCTGCAATTCTTGCAATTCTACAGGTCCAAAGAGAATCCTGTGATTACTTAATAGCACATTAAACTGCAGTCCTTATTCTTTCACTTACATGCATGAATGATGAGCGCTGAGGCTGCATAGCAAAGCAGACTTCAGAGGATACTAGAAACTATCATCCAAGATATCAATATTATTAACTATGTCATCTTGGAAAGCTCCTGAAGTGTTTTTGATTTGGAGCGTGCCTCTTTTTCATTTCAGTAATTTCAGGCACTAAACAGAACTCTTAGAAAGGACCAAACGGAACTTGTCTTAACTATCTAAACCACCCTAACATCTTCCTCTTTCAATAACTATTATCTTTTGGGACCCTGTGGGAAGCAGTCCCTTTTATTTTCCAGTTCTCCTTGAAAGTGTAAGCAGGTGCCTTGCTTATAAAGAAGTCAAGTTCTTATGACTATTAAAACAAAACAAGAAATTACATTTTTAGTTCTAAATACTTTTATTCAAAACAGTATAGATAACTTATTAACTGAATTTACAGGTATTTATTTGCTTTAGAAAGTCATTGGTAGGGAGCATTTAAGAAATACCAGACCCTTTTACTTGTTACTATACAAATTAATGTATGATTGCATTCTAACAGAATTCAGCTGAATTACACCTGCTCTAACTGTACTAAGAGTCATTAAGTCATGCTGTTACCCATTGCATAGTCAATGCTCCTATTCACAAAAAAACACTTCTTCCTCACTGTATTCTAAATAGCTCCTACAGCCACTGAACAAACATCAGCATATACAAATATTCACTTTTTGGACAGCAAGCAATGAGGATAAAACAAAGCACTTTTCACAAAATAACAGAAACAACAACTGCAGTCTATTTAAATTAAAAATTTCTGAGTTAAGCAACTAACTCAGAAATAACTGACTAACATATGAACAACCACCAGGTAAGCTAACAAAAAAAACCTCCCTGCCTCCTCATTATAAGGCTTTTTAGAAGCAACAACTATGTATCGTGTCCTGCTCTACATTAAAATTTTAATTTCTAATAAGGCCTAGCAGTTTCTTAGCTTTCTAGTATGTTTTCACAGTAACAATCAACTCAGCAATCCAGAAGACATGAGAATTATAGTAGGATCCACACACCCTGACATACTGGAATTTCACTGTCTTCCAAACAAATCTTTTGCACTGTCCTCTTAGCCACTGAAGAGCTGTAGCTGTGCTAGGGAGGGGGCCTGGGGTGAAGGTACCTCAAAGACAGAAAGGAAAAAACATGAATGCCAGAAATCTATTACTACTACTCAGTAAAATCCAAAATCTATGTAAAATATGACAGCATAAGTTGATTTGATAAATTATTAATAATTATTTTGACAATCTTATATTTTTGTATCAATCTTATTTCAGAACGAATTAAAATATGTAAAAAAGAAACTCCAAATGTACAAGATCAAAACATACATTTCAGCAAGCTTCATATTTAGCATACTTTGAATTTCCTTAGCTACAACCAGATTTATTCTATCAGAAATTGTATATGGTCTCTGAAGAGCAAGTGCATGACCTTGCATCCCTTATGAGAAGTCACAGCTGTATTCCCACATTGACTGATAAAGACAACTGAACAGCCAAGCAGAGTCCCATCCCCTCTTTGAAACAGGCCAGATATTTAAACTCATCTCACTAAAAAATTATTTGCTGCCATCATAATTAAGCATTTCTGGCTTTCTATTACATGGTTCAAAACAAAACAAATCATGCTTAAAGTGCCAGACAACTTCGTATTTGGATTCTAAGTGGCAAAATTAAGCAAAAAACCATGAGGTCTCCTATGTCCCCTTTTAAAGGGCTCACAGGTCTCAGTATGGTCAGAACTGAGTTAGGGCTCAAAGAAAATTCAGTTCAAAAACAGAAGTCTTTGAAATTAGGCAGAAACGACAGGTACAGAAGTTTAAAACAAAACAAAACAAAAAAAAGAAAAGGTAAGAATATGCCGGAGTTGTGGAAGCAGCATAGCTTGCGAGAAAGGTTATAAAACTCAGGAGAAGGAAGAAGCAAAAAAATATCTTGGAAAAACAATTAGCATGACCAACATATCAGAGTGATACTCTGAGCTACAGGCTGCCCCACAGTTGGTCAATATCTGTCCCCACTGAACAGAACAACAAGTCTGTCATAGCAATACAAAACAGACATGTTTCAAACCTCTGCCTAAGTAAGCATTTAAACTTGAAATGCAACTTTCTGTTCGTACCAATATTGAAGAAGTCAGTAGGACAAACTGCAAGTGCTCCTTCCGCAGATATAATTCCTCTTCAGTTCAAGTAGTCTTTAAACACAGAACCCCACTTCTTTTCATGAAAATTTAGGTGGAAAATATACTAATAAATCATTTCTGAATTTATATCAGGTGCAGCTCAGCAAGGTCTGCCTCTCACACTCATCTCTGGCTCTCCAGCCTGCAGTTCTGGTTTAAAAAAATCTGCCCCTTTACACCACATTCTGGGAAGGATGATCTGGCCACAACCCGGCTGACTTCCCAACCTGTTAAAAGGTACTCGTCCAGCCATGTTGGGTCTATATTTTCATCCTTTTGCCATTAAGTGAGGTACTGAAAGTATGTCAAAAGAACCAGACTCAAGAAAAGCTTCACATTTTGTGGTTTTAACTAAAAAGATTTAAAGTGCTAAGAGCAAATGATAGGCGTAAAGAGCTTAAAATCTTTGCATACAGATTTTAATCTTTCCTTGCCAGCTTTTACATGGCTACTTCAGCTCACACGTAGATTTCTTAGAGGATAAGCAAAGAAACCTGTACTATCCACAATGCAGTGTCTTGCAGCCTGTCAGCTTTAATAGTCACTGATTGCACTGAACTTAGATTATTTCCTAAACTCTCACAATCTTCTACCTACAGCATCTAGAAACTGATCAACTTTACCTTTGATCTCTCTTCCCTACCATGTCAAAATGAGCATGTCACCAGGGCTAAGGTCAGGAAGTCATCCCTTTAGAACTATATACACAGACACTCCTTGCCCAGACAACTGCTTTCTGCTCGGTTTCTTTAAACAATCCTTTCTTAATCAAAACTAGTAAATAACACATTAAAAACAATTCTATAGAGACCTCTGTCATGCACATAAGAAAAAAAACCAACTATTTTTCCAAACTATTGCAACAGGACTCTCTGTTACAGCAGGTTAATGCTCATTAGCTTAGTACTAATTAACTGTCTACTTATTTTACACCTTGAATGTTTGCAGAGGGTATGTCAACTGGCACCCTGCATTGGGAGGACTACAGCAGACAACGAAGAAGATCTGCCATCTCCTCACAGTACAGCAAGGAAGCTGAGCAATTTCTCCTGTTGGATGCAGCATATAAAGGTATCCATTCTTCCCCCATTCTCTTAATTCTATTTTTTAAGCCTCATTTAGTCAGCAGTTACATCTTGGCACATGCTGTGTCCATCTACAAAAAATCATTATTACTAATCCTAAAAAGGTAAACTCCATTGAACCATATGATAAGTATCCCTTGCATTCCTGTTTCTTCCTAGCCTGTCCTGCAATTGTGTCCCAATCTGCCAGCATTAACACAGATACACAGCGGTATTTATTTGATGCCTATTCCACCAAGCTGTATTCACACTAAATCCTCCATGTGTATTTAATAAATCACACTAGTTAGGTGGGCAGGATTAGTTCCAAGTCACCTAATGACTATATCATGAGCTGCAGTATTAAAGGGATTAATATTAATCTTAGCCATTTCAATTCACTGCGAGAGGCCAGTCCCTGCTCCAACAGAAGCCACAGCAGGCAGTGCAAGAAATTCTAAACAAGAGCATGAAGATTAATGACAGCTTCCTCATTCTGCCTGTGAGTCTTCTCTACCAGGATACAGGGCAGCGAATCCCCAGCAAAGACAGGCTCATAAATAAACACACAACACCACAAATACTTTGAGCAGCTGAGCTGGGCATAGAGTTGTTTTCACTCGCTATCTGCTTCTCCTGTAACCTACACCTCCAAGCACAGTCAAGAATTTGAAAGGCTTGCACAGCCGCCTATTTGTTTTCTTTCACATAAAAGCACACACCTCATTACTCATAATAAATTACTCATTTTAAATGAGCTTGTGGAACCAACAGCTAAAGTGAGCTGTATTCAGAGAGGATGAGAGCAGCAGGGGAATTTGAAAGGGTAACTCACTGCACCAAGGTTAAAAAGGATGTCAGACTCCAACAGATTTAACCTGCTTTATTCTTTGCAATGATCGTTACAAGCAGAAGGAGTTCTTAAAAATGGAAAGAAAGCCCCTCTCTGAAGTATTCATGTTGAACTGAAGTATAAAAATGGACTGACACAAACCAATTTTCTGACAAGAGTGCTGCACTCCATTGCACCAGCAGAGATCCCATGTAAGGGTCTTGGCCTCACCTTAACTGACATGAAAGAATATAAACCCTAATCATTAGCATAAAAATTCCAGAAGTTCAGCCTTGGTCTACTGTAAATTTAGATGTAGTTGAGTGTTGAAAAAGAAGTAGCTTTTGACAGTTCACAGTTAATTCAGAGTGCCACAGAATGCATAAGAACCAGTCAAACAGCTGCATCCTGGAGACTAGCTGGAAAAAACATTAGATCAAAAAGGGGGAGTTGAGTCAGTAATATTTTCTGCCCTCACTGAAAAACTTTAGACCCTCAAAAAAAAAAAGTCAGAGATCAATTTAAACTGGAGTATAGGCCTGTCACAAGCTATTAAGAGCTCAGCAGGTCCTCCAGGCAAAACAGCAGCCTCAAAAACTCAGTGTGGATACAGTACTGAACTGAGCTTCCCACTTGGAAGCAAGGGGCTCACAACCAACAGAACAGAAAAAGACCACTGCATCAAACATGACAGAGAAGTAGTCTTGAGTTTGTGTTACACTAGCATATAAGTGATGACAGGGAATGGTGCTAGTTTATCCAAGTTTATACATTAAATGTGAGCAGACTGAAAGTGGAACTGCATCACATGCAGCTGAGCAGATGGGAAGGGATCCATCAAGGGCACTGCCCAATCCTTCCAGAGGCAGAATGGAGCAGAGATGGAGTTGACATTTCTGTATTTGTAAACAATCTGCTGTTTTTTCACATGAGAAATATCTGGCAGCAAGGAAGTGCACAGCTCACACTCTTACACCTGTTTGTCTTGTTTGTTCTGGGAAGTTGTTTGTTTTTAAAGAAAGGACAAAGAAGGAAAATTCAAGATTCAACAAGGCACAATGTGCACAGTTTTTATACTCTATTAGCCCTCAGCAATCAAAGAGCTCAAGTCCCAATGCACCTTTTAAAAGGTAAAGATATACTACATGTCATGCAGCTAAAACTATTTCAGATGCTGGAGGAAAGACTTTGTAGGCCATGCTATTTTGGAATGCATGGAACATTTTACATTCCAAATGCACATTCAGATATAGGCAGACCATTGAATGTATTTTTTAGGACAAGTAACCAGACAGACAATACAGCCACATAAATGTTTAAATATTTTTAACTTTAGAAGGGCTGATTTTAAAACTGAGATATGTTTGGTTTGATACTTAAAACCCCACAAAATGAAACTATCAACCTCATAATTCAAAATTATTATTAAAAACAGCAAAACAAAAAAGTCTGAAGGTTTTAGGTTCACATTAAGCTATCCACAAATACCATTATGGTTAGTACAACGACAAAGTAGTATCTGCCAAACTTCTAAGACTGCAAAAGGCCAGAGCACTTGACATGTTTTCATCTATGCACACCCTTAATACTGAACGTGCAGACTCCAATGCAGAATACCAGCCAAAAGAAACAAAGTAGTAAACCTTATACTCTTGTGACCAAATGGGAATCATTAGAAATCTTTTCACATTTATTCTAGTCCAATCTGAAATACGTACTCAAAAATTGTAGTACCTCACTTATAAATTCTATTTCTGGTTCTCTTAAACAAGGCAGTCTTTATCAAATTTACTTTTAGCAGCCGGGTTTCAGTGGAAGACAGCCATCCAGCTTGCAGCTTGCTGTTTGACCTGTGAAAGCTCTAACTATGGTAACTTAGCTGACATAATGCTGTGAGCAAAAAACTAGTGTTCTTCTAAGTTTCGCTTCTAGAAGTTTTTTGTCTTTATAAACCAAAAATAATTGAATAATCTTACACATTAAACACCTTCTAAATCATTTTGTTTTCTGTGTTTTTAGAGTTTGGGGAGAGGGGTATCTTTTAAATGCAGAAAGTAAGACAGTGAAAATAGAGCCACATACCACTGCAGGGAACACAGTCTGTAACTTTCACCTTATTTTACAAAACCAATAAAAGAAAACTCTGCCTACAGCTTCAGAAAGGGGGTAGATGGAAGGGCATTTTTAGTGCTTTGGCAAAGACAAAGACAGTCCCAGTACCAGACATTTTTGTAGTGCTAACAGGCTGCAAAACCCTCATACGAAAGATGTTATTCAGACCTGTGGACACTGTATAAATATAGGCGTATGTGAGAACTATTTCTGTGCACGATAGCAAATTTTTCCTCCCCATGAAGTCCTCTATAGATGAAGCCATTCTGCCTGCTGCTGTGTCCACAGTCCATTCTGCACACAAGGTCAGGCCCATCCAGTGGAGCTGCATCAGTCTCCTGGAATGCTGAAGTCCACATATTTGCCATTCAACATGAAAACTGCTTTTCAAGTTCAATCAGCTATAAATGTTGCTTTGTTTTAATTTTCCACTGAACTTCCTGGAACCCATTATCAGACTGTCAGGGATGTATATTTAGCAATGGCAACACGGCCTCTTTGCCGCTGCCCCACTGCTCATGTCACCTCCAATAAACAGAAAAACAATCCAACAGTAAATGACATTTTTGCAGGCTATTTACTGCCAGCATGAGGTAGTGGGTGAAACTGGAAGTGCGCAGGGAAGCCTTCATCCATTTAATTCAAAAAATTTATAAAAAAAAAAATCAAGAGATCCCTAACGAGAGAGACAAAAGGGAACGTTAATTTACCACTTACACATTAAGCCTCATCTACTTCCTTGAGCTAATAACCACAAGGCTCTCAGTCTAAGTGAAAAATGTTTGCCGAGAAAACCTGAGTCAGTGAAAATACCTGCCTTCTACACCTCTACTTGTCTAAATTTCAGAGCACTTGTAAATGGTCATGAAGTAACTGACTGCATTTGCATAAATGATTATTCTTACATAGTATTGCTCAAGTACTAGAGCTAAAAAAAATAAAATCATAGGATGGTTTGGGTTGGCAGGGACCTTAAGGATCATCTAGTTTCAAATCCTCTGCCATGGGCAGGAACACTTTTCATTACACTGGGTTGCTCAAAGCTCTGTCCGACCTGACCTTGAACATTTCCAGAGACTGGGCATCCACAACAACTCTAGGCAACCTGTCCCAGTGCCTCACCATCCTCAGAGTGAAGAAATTCTTCCTTATATCTGATTCTAAACCTGTCCTCTGTCAGTCTGAAGCCATTACCCCTTGTCCTATCACTACATTCCCTTGTAAAAAGTCCCTCTACAGCTCTCTTGTAGCCCCTTTAGGTACTGGAAGGTACTGTAAGTTCTCCCTGGAGCATTCTCTTCTCCAGGCTGAACAGCCACAACTCTCCCAGCCTGTCTTCAAAGGAGAGGTGCTCCAGTCCTCTGACCATCTTTATGGCCTCCTCTGGACTCACTCCAACAGGTCTATGTGCTTCTTTTGTTGGGGACCCCAGAGCTGGACAGATGGGGTCAGATGGACAGAGACTCCAGATGGGGTCTCAGCAGAATAGATGGGAAGAACCATCTCCCTCAACCTGCTGGCCATGCTGGTTTTGGTGCAGCTCAGAACATGGTTGGCTTTCTGGGCTGCAGGCGCACATTACCCAGGTCATTGCAAGTTTCTCATGAACCAATGCCCCAAGTCCTTCTCCTCAGGGCTGCTCTCAATCCACTCTCCTGCAAGCCTGTATTTATGCTTGGAATTGCCGTCACCCAGGTGCAGGACCTTGCACTTGGCTTTGCTGAACTTCATGAAATTCACACCAGCCCACCGCCCAGGGTTTGTCAAGGTCCCTTTGGATGGCATCCTTTCCCTTCAGCATGCTAGCTGCACCACGCAACCTGGCGTTGTTGACAAACTTGCTGAGGGTGCACTCAATCCCACCATCCCTGCCACCAACAAAAACATTAAGCAGCACCAGTCCCAATACTGACTCCTGAGGAACTTGTCACTGACAACTGAACTGCTTGTCACCGGTCTCCACTTGGACCCTGAGCTGTTGACCACAACTCTTTGAGTGCGACCACCCAGCCAATTCCGTATGCACCGAATGGTCCATCCATCAAATCCATGTCTCTTCTGTTTAGAGACAAGGATGTCACATGGGACAGTGTCAAACACTTTGCACAAACCCAGGTAGATGACACCAGTTACACTTCTCACCCTCAACACTGTAATCCCATTGTAGAAGGCCACCAAATTTGTCAGGCATAATTTGCCCTTAGTAAAGCTACAGTGCCTGTCACCAGTCACCCGTCTATTTTCCATGTGCTTCAGCACAGTTTCCAGGAGGATCTGCTCTATGGTCTTGCTGGACACGGAGGTGGGACTGACTGGCTTGTAGTCAGCTTGTAGCGCCCTGGGTCTTCCTTTTTAAACTCTTTAAAAATGGGTGTTAGGTGGAATCTTCACTGGATTGCCATGTATTCTCAATATGATGGATAATGGTTTAGCCACTTCATCTGCCAGTTACCTTAGTGCCTATGGATTCATCTGGCGAGGTCCCATGGACTTGTACACCTTCAGGTTCCTTAGCTGGTCTTGAACCTGATCTCCTACAGTGGGCAGTTCTTCATTCTCCTAGTTCCTAACTTTGCCTCCTGCAATTTGGACACTGTGACCAGGGCACTTAGCAGTGAAGACTGAGGCAAAGAAGTCATTGAGTACCTCAGCCCTCCCCATACCCCAAATAAATCAGGTTTCCTGTTTCCTTCCAGAGTGAGACCACATTTTCCCTAGTCCTTCTTTTACCACCAACGTACTTACAGAAGCTTTTTTTACTGCCCTTGACATCCCATACCAGATTTAATTCTACCAGAATTTATCTCTCCTAACCTGATCCCTAGCTCCCTGGACAACTTCTGTGTCTTCCTCCCAGGTTACCTGTCCTTGCTTCCACCCTCTGTAGGCTTTGTTTTTAAGTGTCCAGGAGTTTCTTATTCATCCATGCAGGCCTCCTGGCATTTTTGCCTGATTGTCTTTTGTTGGCATGCAGTGCTCCTGAGCTTGAAGGATACAATTCCCGACTATTAACCAGCTTTCTTGTGCTCCTCTTCTCTGCAGGACTTTATCCCATTGTACTCTACCAAGCAGATCCCAGAAAAGGCTCTCTTGAAGTCCAGACTAGGAAGCTTCCTGTGCACCCTCCTCGCTTGCCCTAAGGATCCTGAACTCTACCACTGCATAGTCACTGCAGCTGAGGCTGCCCTTGGGCTTCATATTCCCCACAAGCCCTTCCTTGTTGGTGAGTACAAGGTCCAGTTCAGCACCTCTCCTTGTTAGCTACTCTACCACTTGGAGAAGGAAGTTATCATTAATGCACTCAAGGAACCTCCTGCGTTGCTTATATCCTGCTGCATTTTCTCTCCAACAGATATCAGGGTGGTTGAAGTCCTCCATGAGGACCAGGACTTGTGAACATGAGGCTGTTCCTATCTGACCACAGAGGGTTTCATCTGCTCAGTCTTCCTGGTTGGGTAGCCTGTAGCAGACCCCAATGTAATGACACCTGTCCCTGCACTCACTTTAATCCCGAGCCATAAACTCTTGGTTGGCTCCTTGTCCATTTGCAGGCAGAGCTCCACGCACTCCAAATGGTCACTCACATAGAAGGGGACACCCCCTCCCTGTCCTTCCTAAAGAGCCTGTATCCTTCCATTCCAACACTATAGCATATGAATCATCCCACCATGTCTCTGTGATGCCAGTAAGATCACAGCCCTGCAGGTCTATAATCCTAGTAGAAAATTAAGACAATGAAGTCTGGTTCACTTCCCTCTTGAGACACTGCCTTATAGAGAAGGGTACTAACTCTGTTTTACCAAACAATTTTAACAACATCAATCTCTCTCAAAAGAAACAGAAGACACCAGCAACAGGGAAAGGAACATAGATACAAAATCCAAATAGCTAAGGGACTGCAGTACATCGTTAGAACCTTTTATGATAGATGGAAAATTACATAGGAAAATAAGAAAAATAATAGTAATTCAAAGCATTTCATACGGAAAAGGAAGTTTGCTTCAAGAAATCAGAAAATCACCAAAGCAAAGTATTTAAAACCCTTGATATAACTAACATCTGCATGCAACTCTAGCGTGAACCATTAGTCTGGCCTTCCATTCTTCTATTTATGGCAATCTTCACATAAGACCTGAAAGCAAATACTGCTTTAACCCTGCAGAGATGCATAAAGCCAAGCTCTGAGATTTTACCTGTCTGTAGACCTACCCACTAGATTTTCCACTGGAAAAAAATATATAGGAAATACACATGCTGATCATTTCTAATTTCTTGTCTGCCTGAACAACCAAAGGTTTAGGTACCAATAACTGAAAAAACACTGAATGAAAAAATCCAGTCTTCCTCAACAATTTGGAGTACTTTGAATACCACATTAGTCAGATATGTATCAAAAATCTCTATAGAATTTAGTACATCAACACCAGAATTACAATTCTTACATGCTGAAACATGCCAATTTTTAAATTAGTTTATCAAAACACTTCTCATCAGCACTATGAGCACAGATAAATCAAAAAGCATACAGTGAGGAAATGCCACCTCTCTGCTGTAAACACAGGAGGTCTCTTTTCCTTTCTCTTCTACTCAGTTGCTTCTTGAGACTTCTCAAGGGTCCTCACTCAAACCAAGGGGCATCCTTCAAAATGCACACACAAAATTAACTCCCTATGATAAAGAGCATGAAAAAGGGCAAAAAAGAAAAAGTTGCAACAAAAGAGAATAACATAAAACAGCTGTCCAGCCACCCTGAAACCATCAGCTGGCAGCAAGGCAGTGACCATCAAAACTTGTCCCTTTTCAGCTGCAAAACCTTCTCAACAGAAAAGGCCAGCCAGCACAGTTTGTAGAACAGTACAATGAATTCCTTCTTCTAAGGTTCACTTCAAACAGGAATTGTGGCTGCAGAATTAGCAGACAATTGACAAAGGAGACATATACAACAACTTAAAGCAAAATTTGTATAACATCTAAAGACACCAAACAACTCAGCAGCTTCCTGCCACAAACAGCAACAGGTAGAAATTAATTAACAAAACACCTTTTTTATTAAAGCTAAATTTTATATTTACTGCCTGTGCTTTAGAAACTGGACTGTCTTCCCTCTATTTTCTGTCAGACTTGATTATGGACACATCAACAAAATTTAAAAAGCAGTAACAGCAAACTTTATTGCCTGAGGTCACTTAAATGAATAAAATAACACATACTAGAAAAGAAAAAAAATACCTGCAGTTGTGAATTGCATAAAGGTGAACAAAGAGGCAACTCTATTTAAGACTGGACAAAGAAAGTTGTCATCATCTAGGGACTGTGATAAACATCTGCCTGAAAGCAAGGTCTTGTGACACCTAGATGTTAGCTCCGCTATACTTGCTTTACATACTTCATCTAAAAACAATAATGACTG
The DNA here is from genome assembly GCA_035222235.1 of Margarornis squamiger. Classification (NCBI taxonomy): domain Eukaryota; kingdom Metazoa; phylum Chordata; class Aves; order Passeriformes; family Furnariidae; genus Margarornis; species Margarornis squamiger. The sequence continues at coordinate 16,092,189 of JAWWTY010000158.1, read as the reverse complement.
ACTTTTGCTGAGGAAGGAGGCTGAATATTGGGAATAAAACACCCTAAAACTCAAGCTAAGGACTCTGAGCCTGATAATTGCATTAACAGACCAAGAATGACTCAGTGCTGAGAATTTCTTACAAGCAGGTATCTAACACCGGAGAGGTGTACACAGCACCAATGCCCATCCAACTTCTCAACAGCGAGGTGAGCATGGCATACTGTTTTCCATCTCTAAAAACAACTTAAGAATGACTGTAATAAATGTGTGGCTGCAAGTACCATAAAGACAGAAGAATTAGATGAAATAGCTATTAAACATTAAATTATCAATAAATGGAAACCTCACAACCCTAAACACAAATACTCATCAGCTTAATTTTAAGCAAATACCTGGCCGTTTTCAGAACAAGAGTAATGTAATGTAACCTCCTCAGGGCTTAAATTTATGACTTTACACAGCACCTGGGATGACGAGGCCTAATTTCTAACTGGGTTCTTTGAATGTTGTAACAAATTAAATTCTACAAACATACATCAAAAACATATAGAACATGGTACAGGAAGACCCCTGTAAACATTCAGACTCAACGCAGCCAGATCAGCAAATGGAAATTCTACATGAACTCTGAGTGGAATCTCTTTCCACCTTTCAGATAATTTATAGCTTAATGTCAGCTATACATAGTAACTAATCCCATTTGTCCACTGAAAGTAAATTCTTGGCTGCTCTTCCAATGTCATTGCAGACATTGCTGTCAATCCCCAAACGGAGGCCTGCCCAATCAAAGTGTCAGCACTTACCTGCTGTTCAACACTTCAGGCACATGGGCTGTCATATCAGTCAGTGACTGATCAGGCGCAGAAATCAGATAGAGCTTTCTTTTGACAACCAGATATGATTAGAGTCCAAGTTACACATCAGTTTCTGAAGCCTAACCAATGCATGCTTACATCGGTAGAAGGCAGCTTTACTGTTTATTACAAAGCTACCATCATTTCTGCAAATCCTTGGTAAGAACAGGACAGTGAGAACAGCAGTAGGTTCAAAAAACAATCCCCTCCTCATTTTCTGTGTTTGATTAAGTTAAAAAATGCTAAACAACCAGTCCAAGGAGCAAAAGTTCTCTGCAGACTCACAGAAGTAAAAAAAGCAGGAAGAATGACCACCTTGAGCCTGAATTCCCACTACAAAGTCTAACTCCAGCCCTGAAGAAAGGAGTCATTCTTGAAATAAGATTGGTCTTTCTCCAAACACACATTTTAAAATTTTAAACCAAGTGCAATATATCAACTGAAAAAGATAGCAGAAACAAAATGGTGTCATTCATCCTATACTCAAAGGCTACTGAGTAGCTAAGAAAGAATTTTAATTTATACCTGTGGTTTTGGAGGTTCAGAAGGTAGTCCTGAAATTTAAATCTCACATGTGCATATTTTGCTTTTTTTTTTAGCCACCTGCTTCCCTGACCTTGACTGCATATGAATCAATGAATGATAAGTAATTTAGAATTTATATTTAGAATTTTATATGTTTCCAGCATCTTGTGTTGTGTACTGTTTCTGTCTTTGCAAGGTAGAACTCCACATGAGTCATATGGCATGCTCATGTAGAGGGAAGAAGACACAGCCATCTTGTCAAGACACTGTTTCCTCAATGAGTCCACAGCCCAAAGGCAACACTGAGCAAATGCTGGTGAGAAGGTCTGACATGGTGCTATTTCTAGCTCACACCAATCACTTCAACACAAGCAACATGGCCCCAATAAAATAGGTCCAGCCATTCCAGTACTAAGTTTATCAGTAATAATGTCAAAGCTCCACAAAACTTTTCTTCCTGTCACAAGTGCAAAAAGCCTATGCCAGTATGACCTTAGATTGTTTTTAGCTCATGAGTTAAGTTTGCCCAGTGCTGTCATCTTCTAATACAGAGCATGTGCCGGACAGCAGGAAATGACTGCAGAAGCCACAGCTGTTGCAGAACCCAGTCTTCATCTTCCAGCCATGAGAACTACTCTATTTCGTTCTTTGATCAATATGCCCAATGACTAAAAATGGATGGTGCCCCAAACCTCCTAATAATAAAGACATTTCCACCATTCCCATCACTACTTCAAAGGCAGAGGAAGTCTATGAAAGAACTGTTACTTCTCTGTCCATCTGCTTAGGAGCTGAAGTAGAGACTTGCTTTTCTAGCATTGTGCATTCACAGTGCTACACCAACAAATCATGTTCAAAGGCTCAGAAAAATTCAGTACAGTCCAACAGAATATAAGGAAAAGGTATTATTCTGTGTTATAACAGAACTATTTTAGAATAAAAGCAACTGACTGCAAATCCACACTGCTAGGAAGACTTGGTGCCATTTGGAGTAATAAGATTATTAGAGGCTTTCTAGTCCACATTCAAAAAAAAAGTTACTAAATTCATCTGCCCACAACTCTCTTCCAGTTCTTTTCTCCACACAAAGAAAATTACAATCTCAGAGAAAAAGGTGAGTGGAGAAGCACAGATGTCTGAATTTCATTCTAATCTCCTATTCTCAGTCCTCTATTTGGCTAAGTTAAAATATAAAATGAAAGTGAAAACCAAATCTGCCAGAAAGGAAATCTCTCATTTCAATGTACTTCAACAAGCCACATATAAAAAGCTAGCTTTGCAGTTTGACACCACATTAGAGCTACAAGAAACACAAATATAATTCCTCAGGGCGTGTACAACAGAGCTCCTAAGTAACCCAGGAAGGTTAATTCTGTGCTTCAATGCCTGTATCTGTAAAGTGGCAGCAATGTTTTCTCTCTACTGTTCTGTGCCGCTTTTAACTAAAACATTTATACAAGCTCAATGCTTAAAAAACAACTGGCTTAACCATACTTGGAGTTTCTTAGAGCTATCAAAGTACAGATAATATTATTAAAACAAATACATTAAAGCAGTAGCTCACACTTCGATTTAATCAATAGAGTACAATTAGTCAACAGATTCCCGTGAACTACTTTCACTGAATCACTGTTGAATACCATTCTGCATCCATTACAAACCTGTAACTGTTGCTTTTGATTCCAAAGTAGTATAGCCACCAGTCTGAGAACAAACCGATTCCACTATATTGGGACGGATTGCAACTCCGTAACTTGAATAGCATATGAGGACTCTCTCCCAGCAGATGAACTCCTCTTCTGGACAGTCCCTTCCTCCAAAAGCATATATGGAGGAATAACTGTTTTCATAAGGAAAACTGCCTCACAGTATAAGTAATTACTTAAAACAGCTAGCTAAAAAAAATTTTAAAATTCCTACCCCATGTGCCTTACCTTTGCCCAAGTATATCCCCCAGTAACAGAAAACAGGGACTGTCAAATTTCTCCCTGATTATTCTGCTTCCACTAGCAAAATTTGCAGCTGAACCATGGTATGAGTGATAATTAGTCCTAAATGTCAGAGAAATACTACTTCATGATTCAGAAGCAGAACTGCTTGGATGTATGATGAAGAAGTAGAATATCTGTTTCACAGTTCCAGTTAAATCCCTCTATATATTCAAGAAGAGGAGGCATTCAGTCCTTTTTGCAAACAAAGTGGACATCAGAGGAAAGCATTAATGTACAATTTCATGACCCACCAATACCTACTCAATCATCTCTTCTCTAAACAAGAGGAAGAGATACTACTTAATGAATAAGAATGAGACATTCATTAGGGTTTTGTTTACACGTTATTATTCAATACTAACTTTCAAAATGAACTATGATAAACAGAAGAAAGGTAATCTATATGTGTTATTATGCAGAAAAGCTGCTGTGCTTTAAAATCACCTTCTCCCTTAAAACAAATTAACATTTAAAGTACGGATAAATTTTTACCGAGGAGTAAAGTGATTGCTTACAGAAGGGGCTCAGGGTAAGGGGAATTACTTGCATACAATACAACAATAGTGCAAAGATAACATAAAACTGGGTATTTTCATGCATAAATAAACATATTATTGTAGTACCCTCTGCATGACTTGCATTAGAACATCTAATTTAACAATAATCTTTAAAAACTCTAGGAAGAGTGGAAAAAACAGCACCTGTAGAATTCTAATTTGGAGGCGAAAGTACACTCATCTTTACTTTTATATACTGTCCTTCATCTCACACTTTTCCCTTCATTCACTTAGTCTGCCTATCAATATATGTTCAGTGCTAGAAAACAGCTTTGTGTGCTATCAACACTACAGACTACAATGAAAACTTATTTCTATTGCCCACAGACTGGACACAGGCAAACCACTGATTCTGCCCAGCAAAAAACCAAAAATTAAATTAGGAAGGTACCCTTAATCAGTACCAGGACTGCTGGCCTCAGCCTCTCTTCTCTCTCCTCCACTTCATAATGGCTATTATCTAACTGAAAAGGAAAACTTTGATCCTAATGGTTTCCGACACCTGATGAGAATAAAGAAACACAAAGGGACCTGGTGATGTGTTATTTAACGCATGACTGTTTTAATAGGGCTGTCTAATTTTTGGAGGCACAGGGCCCATATCCAATGCCCCTCACAGCAACCCATCAGCTATTTGCCACATTCCATTCACCACATCACATGATTGCATTATTGGCAGTTCCTGAAGGTTAGTTTAATCAACTTTTGTATACTACGATAATTTCCTGGATTAGAAAAGGTTAATTAGAAGCAGAACTAACAGCAGAACAATTTGCTATATTTCAACATTATGAAATTTTTACTGTTCACAAAAATCTCAAAACTATGTAGCAACTACAACCACTTACATGGTGTTGCTGTAGTTTTCAACTTTGTGTCTCTCAATGTGTTACACACTGATGTCTTTAACCTAATTTTCTCAAATGTGAAATTTACAATACAGACTGACACAGTAGTTTTCCAGTTTTCATTCCTCTAAATATCAATTCACTTAAATATCTTGTTGCTGGGTATATCCAAGGTCTTTAAACCAACTTGAAATTTCTGCATAGAAGTCAGCTGCACAGGAAGGGCAATTTTTACCTCCAGTGCTGTAACAGGTTACATCCACTGCTGTATCCATCCATATCTCATGCTGCAGAAGTTTCAGATCATTAAAGGACAACTTCTTTTTTAAAACCTACTTTTGTCTTTTATGACTAGGCTAGCTAGATTTCCTATTACCCAGTTTGAAAAAGTAATCTTCTGTTAAATCCCAACTCAGCTCAAGACAAAACCCTTACATCTCCATTTTTAACTAATTCCTGTGTAAGGAAGCTTACTGATAAATTCTCAGAAATCCCATTTCTATACTTGTTACCCTACACATTCACAGAGGACATAATAAATTTCTTGTCACAAAGGAAACCAACTAAATCCTGGTCTTCATTTTAAAACTTAGCCTTAAAGAGGAAATGGCAGTTAGTATCTCTCCTGACAAAGCTAGCACACTACAATTACTTTAAGTTGAAATGGGAAGGCAACATTAGTGTATCAGACAATTTTTTTACTGGCAATGGTAAGGTAGTAAAATAAGTACTTTTCTGACAAACTGGTCCTGTATTTCCATTTTTAAACTGGATTTTCCTATAAAGAAAAGAAAGTCCCTCTCATCACACTCTGCTCCCCATGGTGGTTCACATACAAGCTTCAAAAATTTAAACACCAAAATGCAAACAAGAAACTGTCCCTGCTCTGTAAAAGAGGTAATTCTCCAAGTAGGCGGTTGAGTAATTCTCCTTACCATCAAGTCTAACTCCATCATGGTAAAAAGCAACACCCATCACCAAGTAATCTGCCTGATAAATTCCGTGCCTGCTATTTCAAAAACTGATCCCAGCAACCAGTCTAAAACTAAGGGACTAAGCTAAAAATTGTAAGAGAAGACCCTCAACATGAACAAATACAAAGAATGGTGCTTATTCTAGGAATTATTAGCCTCCACAAATGCTACAATTTGTGTTTGTTATACCTAAGATGAAATGCGTCACCCAGAACCAGGGGATACACAACACAGCAAACAGCCACATCTGCTCTCTAATGCAGGGAAGCAGCCAGCTAAGGTTAAAATGTGTTACAGAAGAACAACGATCCCCTTTCACCACTGCTTCATCAGCCACCATCAGAATTACCACCACTCTGATTTATACGATACACCAAAGCCCCCACAACAGACCAATTGCTGAGCAATTGCCATTCAGTCTCTTGCAAACCGTACTGGTCAGACTTAATTCAGCAGTACAGCGACTGCAGTTCAGAAGCTGATTTTGTATCCTACACAATGCTGCTGTCAGCACTCCAAAGACCCCAAACCTGATTAATTACATTTGCCTGGGACCCTCCATCCACCCAGCATATTGTTGAAAGCTGTTGAAGCAGAGCAACAGTTGCAACTTTCTTCACACCAGGCATAAGCCAAACTTGTCATTCCCTGTTTAAGGTGCCATTAACTGGCCAGATTTACAGCTCCTAACCAGCCCCTCGAGGCAGCACATTGTAATGACTTATACTAATCACTACAATTTGCCCCAAGTCATGTGGAAACTTGGGAGTCTCTTGTTCCTTCCAGCCTGAGACACACAGGTAACAACACTTCATCCCAAAAGACTACCCCTCTGCTTCCAGCCACAAGACACTTGAAAGTCCACACAGGAGCCAGAATTGCACATTTATCTCTGATTTTGGTAACAAGAGCAGCAGCAGGAATTATGCTATCACGCCAATAATTTATGTATAGAATCAAATGCTCAGTTATTAAAAAGCCTAAATGAAAAAAAACCAAGCAAATCCACAAAAATACTCCTCACCACAATACCCCCCCCCAAAACTTTAAAAATGAGACCCGCAGTTATACGATTGGCTTAAAAGAAAATTCACTACTACCCTTTCTACATCTTGTCATTTATCAGTCCATGAATTCTGCAACAACATACTTTAAACAACAACTTACACTACATTTTTTCTTTACAGACATGTAATACTAACAATAGAAGGGATCCATCAATGTGATGCAATATTCAAAAAGGAAGAGAAAATTACAAGATGTCCTTCAAATGCCTTCAAAAGATGGAAGACATCTTCAAACAAGCAAGTGAAGTGACCAGGATGAAGGTGGATACAAGTCACATCAGACAGCCTCTGTAGTTACTTGAACACCAAGGAAACTTTCTCAACAGTCTTTCAAAGGGCAGGGGATAGGAGTGCAATCCCAAACATTTCAAACAAAAACAACAGAAAAAAGTTACTCAGAAGAGATAAATTAAGTATGCATCTCACTGAAATAAATTGCATATCCCACTTACTAATAAATTAACAGATTAATCCTTTATGTTTCCAGACAGCTCATTATCCATGTAGGAATCTTCTCTCCCATGGCTTATTTCAAGCCACATCTGGCCTATATTATTGGCACAATCAAGACTCTGCAGGCCAGGTTATCTATAAAAAAGGCAATTACCTCTTCTTTTGTTTTAATTTTATTCATGCCTTTTTAGTTAGCTGTTACTGTACAGCCTGCCAAATGGTCATCCTCGACATTTTTCTGAGGCTCCATAAATTTGGGTGGACCACATTTAAATTGATCGCTGAAAAGAAAAAAAGAAAAGCCTCTGAGATACCAAAGTCTCTTACTGCAATCACCAAGGAGAGGACAAGCTTTATGCACTTTACTTCCCTTCCCTCTGAGTAGTCTGACTGAGTAACCACGACCTTGTGTTTAAAATTGCTACTCGGGTCAAACCCTTCTGAAAGCCTGGCTCATCTATAAAGCACCAAAGTTAATCTTCAACAGATTCCATTACAGTCTCTACATCTATTCTAGCAATGTTGTTTGAACATGCTTCCTCCACAGACCAGGTCTTTTTCCAAGGTAGTGTTAGCTGTCTTGTTATTTTGAGAAAGCAGACTATGTCCTTTTCTTCAGCCCCCATACAGAAAGAACCCTTCCATCCTGGGCACTATGGAACACAGCGCAGGCTTTGCATGCTCCAAGAAAGAGGGATATAAACACAGCAGCACAGTGACAAGTAGGCTTCCTTTTCCTTGCCCACCATTATTTCACTTAGTAACGGAAAGCCATTTGCACAGCAGATGTGACAAGTTAACACGTTATTGTAAGTGGTTGCCAAAATCGTTCTTTATTAGCCAGCCTTTAAGCAGACCTCGCTTGCTTAGCAGACAGCATAATAAAATACTTTTGACCATCAACTTTCTGCTTCAGAACACCAAGCTCAAGAATGAAATAGTATTCTAGCACTGAGGCCAGTCAAAACCAAGAGTTTTTTACTGAACAGTAGCAAGCAGGCACAGCCTCAGAGGTCAGCCCGTAGGGTTACAAACAACTGTTTGTCACTCTCATCATGACACTGAGAACTTTGCAAGAAGAAACCAGCTAAGTTTCCGCCTACTGGGCAATTTACATTTAACCCAGTACAGAAACTTTTGTGAGCTACAGAAGTTCTCCAGAAAAATGTCTTTGCGATAGCTTAAAAAAAAGGCATTCATATTAAAGCAAGCTGACAGTGATCTGTGCTAAAATATTCAACATTTTTCTTTATTTTTCCCTAGCGCCAGATCACAGTCTAACTATTTCTGCTATCTCAGGCATGTTAAATCCAGTAAATATGCTAAGTCATGAAAACAGCTCCGTAAACTCTCCTTCATGCCCCATACTTGTGCAGCAATACAGAAAAAGCACACAGGAAAAGCATCCTTGAAGTTATCTACACTGTGTCATTAGCAATGGCGGAAAGGAACTGTAAGATACAGGTGCTGAATATACTGCATATCTGCACTGTGTGAGGGTATATATTGTATCGGCACTATTCAGCATGACAGAAATTAACAGAAAGCTTTGTACATAACGCTACACAACATGTGCTATGTAAGCAGAGTGACTTCTGGACATCCATACCATAAATTTTTATATAGAATACCACACATATATATATATATATAAAATACCATAAATTTACATAAACACAGGGACAGTGGTTAGGGAACACAGGTCTTATTCCCAGATTGCACAGATGTACTGACAGATGTAAACAGCATAGGTAAAATTGAGGAGTAGATAGACCAGCTCTGGAGAATCCTGCTATGGCAAAATAAGCACTAAATATTCTGCCCAGCCTAGACTTTGCAGCTGTCTGCTCCGCCTTCCTCCAAAATTCTCAACCGCTACAACAGACTATCAACAGACTTAAACAAACATATGACCACTCCACAGCCGTCTCAGTATGAAATTCACCAGATGATAAAAACGTACAACTCCTGACCATTATCCCAATCTGTTGACACAGATTATTTTTTAAAGGGCAATTACATAACAAAAACTCCACCCCGCCAGCATAGCAGTTTGCTAATCAGAATGGTTTACAATATTGTATAAAACACCACAGTACAACTTGCCAGATCTCATCAGTCAACTGACTTAGTCTACAGGAGCTATTCTGGGTAAGAAAAGGAACTTCCTGCTCCTAAACCTCTTCTCTTCACCCACACTGAAGTAAGGCAAGGATGAGGACTTCACAGCTACTGAATGAGACCTATAACTAGCTCTCTAGGGAGCAAATACCTGTCAGTCATCCCTACAGAAAGGGGATACGTAGTCTTCATTCACATCTCAAAGATCAACATCACATAACATAGCTTTTCCAGAGCATATAAAACCAAAATAAAAATAGCTCCAAGAGGATTCAACACTGGGGACTCCATTACTTCACTGACTGGACCAGAACAGCACAGGTTCAAAAATTTTACTGTTTCAGCAGAAAGGACTAGTGCTAGATGAGCGTAACCAGACATGCAGCTCTTCAGCCTTGAGCCTTATGCCCAGGAGCACCCAGGACAAGATGTAGGACACAGCTCTGCAGCTCAGAGGACACCAGTCCCCCTGTGAAGGCAGTCCACTCAATGACACAAAGAGATGAAATTTCTACCATGCACTCCATGTGCAGTGCCAAAGGTTAATATTCAGATGGCAGGTTCAGTTTCAAAGAGATGCGTCTCTGAATTGAATTTAGGTTCAGAAGGCTTGTACTGAGCTCTATGTGTTTCTGAATCCTAGGATAACTCTTGCTCACTAAATGCTGGTATTTGTATGAATAAAAATGAAGGGATTTAACAAATCTTGTTCCTGCACACAGTTGTCAAAAAAATCTGACCTTTAGAACAGGAAAAAGAGGGGGGATTTAAAGGTTTAAAGAAGAGGCAGTGGCTGCCTGACGTATAACAAACCTCTGAAAAATTATGAAGCAGTGAAAATCCCCTACAGGTCCCAACAAAATGTGTCCAATTTGCATTCCTGCAAGCCTTCCATACACACCACTCCTTGCCTATGTGTACACAGGCAAATAAATCCCTAGGAATAATACAACTGGGACCTGAATCTGATCTCTGATATATTATTGCTCCAGAGCTCCATTCCAACCTTCACAAATGGCTTTTTTTTGTTCCAGATAACTAAATCAAAGCAGTCCTGATAAGCTTTCAAAGCAGGGAATGTGAGGAATGGTTTAATGAATGTTACAACTCAACCTATTACAGACTACAGAGCATTACAGAAGAAGACGGGAGAAAAAAAAGCACATATGACACTCATGCCTGGAAGTCTCATAAATTCAAATCCAGAAGCACCTGCCTTTCTAAGTCTGTTTATATAAAGTCCAACAAAAACTCAGTACTAACTGTGAAAAGGGACATAAAGAACGAGAAGGGAGAAGAACTGTCAGGCAAATATTGTTTTCCTCTTGAAAAGTTCCACTAGTTGTCAGTTTGACACAGAAAGATGAGAGTCTTAATGGGCTTACATGGGAACAGACAGCAAAAAAAAAAAGAAAAAAAGATATAAACAGAAAGTAACAGCAAAAGAGAAAAAGGGAACATAATTTATGGAAGACAAAAAAATTTAGAAAAGCATGTTCTTTTTGCCAAGCAGCTTCTGTGGCATTTACATTGGCCCTAAGTGCTGTTTGTGCACTACAAGAGACTCAGGCAGCTTCTTCATGTATAAAACTTCACCTATGCATATGCAGCGTACACTGGAAAGGTCTGTATCCTAGTCCTAAGTTCTGCCTTGTTTTCACTGCTTTGTCTCTCTCTTAAGTATTAAATGATTCTTCTCCCAAAACCAAAAATAAGGTTGCGGCATAAATATTTCACAACAGTCTGTTGTAGCTAATAAAGTTTGTGCACTCAGACTGAAAGACTACGTTAATACTTCAGGTGATTTTCATAAAGAAAAATTTGAGCTCATAATATACGAGACACTAATGTATCTCATGAAGGCAATAACAGACTCCTTTCCCATATATCCTACCACTTAGAAGGTGTTCACGAGAGGGTCTAGAACAAAGTAATTACGCTCCCACCTAGATTCCATATACCTGCATGTTCCTGTTTGCTCTGTTCATCATCTTATTATGTGCATTCCTCTCCCAGTTAAAACACTAAAATAGTTTTAAGGTTTCAAATGAAACAACTATCTTCTTCATACAATAAAACAGCTGAGATTGTAAGAACAAGTTAGCTATTCAGCATTTACTGTCATAAATAAGGCTTAAATACCATAATCTCTCAGTATTACCTAGAGAGTTGCAACTGAATTGTAGAATGCAGAATAGTTATACTTACAGAGATTAAATGCTTCCTATTTACATGGCAACAACTAGCAACACAGTCGGATCAGAGTTACAATTAATTCTACAGCCATTCTGAATAAATCATCATGCAGACACATCCAGAGCAAAGCCATTCTTATCATGGAACAGTGGTCCCGAAGAGAGCTCTACAGAAAAAGCTCCTGGAGTAGAGTTATAAGTAATCTAGTCACTTTCCTCACAGCAGCAGGTCCAAAACCTTCTTAACTATCCTAAAATTGCAGTCAATCTGCAGTTTTCTGGGGTTCACTTATTATTGAATCTTTCTCTCTTTCCTTTCCTTCCAATTTCATCTAGTACAAATTATATACTATTATTCTTCCTGCTTCACATCTATTCAACATTTGATTCCCCTGTAATGTTGCAGAGCACTCCAGGCAAGATGCAATGACCAGCAGTAAGCAACAGAAATGTGTACATTTTCTCCTTCTTTTTTTAGTCATCTTCTCATTAAATTGCTTGTTCTGGACTGCATATACTTGTGCTTTGTGTTTCACAGAATCATAGAACATCCTGAGTTCGAAGGGACCCACAAGGATCATCAAGTCCACCTTCTGTCCCTGCACAAGTCAGCCTCAAGAATCACACCATGTGCCTAAGAGTATTGTTCAAATGCTTCTTGAACTCAGTCAAGGCTTGCTGCTGTGACCCCTTCCCTGGGGAGCCTGTTCCAGTGCCCAGCCACCCTCTGGGTGAAGAACCTATTTCTAATATCCAACCTCAACCTCCCCAGAGACAACTTCAGGCCATTCCCTTGGGTCCTGTCACTGGTCACCACAGAGATGAGACCAGTGTCTTC
>JAWWTY010000158.1:15996275-16079684 GCA_035222235.1 Margarornis squamiger | reverse complement strand
AACCTCCCCAGAGACAACTTCAGGCCATTCCCTTGGGTCCTGTCACTGGTCACCACAGAGATGAGACCAGTGTCTTCCCCTTCTCTTCCCCTCACAAGGAAGCTGTAACTGCGATGAGGTCTCCCCTCAGTCTCCTCTTTTCCAGGCTGAACAGACTAAGTGCTCTCACATGCTCCTCATACAGCTTTCCCTCAAGCCCTTCACCATCTCCATTGCCCTCCTTTGGACACTCTCCAATAGCTTAATATCTTTCTTATACTGTGGTGCCCAAAACTGCACACAATATCCAAGGTGAGGCCGCCCCAGTGCAGCGCAGAGTGGGACAATCCCCTTCCTCGCCCAGCTGGCGATGCTTTGCCTGATGCCCCACAGGACACAGTTGGCCCTTCTGGCTGCCAGGGCACCGTGATTCACATTCAACTTGCCATTGACCGGGACCCCCAGGTCCCTTTCCCAGCACTGTTTTCCAGCATCTCATTCCCCAGTCTGTACGATCATCCAGGGTTGCCTTGATCATCTTTTTATGTTCAGAAACATTAAGTGTTTGTGGAAACTTTAAACGCTGCTAATACACCAATATCCTATTTTTCATGCTTATTCAAACTAACACCCCTCTTATATACCTATGAATACTACTCCATATTTCATTGCACATAATACTTTACAATTTCAAAGCCCTTTACAAATAATTACCTTGTGCTTTGGTCCTTCTGGATTTCTTTCAAATTTAACTAACTGCAATTCTTTTTAATACTACAGTCTGATTTTTTAATACACTTCTAATGCACTGTAGACAATTTCAGCTTCTTGCTTTTAGTTTAGAGCAAAACTCTGCCATTTAAAAATAAAATATAAATGTCAGGGGAAGGAACAACATCCTTTTCTTATATGCTGGTAAATACATAAGCAAAGACAATATATTCTGAACATATATTATGCTTAATTTCTGTTGCAAGACACCTGATTAAAAAGTCATTTGTTGCCATACATATTGACAGCTGATGCACATAAAAACAAATAACAGAATAACAGTGTACCAGCACCAGATGATCACACAACACAGGTGTCCTTTGATGTGAAATTTCACCTGCAACATGACATTCAGCCTTTTCAGTTTTATGCCAGAGTAAGACAGGCAAAGGAAAAATAAAATGGGACAAAGAATTGGATTAATGGGGCATTGAGGAACAGCATCTGAGCCATCTGAAGAGAAACAGAGACTTCTAAGGGACAGACTTCAGACCTCAATTGCTGGAAGCTGGAACATCTGGAATAAGAGACATGCATACAGGCAACTGCAAGATGAACACAGGTTTTTTTTTTAATGAACTGTTCCTTCTGCTGAAGTTTCCATTGCAAAAGGCCTAGGCAAGCCAGGCATGCTATGTAAAACAACTAGAAAATGGTAACAAGTCTTCAGTTAGGGCTGTGAATGTGAAATGAGGAGGTTTTATCCCTGCCTATGTCATGACATGCAGTATTTGGACATGGTGCAATCAGAAGAAATAATGAAGTAATCCTGACAGGCTAGAAATATTTTTGAAGGGCACTACACTGACAAAACAGTTCAGTTAGTCAAGCAGGTTTTACTCAGAAGGCACAGAACCCCATCTCTTATCCTACCGCTTGGAACGACGAAGTTTGTGGACAATCTCTAGTCTGAACCAGTTGCATCCTCCAGCAAACTACTAAGTTTTTTCTAAATGCCAAAGAAAATTCCAACATCAGGTAAGCTTTTCAGACTTCTGAAAACTGAAGTTTATTACATGGAAATTCATGAGAGTTTTTAGAGCAGACTTATCACTCAGTGAGGATGTTAGCATTCATGTAACACTTTTTAAAACTAGTTATTTACACCCCCTCAACGTCCTTGGACACAAATTCTCTGCCTCCACATTCGTGTGGTATGCTGTGCACCTGTTGGCTGCTCTAGACACAGCTACATCACAGGGCAGCAGACTGAGAGCTCAGTACACTGTGAAGCAGTGTGCAACCTCTCAAAACAAGTAACAGAATCAGTAAGTAACCATAGGCAGCCACCATGCACAAAACTGTCAGGGTTTCCATCTTCCATAAATTCTTGAGTAAGCAGAAATAAAAAACAGCCCACTGCATTAAGAATATGCTGCAAAAGGTACAGACTCCAATATGTAATCATCTCCAACTTCCCTTGATAAACTTCAAAAAGTCTGTAATTTACTGTTACATTTTCTAAAGCTTGAATCTGTTAAAATTTTGTCATTGCCCATGATTATGCCTTTTTGTATAAAATACAGCCTGTACCCTTTTATGCATAGACTTCTATAGGCCACACTCTAATGCAATTGGTTCAATTTTCTCCACAAACCATAAAATTTGTGTTGAGACTTGAATCAACATCACAATACTTCAAGAAGCTTTATGTCTTTGCCAACCAGCTTTTGCTGGAGGAAAGCCTTGTGAATGGCTTCTTCTATCCCTGCTCATCCACACATCAACTGCCAATTAAGGCAAGAATTTTAGAATATGGGCTCTCAGCCCATTTTCAAGGAGGCGGTTGGTTGATTGTTTGTTTGCTTTCTGGAACCATGAGGGCTAGAAACAATTTTGCCCCTAAGCAAAAGTCAGGTTTCTTCAGTATAATCACATCCTGAAACTCTGCAAGTTACTTTTCACATTTGAAGTACATGCCTCTTTTCAAAGAGAGCTTAAACTAAAACAAAGTGTGTGCCACTACTGTTTAAACACTGTAGGAAATATTGATTAGTTCTCCATAGCTTCTCCTACTGATTTGACCATTTCTGGTAACATTCCCACCATAAGAACCTACAACAACAGAAAACAGAAAGTATTCAGAACCTGCTGTTAACCTTAGTAATGCTAAAGAAATAGGTATGTCTCAGAAATATAGGAAAATGTTACTCAGACAACAGACAGACAGCACTTCCTTTCCCAGAACAATCTGTCTCCTGTCCTGACCACCCATTCCTGCTATATTTACCCGACCAAATTTTGCCAGTGATATATTTCCAGATGCACTTGAGCCACATGTCCCTGTCAGTCAGACCAAGCACAGAGGAATTTGAGCAAAGAACAGCCCCTAGAAATCACTAGATGTTAATCCATGCTTCCTCTCTTGCTTGCTATAAAGGAGACAAAATCATTATTCCTGATTTATTTTGGAAGCAGGGACAAGAGGCACTTCATTTGGTACAGCTATTTACTTTGTCTGATTTCTTTATGGCTGACAAAGACACCTGAACAGTAAAAAAAAAAAAAAAAAATTAGAAGACGAAATTAACAGTAACTGTCTGTTTCAACTAATTAATATTGGGTATCTAGCAAGAAATTGTAAGACTCTAAAAAATTCTAAACAAGGAGCTTACTGCTCTAATCTGCCATGGGAGAGCCAATTCCTCAACCAAAACCAAAACCAAGTGTGCCATCTTTGCTGGAGAAAAGCAACACACATCAGTTCTAGATTTCAGATAGTTCAATTTAAGAATGTTGATCAACTAAAATTAGTTGAGTTGTGGAGCAATAAGAAGAGGATCTAATGAATGATCTGGACTAAGCCACTTCATTATTTTAAGTTCTAGTCTTCCTATATTCTGCCATATACTTCTGATCTTAGACTCTCTCTTCCAATCCTAACTACACAACTAGGTCCTCTTATTTTCATAATTTTATAAAATGCTTAACAGCTGACTTCTGATAATTAGCTTGGCTCTTGCTGAATTTTTCCCTGAGAACCTTTGAGCAAAGGAACAAATAAACTCTCTTCCCCACCTCCACATTACTAAAAGATGCTCTTCACAGCTCCTACATCAATATCACTTTGATTCCAAAGTGCATTTTTTGAGATTACAGCAATGGGGGGGGGGGGATCAACCCGCCCCACCCCAAAAAACCTGCCTAAAACACCCCCACAGAACACCAAAGTCACCTCTCAGAATATTATTAGCAAGAAGATTTTGTCATCACATCAGTGGCCAGTCAGTGGAACCAAAGTATTTCTCAGTTCTAGGTACTATGAGTCTTCCAGAAAGGGCAGTGGGAGCTAAACCAGTAATGCAAGAGAAAGAGGTGAACAGAGGAGCTGAAAGGGTTTAAAATTGTAAATATCCTTCCTTTGACTCCCTCCTCCCCTTTTCTGGAAAGCACAGACAGGCAGTTTCAACCTTTCCACCGTTTATTTAACTGGCTTAACAGAGGGTCCTAACAGGTCACAAATAAGCTTTTTAAATAAAAAGCACAAGTTGAAATGAACTGTGGATATATCAAAACTCTTGGCCAGGCCAATTTTATTACTCAAGGTGGAATTAAAAACCACTGTACCCTTCTTTTCATAGCAGATTCACATAACAAGACCTCTTCAACAAGCTGGATGTAGGTAGAGATTCTTCAGAACAAAAGCACTTTTGACCCATTCTTCTAAAACAAACAAACACACACCTAGGTTTGTATTCAAAACTACTATTGTTTAAGGACAAGTACATTCTTTAGAACAGTCTAGATCTAGATTGTTTTCATTACAGCATTAAAACTTTAAAATTCTAAACTGTTTTTGCTGGAGAGATCGCTCCTGCTTCTTAAACCCTGTACAGTTTGCGTGTTTTCTGGTACCCTTTTCTTTTCAAATCTGCAACACTGGAACACTCTTCAAGCATCTGACTAGCACATCATACAGGAGTAGCAGAGACAAGCAGAACAAGAAAGAAAATGAGCACTTTATGGGTGGAATCAAAAGATATCAAATAAAATACTGTTCATGGCTGAGCAGGATCAAGAGAAATGTGGGCAAAATATGAACTTCATTACATGTTAGAGTTTATTAGCAGCCTCATACAGCTGCTCAAATTCAGGCATCTAATACAGGGATGTGAACAGCTGGTACCATCACCTGCTGTTCCTGCAGAGTGAAAGGGAGTGTGTGACCTTCCGCTGCAGCACATGGGTCTTGAGCACGTGAACAAGTACCAGTACAGGCTGAGAAACTCTATAGCATCAGAAACTGCCATCCAGAAAGAAACTACAATTTAAAGGTAGCTGAATGAGAATGAACTTCACTTTCAGATTTTTAATGGACTGTTAATAAAAGCAAAGGGAGAAATTTTGCAAAATTTAAGTTCATGTTGTCTGTGACACAATGTTTTAATAGTCAGTTACCAAACAACCATTAAATTAAGCATTCCAGGATGCCTATTATGCCCCTTCCTCCCTATATTATTAAATATATTTCTTCAGCAACTTGTTTTCTCTGAAGAAAATTTTTTCAATTCTTGAACTACCGTTCAGCTACTGTTAAGAGTTGTTCTATTGCTTTCTCAAATGTCTGAATATTTTAATTTCTTCCACTCCTATGTTTCTAACACCCTTGGCAAAGCATTTTCCCCAAGAAAGTGTCAGATTTTTTAATTTACCAAGCATGCATATTTTTTCCTTTATGTCCCTTCATGATGAAAGTATTCAAACTCCTGTACCACACAAAGAAGTTACATGCTATCAGAAAATTTTTTTGTTTAGAACTTATCTCTTTGCCAAATCAAACAATCAAAGAACCACCATACTGAAGAATTTAACATTTTCAGCTAAAAAGCATTAATGAAGTACACCCCTTGAGTCCTGTAATTGTGTAATTACAATTACAGTATAAGTTAGAATAAGCTGTTTATCAATCTGTTCATTTTAACAGGATAGCTAAAGCCAGTATCAACCTGAACTTTAGTTCTATTGCATGTATGTGTAAACTCTCATATATTTTACTTTTACTTTTCTACCCATCTCACACTGGGGTTTTTTTGCCATAATGTCTTGCCTATTCCTCAACTGTCACATAACTATACACCTGCTTACTCTTTCACAAAATGCTGAATAAAGCAACAGTTTGAACTAGGAAGTTTTAACTTCACAACTGCACCATGCAAAAATCACAGACATATTAATTTCAGAAAGCTCAAGAGATGAGAAATCTATGTCTATCAATGCCCTTAAAATAAACAAGAAATGTCCAAACATAATTAGAAGTTCAAAGAAAGAGCAGGTTGCTTCAACACTTCCAATGGCACTTCCAAGTCACATGGATACAGTACATCATACAATTCTGGTGTAGAACTATCAATATTCTACAATGACTACTTGGTAAATGTTCCCTCTCAAGATGGTTTTGTTTCCTGTAATTTTCTGATGACATGTACTGATTCACTGTCCTTAAAATGTTTACATATATTTAACTCATGATTTAGTCTTCCTCACTCTGTTAACAAAACCATAGATTTCCATTCACTTCCAAAGTTTTTCTCCAGAAGGTACCTGTTGATATCATCAACAAACTCAGCCATGACACTTCCATCTCTCTCATCACAGAATCCATCATATCATAAAACCTCAGACCTTACCTTTAAGCCACTGTATTGTAGACTTTATATATCAAAATTTCTTTTCCTTGGTAGCTTTTAAAGTTGCTGAAAAGCAAGTTAAAATCATGTCATCTAGAAGATGACAGGAGTTTTCACAGAACTGTATGAAGGTATAAGTTTTAAATCTCTTTCCTGGACAAATCTGCTGTCTTGTATCATTTGCTAAAGGCAAATTACAAAAGCCAGATCTTGATTAACTGACATTTTTTTAAGAACTTACAATAAAAAGGTCCATAACATGTTCAAAGACCTTTTCTTCCTGATTTAGGAATAAAAACCAAAAAACCAAACACAAATGAAAAATAACCTTTTGGCAATAGTCTATACCACAACACTCAGGCAGCTAACAAGCTAGATACAATTATCTTAGAAAGCTCTTGCAAGCTTACCTCAAATGGGCAAGCCAACTGCACATCCCTCACTATTAACATTCCCCAACAAATGAATTTGCTATTTTAATAATGTGTTCTCCATCAGTCTGCTACTTCTACACTTACCTTTTAATCCCTGCTGTTCTATTTCTCTTCTTGCTGGCTTTTTTCTTCCACACTAATTATTGAGAGGAGCACTTTATCAGAGATCCCTGCACTATTCCTGAAAAAAAAGGACATTTTGCCCCATTTTATCTTTTCTAAAACCTATCCTTCAAACTCACACCTTGGTATAAATCATATTAGGGATCAGCCAACGACAGCCTGTTTGAAGGACAAATAAAACATAATCATTAAGAAAAACCCTCAAATGTTTAACAACTTTGCATACTTAATGACTTCACTGCTACCCTCTTAAGCTACAAACTCTGGGAAGAGGGATACTTCAGTATGCTTCTTGTGTATGCATGATGAGTATTTCTTGGCAGTCCTATTACATATTATGCAACTATATAAATATGCACCTGCACCTTCTGACACAGATTATTGCTTCTTTGAAGTAAATCACCTTTGAGGCAGTATTTTTAACAGGTTAGATGGCAGCAGTTCAGTGAGGAGACAGTTAAAAGAATGAAAGATGACACAACAGAAGAGCTATATATTCAATAAACTTCTAGTAGAATTCAGCAATTTCATGTACACTTCTACTTGCAGAGGGTTTTTACTATAATTCTATTTACTTTAATTACTAAAGCTTTAACATCTCTTAATTGGCCACAATTCCTTTTCACTACTCTTGACCAAAACAAAGACATCACCATCAAAGAAACTTGATGTAAAATCTCCATGGCTTACTTAAGAGGAACCTCAGCTTTCACAGAGCATCTGGTACTGCCTTTCCACCAAATCAAACTGCAATTTATTGCCCTCTAATGCATGCACATTAAGCCATTTCCTTTATGGCTCCACTTTACACAGAAGCAGTAACTGAAGAAAATAATGGAGTGCCCAACAAGTGGGAAAGTAATTGCTCAACAAGCATGGAACAACAGAGAGTCAGTTGCACACCACACACATGTGGCAGCTCTTCAGAGTCTAGCCCTACACTGGTAACAGAAGGCTGGTGTTACAGAACAAGCCCACTGTGGGAACTCTTCCAAGCAACAGCCAGGAGCGCTTGTCTATCTAAATCCTTGGGTCCTTAAGGATTAAGGGTCAGGAAACAATTCCTTCCAACAGCACCACCTCCTGCCTGTACCTGCCAGTCATTAGCCACATACAGAAGGAAAACCTTTAAGCTTCAAGCTCTAGTCTTAAATTGCACTCAGAGAACTGTATTGAAAGGATGCTCAGGTGGTATCACAAGGGTGGTAGTGCTGGGCTGCACAAGGAACTTAACAGACATGTAGAAATATCTCGTGTGAAGACCACCCTACTGGGCTGGTTGGGTTTTTTGCTCTAGATACTCCCAGATTCACTTCATTTCTTTTGAATTTATTCAGTAAGTTTCTTACTCAGAAACACAAAATAGAAGATTAACACATTAGCTAAAAAGTTATCAAATTAAGGATGCTACACAACCACAGTTTACTCTGTCTGTTCAGTCTTAGTTATAAATGTCTCAGTTACAATCTTCCCCTTCTCAGGAGTCCCAGTTTCATTCAGCAGCCTCTGTTAAAGGGCTCAGTGTATAATTCAACAGAGTCAGAGTGACACCATCCCTATCTGATTCCTCACACATTCTGTGTGTCCTGCACACAACAGAAAATATTTTAGAAAGGTTATGGTGCTTGTCTTGGTGCACCTATAAGCTTCACAAATACCAACAGTTATTCTTCTTCAAGGACATTCCTTATCCTTCTTTCTTTATACAGAAAAAAACCAAAATCTTAAGTGAAATTATGACAATTCTGGTGTTAGTTTTGGGCTTGAGGGGTCCATATCCCAGGTCTCTCAGTGCAGCTACTGTTCCTAGATCACACCAGTGTCACTCCAGGAAAATCACTTAGAAGTAAAGCATGAAGTTAGGAAGCACCTGAGAAAAGTCTGGTTTATTATTTCTCCAGTAACACCAAGAAAATCTATGCCAAAAATATAAACATATTCCCTGAGGCAAATTCAAAGACCTCAACCATAAGATGGTAATTTGACTCATGTCATGCTACAATGAGATTAAAAAGTTTAATCTTACTCAAAGAGAATACCTGGAACTACCTGCAGCTTCAAAGCAAAAACACTGCACTGGTTTACATTCTCTGTAGACTTGGAAGGATGCCTGCATTCATAAAGACTAGAAACTTACTTTTAAAATGACAACTTTTACTGTATTGTCTGAACACAACAGGCAAAAATCAAGTCTGGATTCAACCTGCAAGCAAAGCATCAAATTAAGGCTGTCACCTTAATCTTTGTATTTCTTATAGTAAGAAGGTAAGAGAAAATATGAAGAGAAATAAATTACCACTTCTGTACACTGTGTCAGGTCATGCAATATGGACTAAAATGGTATTGCCACCCACTAATTAGAAGAATGAGGTTGAATTAAAGTTATGGAAGAAAACTGGCTCTGTCAATTTCCTAACCTTTCTTACACCCTTTCCATTCTTAATAAAAAATTTATACAGAAAAAAAACCAACTAAATGTTAGCCTGAATTGCTTAGTCTTCCAAAATACCAAGTTGACATGAAGAGATACCTGTTATTTAAAACAAAAAAAATTTTCCTTTTATTTTTTTTGGAGTTACCACAAGAACAGACATAATCTAGATCAGTGAGTCTTCTAGATCTTTTATAGGAAGCTGATATGCAACAGAAAAAAAAGCTTAGGTTATTTTGTTTTTTTAATGTCTGGTCTAGATAACATTGCAATCCTTCAATGCAAACAATGGGAGAAATATCACAGCTTAGGGTTCATCAGTATTTGTTATTTGCTAGTAACTTCAGGCACTTCCAGCAGAAACTCAAGATATAAATAATAAATAATATACAGTATTGCCCTTGCTGTTATCTGCAAAGGGCAAAGCAACAAGCATCTCTGCACTTTACATATCACACATCCATATAGTTTAATTCCTAAACTTCTTTATAAAAAAATCCATACATTATTTTTTTCTGATTTCTTAACTTGAGTAGACCACAATGAACATCTCATATTTTATTCAACAGCACTTGAATAAGTGCTGAGAACATGCCACACATTTATATTTACTACCAATTTACCACTTCTTAAAACTAGATCTTTCAGAAAAAGTTCAGACATTAATCCCAAAACATGATAAAATTCCTGCATTGTTTTACATACTTGCCAGATTTTCCCTAAAAACTGAGTTTCTAGAACTCAGACATGAGAAAATGAGTGTGCAATCAAGTCTACATACCAGAAAACTGATGGCTACAGTAACAAGTATATTAAGTCAGTACACTGGGCAAAGGTTCTCTTACGGTTACAGTCATTTGACCTTTAGCCAGCTCTTAATGCCCCAGCCAACCCTCTAAAGATGGAGATTTGCAGCAGCTTCTTGTCTGAAATAAGCCATGAAAAGATTCTTCTGAACCCACTGTACAAGCATTCATTTAAAATGTCATGAATGTGCATGAAATCAGAGTGCTTCTAACAGCTTACTTTGCAGCTTCTGTTTAAATGCACTAACTCTGAACCACCAGAGGATAAAAGGACTCAAACCTTCCAGTCTGGCACTCATGGGCCTAAAATATACACAAGCACCTCTTCACAGGTGTGTTTACCTAGTTTAAACCTTATTTAAATAGAATTGATGCATACACTTTCCACAAACACCTGCTTCTCCCACTGCAGTGATGACTTGTACAAGGCAGTTGCCTTCAGTCATTTCTGTCCTAAAGCCATCCTCCACATCAGTAAGCAGTACTTCAGGCACAAAAATCCTGGTTACTGACTCATCCCCCTGGTCAAAGCAAAGCACAAATTCCACTGAGAAGAATGACTACAGAAGTATATGCTCTTACCTCTACATCACACCAGAATGGTCTGAAGACTTCAACAGTCATAGCTAGATTTAAGGAAACCCATTCCTCATCAAATCATGGAAAAGCAGGCTTTTAATTAACTCATGTTTCCAGCCATTTGCAGTTATAAAACGTTTCCCTGGTGAGCTCGAGAGCATCCTAAGTTAGAACCACTCATGAAAGAGAGAATGCTCAGTTATCACTGGATGTCAAAAAGAAGCTTCCTTTTGTTGATCTAAATCTGTAACAAAACTGACAATATGAACAAGTATTTCAACATCCAGACATATTTTTCAGCTCACTTTACAGAGAAGTCAAATGGAAGTTGTAGTGACAGTGGTCCTAGATCCAAACTCACAATACAGGCTTTCAAAAGTTTTAGAATAACCTTTGAAGATGCAGTTGTATTTCCATTTTGCATGCATGGACAAAGTTTGATAGTCACTGCTTCCATATGGTCTTAACTCAGGACACTGACTTTTGCTTTTTCTTAGCATTAGAAATAGAAGACACCACAACAAGCTTACACTTATAGTGCTTATCTCAGTATAGCAGGCGTTCAGCTATTAAATTTATCTTGCATTAACTTCTGGATCACCTAAGACAACAGAACCTCTATTTTTCCTTTCTGTTTTTCAGGCAACTACTATCAATAATAACTAAAACACATGCCCCCCAAGAGTGTAAAAATGGCATCCAATAAACCATATGATAGTGGATGAGAGCAGATATGCTGTTCACTCTCAAATTATTAAACTCTAAAAACCTACATAAAATTGCCACAGAAAAGAAGTTTCTCTTTCAGAATCTGAAAGAGAAACTTTATTCCACATAATTCAGGTCCAAGGCCCTTAGCTAGGTATGCTGAACTGTAGAAGTGAAGTTACTCTTACCATAATCATGGTATTGTTTGTGCTGATCTTCTCTAGATGCTTCCTCTGAGAGCCCATTTAGATGTCACAATGGGATGGGATACCACTACTGAGTGCAGGCAAGCTCTTACTATTTCGGTAATCAAACAAAACACAGTATGTAATTTAGTTGCTCTTGAGGTGCAACACTTTGAAACAGGAACCTTTAGCTGCTGGGGGCATATGGTGCATCCTTATACCCTTGACCAGGGTATTTCAGCATCACAGTCATGACAGAGTTAATACCCACTAGCTCAGAGGAGAACAAAAGGTACTCCACTGCAACATGCCTAACATTTACATTGCCTCTCTTTGCTCATTAAACAGGTTTTGGTTAAATAATGAACAAACTGTATTACAGACTCCGATGAGAATTCCAAAATTATAAATCAACTGGTAAAGCCCAGAGGAGAATGAAGGGAGTGGGAGGGAAGGAAGGATAATATTGACTAATATAAAGGGCGCAGCTTGACAGTGGATATTCCTGCCACACCTGATCAAACATGCTCCATGGGGGAGGGGAAGGGAGGGAGAGAGCAAGAGGGGAGATGGGACAAGGCAGCCTGAAATTTGCATCCGGAACAGATTAAAATGGGTTCTTGGGGGATTGAGAAAATACATAATATATATTACTATAAATGCAAAATTGTACTAAAAGCTAACTCAAATGTCAAAGATTACAGCTTGAATAAATTTAAATATAAAAGCAATGCGTTTCCATGAGCTAATGAAAGAGACATGAAAGGATGGTCTAGGAGGAAAAAAAAGAAAACAACCAAAAAAAACCCACACCAAAACCCCCTAAGTTTGGACTTTTCATTGCCTGGAAGATGAGGTAGGAGACCCTGTATGGTTCGAAGTCCTGCATGGGAACAAGTCCATGTCTAAAACTGAAAACAATGGAGCATAGCAATGATGTCCTATCTCAAGACACTATTTGGTAAATAGCAGTCACTGAAGTTGAAATCACCTGTTTAAAAGAATCCCATGTAGTCAAACCAACATGCTATCATCACTATATATAGGCAATTATAATCTCAGCAGAAACCACAATTACATGATGACTAATACTCAAAGGGAGCCTCTGAATCTCTCAGTACATTAAAATTTGCTTTCTCTAACATAAGCAGATAGTGAACTTGCATTTTTTCCCCAACAAGTCAACAGCACATTGTATCTAGCTGCTCTAGATAAATGGCCAGTCCCTGACATTTACTTACACTGCACTTATTTGAGCATCCTGACATTCCCTGTTCTCAGTGATGAGGAGAGATATTTGCAATAATGGCAAAGAACTTCAGGAGCCTTATTTTAAAGAAAATTTTATCTCATAGAAGGGAGAAAAGGAAAATGTCCTGCCAAAACACTTTTGGTGACTGCATATCTATCTTACAGGTGAGTGAGCTTACAAAAAAACCCCACAAATCGACATTGTCACGTAGTCCAGGTACAAGCATAATGTCCAGAACAAATATACTATTTAGATAATACAAACTGTGTAGGAGTTTCCTAGGATGTCATGATCTGACAGAACAGTCCTGCTCACAACCACAGGAAGTTCACCAGGCAAAAAAAAGTAAAGCATTACATTTACAGGCAGCCACAAAATAAGGAGTAAGGGCTCAGAACTGGCACATGTCCTCAAGCACCTCTTGTCAGCACCTGGAAACAGCACTACTGTACTTCTAGGGAGCACATCTCTTATGGGATTTCAGGCTCAGTGCTGACACAAGCATGAGCATGCTTCACAATTAGAAATGCAAAAAGTTCACCTCAAATGTAGGTTGAGTGCAGTTCTGAACACCAACTGTAATAAAGGGACCAGAAATAAAGCTTACTTTCAAATACTACAATCAGTAAGACAAATCCTGGGAAGAATCAGCAGAATGCCACGTGAAGCTCAGGACTGGCCTCACTCCCAGACTCTCAACATACAATTAGGTTACACTTAAACAATCATTCCTGAAACTACAAAAGCAGAAAATGTGGGGGGAAGGGAAGAAAGAGAGGTTATGAGAAAAAAAAATGGTCAGAACACACACCAGTCTTGTGTTCTTCTTCTGTAATCCATATAGATTTCCAGTTCTTTTCAGTGCACAAAGTCACAAAGATCACAAAGTCTTTCACTTCAAGATTTAAAAGACCCAAATAGAAAGCAAGGTCTGTGCTTCACTTATTACTGATAACACATGATGAAAACCAACAAAACTAAGAATGTGAGGGAAAAAACCCAAAAGAAATGCTACTTTCAAAGCAGATTTTTACATCATTCACAGATCAGTATAAACAAAGCACAAAAA
Source organism: Margarornis squamiger (assembly GCA_035222235.1). Lineage (NCBI taxonomy): Eukaryota > Metazoa > Chordata > Aves > Passeriformes > Furnariidae > Margarornis > Margarornis squamiger. The sequence goes on along the minus strand of JAWWTY010000158.1, from coordinate 16,065,720 downwards.
GACTATGAATGATAATACACCAGACTTCACATATTACTACAAGCTTCAGTGTATTGAAGAAACATGCATGTTTACACATACAAATAACAAGGATATATACATACTCGCACATATACATGTATCTCTCCATATAGGCAGCAGTGGTAGCAGTGGTATTTATATGCTAGTTTACATTGGTATTATTTGTCTAAAAGTATATACATATTTTCTCTTTTCCTGTTATTCAATTAATGAGCTCTGGATAGTAAGACAAATAAGTGCACCTGTACATTTACTTGCATATATTCTAGCAGATGCACATATCTGCTGATTTCTATATAAGCTTACCTGTTATATTATTCAGCACTTCTTTTAAGTTGCTAAAGCTATGTAGCAGGGGATCCCTTTCTTCATCCTATAGATTATATATAGGAAGGAAATAATTAATGAGGCAAACATATTCCTGAAGACAAATCTTTATAATGGGTCTGTTAAAGACCTCACCATTACATTCACAGAAGTACTGTGGTTTATCACTGTCAGCACATTTACACCATCACACGCAAGAGAAGCAATTTTATTTCCTCCTAGTGCTCCCCAATACCATACAGCTCAAATGTCAAAGTCTAGGTCCAAAACTGAGCATTCTGGTTTGGTTTTATTGTCCTTAGAAGTATTTCTGATTAGCCTTCTGCTGTTCAATAAATTTCACAGCAAATCTAACTCATACCATATTGAAATGGCTCATCTGGATTTGCTATAATGTTAATCTATGCAGATTGTAATAGGAACAGAAACACAATGACATTTGGTGCCATTAAAATAACTTGAAGAAAGAATCACAGTGCAATATTTATATGAATTAGTTGCATCCTTTAGCCTTAGTCTATCTTTACAATATTAAAATAAGGAGGAGCAGTAGTTTCTCCAAGCTGTGCACAGCCGCACCCACACCTCCAACACAGAGGCAGAAAAAGAGCCCTGCCCTTTGACAAACTGAAACCACTTGTGCTGGATGACAGCCATCTGCTATTCATGTGACATTCTGAAGCGCACCACATGTACACATTTGCACTGTGGCAGCCATAAACTGACCAATGCATTGTTAGACCTGGAAACACTGTATTAATGGCTTTTATCAAAGCAGGCTTGAAACTATTAACAGGTTTTAGTCAGGAATATAGCTAGCAGCAACAAAACAGCTGAAAAAAGATACTTTGCCATCAAACTTTAAAAATATCCTATATATAATGAGTTCCCCAATTTTTATTTCTTGGCAGTCATGATGAGGACTATCTTCTCTAAGAAGGCACAAAAGGTACATAAAAACACTGTGCTAAATCAAATAACACCATATATATTTAAACTCCTTGACACATCAGGTGATAAAACTCTGAATGAGATGATTCCCACATGGAATACAATGACAGTTTTTCTTATTTACAGGGTAAAAAGGTAGAAGATTTCTAGCTTTGTAGCTCTTACAGTTGCTGGCATATGAGAAGCCAAAACCAATGTAGAAAGTTATTACAACTTTACTTTAAAAAGTGCTATAGCAAATGTTACATAAAACTGAGGTACTTTTCTAAAACCAGGTGGTTTCTGCTATAGGAGTTTCTACCTGTTGCCACAGGTAGCAAAAATTCAAGGTAACTTACCAGATGTGTATGAGTGCTCCATCGGGCATTACGCTTTATGGCTCCCACCACTGCATTGATCTCACCTTGCACAATGTAAATGTTCTTATCCACCATCCTGACAATCCTGAAAATAAAGGCAATTCAAATTAATCTCCAGCCCCTCAGAATCATTGTCTTGCTCAGATGAAACATAAAGCCCTAGTCAAGAAGAGGCCTTCAGAGATGCAAGAAACTCTCAGATCTTTGTTTTGTGCATGGACACAATGCATGTTATTACATATAACAAATACTGTAACTTCATCAAAAAGAAGACAAAAGGAAGACACTTTTCCATAGTGTGTTTTCAGGACCACGAGAGCACACAGTTAGTTATAACAAGACATTTGTAGCTCAAGAGACAACTTTGTCAAGGCACATTTCTCATTGTTTTCCAGTCTATGTAAGTTCACAGAAAGAGAGTGTTGGGGTCCTAGGACAGACATCCATAACAATGCAATAAAACACAATTCTGCAGCACTATGGCAAAGACACGCAGTTCCACATGGAACACAAAGCCAACCTTGTACTCTGTTAAATAAGCATCAGTGGCTTGAATAAGCCAGCCAGAGCAAACCTCTTGGGGACTTAAAATATTGACAAAATAATTTATAACAGTTGTTGATTTCACAATTGTTTCACAAAAATAGCTTTCAAGGAAGCAGGGAAGTAAAAAAGACAAGGGTAAGACCCCGCAAAGAAATGAGCAAAACTAGAGACAAAACTGGATGGAAGACACAGAGAAAAAGTGAGAAAGCTAAAGGCAGAAATATACTCCCCTGTAGTCTGAGGTCTTTCAGGGCAAAAACTTAAACTGATGTACCCAGAGAGAGTCAGAAGAGGGGGAAAAATTAAAAGCAAGAAATATTTGCAATGGTATGAGAAATAGAAACAAAGAGTGAATCACTATGGGACTGTTCTCCCTATGCTAGCTATAGCCCAGATAGAGTCAAGCATAAAGAAATGAGTAAGAATGGAGGGGGAAAAACAGACACAACTGTTTATAAAGAATAAACTGGACTTATAAAGAGGCCAGAGAGTCAGATACCATGTCTGCAAATGAGAAGGATTTAGTGAAATGGCAGCCAAGTAATGACAATTTTTCAGAAGAACGAAAGGAAAATGAGGACTCCAGCTTGAAATCACTACAGATAGGGAAGCAAAAAACTGAAAACACTTCAAATCAGACAGGTTCACCTAAAACACTCAGCTGGGGAGGGGAAGCAGGGGGTACAAAACCACAGAGAATATGAGAAGGATTTTTGCCCATATAGCAAAAGCAAAGCTGGAAGTAAATGGTTTTGGTACATTACTTAAGACCTCAGAAAGACCACCAGAGAAATTTCAGAACATACATCCTGGATCTGTCAGGCTTCATATTAATTAACATGTTTGAATTATCAACAATGCTTCAAATACACAAATATTCTCTGAGTGAAAGAGATTAATTTGCTTTGGGACTCCATAAATAATGGAAAGAAAGTATTATAAAAAGATACCTTATCAAAGGATGGCATCAGATTTCTCTCTTTGCTTTTACATATGTTTGCAATAGAATGAATAATCTTATCGCAAAATTGTTTCTTACTTCATTAGATTAATTATACATAATGGTATTCCTAGGTGTAAGACAATAATTTAGGGGTAAAGATGAAAGTATCTTACAATATAAGAACAGTCATGACAGACCAGATCAGTCGAAAAAATAAATAGCTCTCCCAACTAATTTGCTTGTGCCCTGAAGAACAAAGGCTTATATCCTTTCTCAACAGCTGTATACGACAGAGCCATCAATAGTCTTCCTACTAATGTGTCTAATACTTCAGATGTTCCTGTCCTCAGTAGTAAATTATTACATATATTATTCATCTGATTGCATTAAAATACATTGATCATAATTTTTTCTACTCTACCTTGTTGTCTCTGCTTTAGTACAAGGCACTAATGGCAGATTTCACCTCTGTGTAAAATTCTTCATTTATTTCTTGGTTCAGTAATTTCAGCATTTTCCGTTATTTCCGCACAGGCAGTTTCAGGAATCAAAACTCCTTTCCACAGAACTTTTGAGGAAATACTTCATACATTCAAATTTGTCAAAACAAGATTTTTCCTGCCTTCACTGTTACAAAAAAGGATTGAGAATGTAAATTGTGCAGCACTGTTCAAGGCCTTTAGCAAACTGACATGGAAACTTGATTTCAAAAAGCATGTAATACCAAACATATACATTACATGTATACTCAATAGCTCTAGCAATATTTAAAGTGATGACAAAGCTTAAAATACTGTTCTGCATACTACTGAATCTGCTTGTAGGACTCCTGTGTCTCCTCTATCTTTAACATAAAAGAATCAAGATGGAAAAGGTTCCTAAACTCAGTTCTTCCTGAATGTAGGAGACTTAAAATGCCCAGCTAACTCCAAGCAGCAAAATATGAAGAAGATAGGCACAAACCTTCAATATACACCTTTTCTTTTAAACCTGCTGGGAAACTAAATATCCTGATCCTATCAAACAAGGGTGCAAGTAACCCTTGTTGCTTGACAGAGCTCGCCTGACATATTAAAAACCCTGCAAAACTTCAGGGGGCATTTTTGCAATTATGTTCTTTCATTGCTAACTATCCGAGAATACTTGGTGAGAATACACTCCTTTCCTCACTGCCAATTCCATTAAACATAACTTTATTCAAAAGTACAAAAACTCACTTTGTGCACGCCAACAAACTCACTTGACGAGCACAACTGAACTAACCTATCATGCTGGGGATGCAAATTCACATCAGACATACAGCCCACTTCACCACCAACACCAGGTATTGATGAGGGGAAATACCGCTTTATAGTTAAACTTGCAGTTAACTAAGAAGTAGCACACACATTCCAAAGTAAGCCACAGCCAAATACCCTCATTCACACAAAGGACCTTTGCAACTGTGTGCTGGAGAAGGAAACAGAAAATAACTACAGAACGGGCAGGAAAGCCAGTCAACTATTTTCAGAGAAATGCACCTTGAAAGCTAAGCCCACCACAAGCACCATCCATCCATGTAAAAATTTAAGTTTATTTCAAGTAGTGGACATAGCTTCACTAAACTCCACACTTCCCACAGTCTACCCCTTTAAAACCATTAGATAATTTCTGTATGTGCTCCTTCAACTGTATCTTCACCACAAGGAACAACTGATCACACTTTAGAGTTCAGTATATTGAAAGAAGTTTTAAGATTTAAATTAATGGTCTGAATTGACAGAGAAAAAGTTAAATGATTTAGCAGACCAGCATTGAACAATCAGCCGGGTTTAAGAGAGCATGGCAGGAGTCAAGCAAAACTATTAAACGTTTGTTCAACTTAAAGAAAAAGAATTGCTAACATGAATTCAGGCTTAATGTTACAAAGGTATGATCTGAAGAATGGGATATTGTAAAACTGTTGGTTGGAACTAATACTGAAGATCACTAAAAAATTTCAAACAACCTCCTTACCAAAAGAACGGTTCTATCACCTCTGGATGTCTTCAGATCAAGACCAAATGCAAGCAATCTTTAATCAAACACAAGATAGTGGACTCAGTATAGAAACAAGAGGATTCAGTCATGTGTCTTGAGTTAGGCAAAAAAAACCAGGAAAAGTACCTATTATATTTCAAATGCTTTTTAGCTCCTTAACCCTGGAGTTAGTCCTACATAAACTCCTGTTTAATTCTCATCTGCTTAAAGCTGCAGACCAGTCCCCATGTTCGCTCCCGCACAGAATTCAACAGGTAGCACAGGAAAAATGGCAGCCCCAAACCAATGCAACAAGCTGCCCAGTCCACCACGAGAAACCGGGAGGCTGTTAGCACTCATTGTTGGGAACAGGTTGGTGCCTAAGCATGTCATAAAAGAAAAAAAAAAGCTCACATTCATAACCTTCTCAAAAACCTTAGCAATATTCTATAAACAATAATACCACTATTCTGAGATTTCTGAAATAGCATCAAATGTAAAATCTCCATATGAAAACACTGATAAGATTTACATCTGAAAATGTTATCTCACACATCCACTGAGCACTCCACTGCTTAACCCTGGAATATGCTACCCCAAAATATCCCAATGCATAGGAACAGAAATTATTCCTGAGTATTACCACAGAAGTCTTAGGTAGAGTTTTAGGAAACACTCCCTTCTCTACAGAGAAACATCCACAATTCTTCTGGAAACAAGCAAGAGTTAGCATCAGAAGCAATGAAGTCTGGCAGACTTCAATCAAGTCACTTCCTCCTATCTCTAACTTTAGCCTTCAGCTATGACAAATGACTCAGACCCAGTGAAACTACTCCAATAAATAGCAATAATGAAAAACAACATAATCGCAACATATGCAAGAAAGGTCATATTTCAAAGTAAGCTTCTGCTGGCCTAAATTTGCACTGCTTATGACAATGCATGAAAAATCTATATAGTCTCTGACCTAGATTTGGCCACTCAAGTCCTGATAAAATTCACTGTTACCAAAACAGAACACAAAACCATGAATCACAAACAACTCTGCCTATCTCACAGCTAGGTTACCCAGAAGCGCACCTGATAATGAAAAAACTCCTTTTCTTCCTTCCAAACTGCACGTGGAAGGTATATGAACCTCTACTGGGAAATTTAACCTGCTTGGGTTTTTCATGTAGTAACTATTCTGCAATAAGCATCACAGGCAGCAAAAGTTTAGAGAATGTTTCTCCAAAGGCCTGGGCAAAAGTGATATAAAACAGTATTTTATAAGCATTGAAAGGAACTGTCTAGTAATGCCATAATTATGGGTAATTAAGATAAGCAGGAGCGACATAGCAGGGGTGGCACATGAGAAAAGGAGGTGGAAAAAGCTCCTCTGCAAGACTTCACATTCAGCTGCAACAGTGAGATAGGCCTCGGAATCGAGAAAGGCAACTCGCATTTATCTGTCAATACTGCGTAGGAAAAATGAAACCTAAGGTTAATAGGGCAAGGGGCGTTTTCTTTCTTCCAGTTACTTCATACTCTTGAAAGTGAGAGACATGCCACCGGCTGAACTCACAACACACACGCCACGTGAGCTCCGAGCCTCCCCGGCTGACCATATGCCGGGAAAAGCCCGTTCCCCCCACCAAGCCGCCCGGTGAGCGGGCTCCAGTGCAGGTGCAGCGCACTCTCGGCACCTCCCTCGGCCCCGGCCCCGGCCCTGCCCGACCCCGCGGCGGTCTCGGCCAGGGCGGCCCGTCCGGCCCGAGCCCCGCAGGCACGGCCACGCGTGTCGGCCCCGGCCCGCGCCGAGGGCCGCCCGCCCCCCGGCGCTGTCCCGCTCCCGTCCCCGCCCCCCGCCGGCCCCGCACGGCTTCCCCGCCGCCGCTTCCCTCCCGTCCGCCCCCGCGTCGCGACAGTATCGCGACAGACGGTCGCCGCCCGGCACTGACCCCCGCATCCAAAATGGCGGCGCCTGCTCCCCGCGGCGGCGGCCGCTTCACATAACCGGGCGGGCGGGCGGGCGGGAGGGCTCGGTGCCCGTTCTGTCCCTCCCTCCCACCCTCTCTCCCGGCGGCGGCGGCGGTCGCGGCGGAGCCGCCGAGCGCGGGGTCCTGGGGCACGGGCAGGGACACCGGCTCCGCTCCCTCGCACTGACGTGGAAACGGGCGCACCGTGCCCCGCTGCCTGGTTACTGCGCCGACTGACAGCCCATGCAGCCAACCAGCGCGCGGTGCGCCGCGCAGCGCCCGGCGCCGCCCAATGAGCGCGCGGCCTGGGACCGGAGGGGGCGGGCCCTGCGGTGACAGCTGCAGAGAGCCAATGAGAGGCGGGAGGGCAGGACGGGCGGGCGCGCTGTCCAATGGCGGTGCGGTGCGGCGCCTCGGCCGCCCCAAGCCGGCGCAGCGGGGGCGGCCGGGCGGAAGGCGGTGGGAGGGCTGCTCGCGCAAGGCATTGTGGGCCTCGCCCCCCGGGCGGGGTGACGGGAGCGGTGCAGGGTCGGTGGCGGGAGCGCAGCGGTGCCGCCCCGCCCTGCCTGGCGGGTATTTCGCAGCCTGCCGTACAGCCTGTTGCAGCGGCCCCTCCGGAGCCATGTGGGCGGTGATGCCCCGCGAGCACCCGGTGTGCTCCCGGACACCTGTGTCACGGCTCTGCTCTGGCAGTGCCCGAGCAGCTCGCCCAGAGCAGGGCCGGGGTGGGCAGGCGGGACAATCCCAGTGCTGCTCCCCAGTGACCTGCACACACCTGAGGCTTTGCTCAAGCTGGGCTACAGCCCATGTGCTGTGGCCGCGGTTCCTGCAGCCCAGCGAGCCTGGCAGACAGGAACCACCACTGAGTTAAAGTGCTCCATGAAGCCACTTTACTGTCCTCCTCCTTGCAGCAAGAGCAGTCACATCTCTGTAGCCATACAGCATCTGGCGAAATGAATTCCTGGTGCTGCTCTGACCTTCTCAGCCACTTTCTATGCCCCAGTGTCAATGCAGTGTACTTCAATGGCAGTAATTTGCAGGAGTCACTCTGCTTGTTCGCGCCGCTGCCCATTGAACTTGGGACAAAGGACAAAAGGTCCTTGCAGTTACCTCACAGTTTTATAGCTCTGGTGTCTTCAGCCAGATCACCCCTGGGATTGGTTGTGACAGATGCTAGAGTGGTCAAAGCAACAGCTACCCCAAAATCTTAGCTCTGTAGGGACAACACAAATCACTGGAGACAAGAAAAAGGTGAAAGGATCAGAAACCATTCACTGCCCTAATCACAACTTCATCTGCTGCAGTGTGATTTGAAGGAGGGAAGTTCTCGGACAAAGACCCAAAGGAATGTCCGACAGGACTCTTCCCTGGCCATCCAAACCCAAATCTGAGGCTGGCTCCAATGCCACCCTAAAAGACAGCCAGATATCATCATAGCTGCCCAAATACTGCCTGATCAAGACTCAATATGTCTTAGACTGAAACTGCCATTGTCTCCCAACTCTTATACCTTCTTTACCTGGATGTTACCTGACAGCAAATAGGGAGTCTTCAGATTTGGAAGTTTAAGCAGTAATTGCATTAGGCAGCCACATTTCCCAGAAGCAGAACAAGAAACAGCATGTCTCAGTGCCCTAACCATAGGCTCAGAAGGTAAGATGCATCCCTTCAGCCTCTGCTGCAGCTGTGGTACATGCAATTTTTGAGTTTCTCAGCTATAAAACAGTCAAATATTGTACAGATTGCAAATGCCACCTAAGCAATGAGTAAAGGTTTGGAGAAGTTACTAGTGCTTTCTCCTTCCCTTTTTCCCTACTTCAGCTGCTAAAGCCCTGGTGGTATTTGCCAGACATTTGAAAATTCACAGGAGTTCATCGTTGCCACTCCATCTGTCTGTTCCCTGCTCTGGAAAGGGGATTTCAGGTGCTGGCTTGACCACTGTACAAAGCACAGCTCAGTCCAGGTCAGTCACAAAGGGTCCGGACCCCCTTCCATGCCTTCTTGCCCCTTCCATTGCCTGCTGGTGCAGCTCAGGCTCCCACCCAGTCTGATATGGAGAATTGGACCCTGCTAAGGTGTTATTTATGGAAGCCTGTCACGGAGTTTGAAACCAAGCCAGGCAGGAGCCTTCTGCTTCACCCGACTGCATCTTAGTGCATTAATAAAGAGCAAACATTGCAATGTGCTTTGCATTTTTACTTACAATCCAGCACTGCATTGTCTGGAGAGAAAAACAATATGGCATGGCCCCGTGCTGCCTGGGGAGGAGAGAGTTCACTCACATTACAGCACTGCATTAGAGCCCTCAGACGGCCCAGCACTGCCCTGGCTGCACAGAAAATCCTGCTGATGTGGCAGTGCAGCACCAATATCCTCAGCCTGGCAGCAGTGGGGAAACCTGGGTTACCTGGACTGCGTGATGCAGCAGCTTTTGAATAGAGTAGTGCACAGCTGTGGGCACGTGGGCAAGTGCAAGCACTCTGTGCCGAAGGATGCAGGTGTAGGACGAGGACACAGGATAGTCCTTTGTCCCTTTATTCCAAAGATAATGCACTAGGTCTTATACACAGCATGGTACAATGAAACCAAAGATCAGAAAAGCAGTTTGTGCAAATCCCCCAGGTCCCTGCTATCTGGTCATGAAATCTGGGCTTTATCTTCACTGCAAAGATGCAGCTTTTCAGCAGTTTCTGTCTCGAGTAATCCTTCTTAGCCCACAAGAAGCATATGGAAGGGCTGCAGGCTCACTGACAATCATCCCCTCAGGCCTTGCCCAGGTACCTGGTCAGCTCACCTGCTTTCATCTGAGATGCCTGAGCAACCAGCGTCTTGCAAAGAGCAGTGTCTCTGTGGGGCACAGCAAGTGCCTGTCTTTGATGAGCCTGTCAGAAATCCGTGTTGCCAACCACCTGCGCCTCTGCAATTGGCACCAACCTTGCACAGTCCATTACTCTTGATCAGCCCCTACCAGGTCACAGTCATCTTCAGAGCCCAGATACCAGACCCATGGGTACATGCAACACAGAAATTTCCCAGCAGGTAGTCTGAGAGAAGTTGAACTTCTTCACCTCTTCTTGGGCGGTTTTGCTGTTTCTCAGAGGCTTAGTAAGGTCTCCAGAAAAAGGGCAGAAAGAGGGAGTTGTCTCAAGGTACAAGCAGTTGTCATGGCTAGAAACTACTTGCAGCCACTCTCCTCAAATTTAAGCACCCCAAAAATGCCACTGAATGCAGAACACAGTGTTTCTAAGCAGCTGCTCCTTTCCAGAGCAAGCTCAGGTAGAAGCTGGCTCAAAGTCACCTGAAGGCTCTCCAAAGCAAAACTGATGTGCTGCATCTGGCACAACCTGCACTCAGGCCAGCACCTAAGACTGAAGCAACTGAAGCTAAATTGGAACAATTAAAAGTATTAAAACCCTCATCTGGAAACTATACAAACTATAAAAAACTATGCTATAGCCTTCTAAGGCTAAAATACCCTGCCAGCTGTTCTACATAGCCCGTGTCTCCAGAACACTCTTGCACTTCCCAGTGACATGAAATGCTCCTGATGAATTTCCCAATGTTTTTATTGTCTCTTCTTGGCCGAGGCAAGCCATGCCTTTTTGGCAGGAGTGACCCAGGCTCAGTTAGTCATATCTTCGTCACCTCTTGGCTAGACTACAGCTACGTGATACACCTGGGCATGAAGCCCATAGTGCTTGGCAAATGCCAACTAGAAGAGCATGCTGCAGTGGGAGCCCTGGCTGGCACAAGCACATCAAACCCACCCTCTGCTCCCTAGGCCATCTTCTGGCATAGAAGCCAAGCCAAATTCAAGCCTGAGTCCTGATCTTCAAGGCATTTGATGGCCTAGACCCAGCATGGCTAAAAGATCAGTTGAAACCCAAAGATGGAAACCGTGATCAACAATCAACAACTTTGTCACTCTCTAAGAGCAGTGGACACATCCAGCATGAGTACCATGTTTGCCTGTGACAGAGACAGGGGTTTCTCTGAGAACAAACTCTTCCCAGCTGGTGTAAAATGAAGAATGTCTAAGATGCTGAGTAATTCTCTCCTTTTGCATATCCCATCTCTCTGCCAAGACATGAATCAAGTTCACTCCGGGTTTAGTTTGCTCTTGCTTTCTCCCCCCCTCCCCCCCATTTTATGTTATATAAAATAGTAACATGTCTCCTGAATCCAGGTGAAGTTCTTAGTCTCTTCATCAGCAATGAATTCTCCAGCTGGCAAAACAAGATACACTACAGCTTAGAGGTCTTGACACTAACCAGCGAGATCTACATTTCAATGACAAGCACTAGAGCCCTCTCTCCCAAAGAGACCCATCAGGGGTCAGTCCAGCAGTTGCATCGAGGATGCCTTAATGACAGACTCCTACTGCAGGTCCCTGAGTGGTCTAATGCAGCAGTCTTCATACTGTGCTCCACTTGTGACAGTGCCCAAGGGAAATAGCTAAAAATACAGTTGCTTAATTATTACTCTTAAGTGTAAACACTAACTGTATTTGCTGCATGCTACTGATGGCGAAAGGTTTGGAGGAAAAGGGAGACAATTCAAAATAAGGTCCCTCCATTGCTGCAGACCTTGCAAAGGGTTTTCAGCTTCCCTGTAGTATGTGGTGATAGAGACAGACTGCCCCGTGGAAAGTGCTAGTGCTGTTACACTGTGTCTGCTTTTCTTGATGGAGACAAACCTATGCTGGGGTGGATTAAAATCTGGGCTGGAAAAAGATGTGGTCTATCTTGCTGTCATTTTTGGCAGACAAAAGAGCAGTAAGGCAAACACAAGCCCCAGATTACTACCATTAAAAAAACATGGTTATTTCTCATAAGTGTGTCAACATTGTGATTCCTTTTAAACTCTCTGTGTTTCTACTGAATTAACGTGTTAATGCATGTTTTCAAACTGTAATCCATAATGCCTGTGTCTGCTTAACCTCTCTTAACATCCTGTGCTGCTTTGTGTGTATTTGTCTTCCCATACATGTCTATCTGCCATGTTATGCATTTAGCAGGCTCCATAAATATGGCTGGTAAATCACCCAGGGTTAAAATTCACTCCTATTCTCACAACATTATTTCCTAATCTTTAAAATATGTCAGTGGAAGAGCTTGATGGTGACCTTTGGCATCATAAATCGGAGAGCAGGTTGACATGGGAATGACCTCAAGAAAATCAGACTGTAGAATCATGCATCCAGCTCCACAAGAGCCTGGCAGGGATAAACCTCTCCCCTGGGCTCAGGCATCCGGGGAAGGATGGAGAGCTAACCTCGGCTTCTACAAACTTCTCCCGGTAGGCACTGGGAGAGAAGGGGACCTATTTGCTTGAAGTGAAATTTGTGTGCAAACAGGTTCAAGGTTTGGAACAAGCATTTGGGGACATTCAGGGAGGGATCGCAGCCCGCATTCCTGCACCGGGATTTTGCCATGAACTTCAGTGGGAGCCAGGCTGGAGCCTAGACTAACAAGCAGCATTTGGGTTCTCAAAGAGCCCTCAGCGGGCAGGTGTTTTCCCGCACAGCCGGCAGCCGCCGTGTCCCGGGAGGAGCGGCACGGTATCGACAGGGAAGCGCTTCTCGGTACAGCCGAGAGCCGCAACAGTGCGTGCGGCAATCGGCCTGCGATTGAGCATCCCCTGCAACTGCTGCTCCGTCATGCAGGGGAACGCTTCCAGCAGCCGACTACGGACTTGGTTCTCCCCAGAAACCTCTGTCTGGCTGCTGGCTCTAACTGCAAAACCCGACCAGGCTCGCCGCGCCGGTACTGAGCGGAGCGGAGGCTCAGCGTAGGTTCCAGGGTACCAGACCGCCCAGCACGGAGCGGGGCACGCCGTCCGTGCGGCGGCAGCAGCAGTGTGCCCGTGCACAGGTGCCAGTGTGCCCGTGCACAGGTGCCAGTGTGCCCGTGCACAGGTGCCAGTGTGCCCTGCCCACGCCCCACGCCGGGTGGCAGTGCCGGCGCTCCCCGTGCGGGACGCGCCCCCTCATGCTCCTGGCCGCTCACCCACCCTGTGCGGCGCGCGGGGCCGGGGCGGGGCCATCGCGGGGGGCGGGGCCTACCGCCCGCCTCGGCCAATCCGCGGGCCGGGCTGCGGCCGTATGTAAATACGGCGCGGGGCGATTGGCCGGCGCGGGCGGGGGGCGGGTCCGGGGCGGGCGGTGCTGGACGGGGCGGGCGGCGGCGGCGCGCAGCTGGAATGGGGCGGGCGGGAGCGGGGCGCCCGGTGCAGCTGGCGGGGGGCGCCGGCCGCCCGCCATAAAGTGAATGGCCAGGGTGAATGGGAGGCAGTCGGCCGGCGCCCTCCGTCTCCGCCCTCCCCGTGAGCCTCGGGCCGGCAGCGAGGCGCAGAGTGGCCGGGGAGCCGGGGGGATTTACTTTCTGACAGCGGCAGAGCAACCCGGGCCGCGGGGCGGGGGTCAGCTTCGCCCCTCTCGCAGGATTAAGGCCGCCCAGCCGAGCCCGCATCTGGAGCCGCTGTAAGTGCCTTTCCGTCCCCGGCCTTCCGGGCGGGCTTCTCCCCTTCTTTCTCCGTGAGCCCCTCTGTGCTAGCCCGGCCGGCCGTAACCTTTTCGACACTGGTGCAGGGTAAGAGCATCCCCGGCGGGGCGGCTCGGCGCGCTCTGCTCGGCAACACGGGGGCAGCCCCGGTCCCGCGCGGGGCCCGGCTTCTGTCGCCTCTTGGGGGGCAAGACACGGCAGCCGGGTGAGAGCGGCGGATCGGGCCCTTCCCTGCCATCTAGAAAGGGGTCCCGGGGCTGTGCGCGGCGGAACTGCCCTCCGTCGCTGCCGGGAGCGATGCCCGCACGGCGGGGCGCGGCTCTCCCACTGCTCCGCTCCTTGTAGGGCCCGGCGACCCCCTGCTCGCCACCGCCGGGGTGCCGCAGCCCCGGCCGTCCCCTCGGGGCCGCCGCGGGCCCCTTCCCGGCAAGCGCTGCCGGAGTCTCTCGCCGTTACTAAACTTAGTCATTTTCCACTCAGGCGAGCGGGGCAAGGGCTGTTTAAATTAGCCGGGGCTCGCTGTAAATAACGGCGCTGCGGGCTGCGGCTCAGCTGTCTGCAGGGTCCGGGAGAGAAAGGCGCGGGGAGACGTCGCGGGGGGAAAGGAAGGCAGCCCGACGGCTTCTGGACAGTTGGATAAATGATATTTATGTAATGGGCTAGCTCCTGTTTACAGCAGAGCCGACCTCCCTGTGGCGCCGGGGAAAAGGCGAGCTGGCCCCCGCGGACGGAGCGAACCTGCCCCGGGACGCCGCTGAGTGCGGCGCGCCGGCGGACGGGGTTCCGGGGACCCGACCGGGAATAACAGACCTGGTCGGGGCGCGGGGGTGGAGCGCCGACCCGCGCCGCGGCTCTGCCGGGACCATGGAGCCGCCCCGGCGGAGCGCGGCCGCCCAGCGCTGGGGGAATGCGGGCAGGACCGACTGTCGGACCTCCGCGCTCCTGCACGGGCTCTCCCGCCTCCCCGGCGCCGGGGACATGGGGCAAACTGGCGTCCCTCCGTCCCCCTGCGTGCCTGGGAAGCCCGGCCAACTGCGGCGGGCGCCCGACGGGGCCCGGTACCGTCCGCTCACCGGCCTATTCCCCGCTCAACGAGTGCGGCTCCGGGGAAAGGGCCAGCCCTCCAGCTCAGCACCCCTTTGTCCTTTCCCTCGAACTCCTCCTCGGAGCGGCAATAAGGAACGGGTTCGTCCCGGCTGGCCGCGGCTGTGGCAGAGGAGGGCGGCCGAGGCGGGGGCCGATGTCCGCGCTTCGCCGCAGCTGCTGGAGCGGGCTCGGGGAGGGGGGCGGCGGGCCCGATGCCGCCGAGCGGGACACACCTGTCGGTCCCTCACCCGGCGCCCCCGCGGCTGGACAGCTGAGGGGACGGGAGGGGAGGGGGCTGGATTCCCTCCCCCCGGCAATGCTAAGGCTCTGCAGAGGCGCTGACGGGATCGGCGGAGCCCCCCCGCGCTGGGGCTGGGCAGCTCGGGGCTGCGGTTCCCCGGCCGGAGCTCCCGGGGCTCCGCGCCCCTTTCCCGCCGGGCCCGGGGGGTTACCGGGTGCGGAGCTCGGCACCGCACGGGCGGCCCCAGAGGAAACGCTGCTGCAGGACGCCGGTGCCCGGCAGAGCTCGGGGGTGAGCCCCCCGCCGCCGCACCCGGCTGATGCTTCGAGCTGGCGGTGCAAGAATCAAAACTAGTCCCTCATCTGCCTCCCGGTTCTTTCACTTGCGAGGGAGGCAGTTTTCCGACCGATGGGCCCATGATCCGTTCACTTTTTAAGTGGAGACAAGGGCTGAAGGCAAAGGAAAGAATTTGGCGTCCTCCAGACAAGCTTGTGGGTCTTCCACACATGGTCCGTAGCCTGGAGGATGCCAGGGATGAAATGGCTCTATCTCCTCTGCAATTTCGGGAGATGCTCAAAGCAACTGCTCAGGAAGGTGTCTTTCAGAGCGTCACCTTTGTTCCTGTCCCACCTTCGAAAAACAGGGAAAGGGACACCTTTCTGGCGATGGGATCAGGGTGTCTCTGGCTCCCGGCACCACCTCCCAAGTCCCTCAGCCTGTCGGTGAGCTGAAGGGATGGGTGTTTGTGCAGGCTTTGATGGTGCCTTGCTGTGAGGGACAAAGGGCTGCCTGCTGGTTCCTGAGGGACTGTCAGAGCATGATAGCTGCTTTCAGTCTTTGTAAATGTCTGCTGAAGTGGAGAAGGGTTTAAGATTTTTTTTTTTTCTCATTAACAAATTGTCACACCGTGCCCAGTACTCTTTACAAGGAACTCTCACAAAGGAGACATCTTTCCCTGACAGCCTGGAGAGGGGTCTGGGGAAGGGTGGTGGCTTTTCTGCTGTTACTGTAGTTATTGGGTTTACCTGACCTGCAGCCCAGGTTCCCCGCATGAAACCCCACCTCTGTTTCCGAGTTGTCTCCTCTCCAAGGCACTGGGCATTTAAAAAGCAGTATCAATCTCTGTCAGAGAAACTGTTGCAAACCTCACTTAATATCTATTACATTTCTGTAAGGGCTTCATTCAGGCAATTAATAGATCTGCAAATTGTGACTGGATTGCAAAAGTGTCGGTTAGAGTACCCTACGGAGACTTGGCAAAAGAGAATGGCATCTTCCTTCTGTCAGATGCTACCCAAAACCTTGAGACTGAGAGGTGAGGCTGACTTTGGAGACTGCCAAAAAGAAAAAACCAGAAACCTGATCTAGGAGACTGCTCCAAAAGGAAGATGAGATGAGCTTGGGACATGAGGTCTGTCTCGTGACCTGGCACATGTGCCCTGGCTTTGGGGACAGGGGAGGTACCTGGACTGGGAAGTCCCAGATGGGAAGAACTGCTGGTTTCATGCTGTGTGTCCTGCGTCAGGAAGGCAGTGGTATGAGGCTGTGGGACCATGGAGGCAGGAGGGTCAGAAACAGGAAGCTGTGGTGGCTCTGAACAGCTCATCTACTTCTGGTTTAGAAGTGGAAGATTGCTATTTACTTAGGGCCTGATGGCAGAGGGGGCAAAGCTTTCCCTCTTGCTATGGGCCACCAGGGCTGAGGGCATCAGGCTGTGCCAAGGCCAGGCGTTTGCTGTTGGCTGGGGAACAGCCTCCACCAGCTGGCGTTGAAGTTAGTGCTGAGATTGTAGGAAGAAACCTCTCTTGTCAACACCCAGCTGAAACGGGCTAGGGTTTCAGACGGCTGGAGAAAGAAGATTTCTGAGGCCAGTCCGCCACACTTCCCTTTGTGTGCTGCTCCCCCTCACCAGCACCCCTGCCCTCCTCCCACCTCACCTCTGAATATTAATGCCTCTGGCAGATTGGATAATAATGTGACTGGGAATTGAATGAAGCTGGTTATTAGCTCTGGGCTTCCTTGGGGCATTTAAGGGAGTCCACAGGCTGATCCTGGAAGCTTAGCAGCACAAGGGACTGGGGCCAGACTCAGCATGGAGGGGGTTGCTTCTGTGGGAAAGGATTTGCTTGAAATCCTCATCTCTCCCTGACCCTGGAGGAGGACAGGTACAGTAGCCTGGCCAGAGCTACAAATTCCTATGGGATGATTAGCAGTGCATCTGTTGGTTTTCAGCAAAAATTAACTATTAAAAGTTGTTTTCAGGAAGGAATAAGGACATCTAGCTGGGCAGAAGCTGAGAAACATATCTGCTATTAGGCTTTAAAAAGAGATGGAGAGTGAGCAAGGGAGGTCCTTCTCTTCCCTTCCCATCAGTGTTGGAGTATTACCAAGCAGATTCAGGAAGGGGACCAATCCTCTGCACCTGAACAGGAAATTTCCTGGTCATTTCCAGGGTACAGTTTCAAGCTTGGAGTGCTCACCTTATGATCTGT
The DNA here is from genome assembly GCA_035222235.1 of Margarornis squamiger. Classification (NCBI taxonomy): domain Eukaryota; kingdom Metazoa; phylum Chordata; class Aves; order Passeriformes; family Furnariidae; genus Margarornis; species Margarornis squamiger. The sequence goes on along the minus strand of JAWWTY010000158.1, from coordinate 16,048,295 downwards.
CTCCTCAGGAGCCTCCTAGCCTTTCCATAGGTGGGTTTCTGAATGCTGTAGCATGAAGGGAAATATCCTTGTTAAGCAGAAGAGAAATGGAGCTCTGACAGAATTACCTGATTTGAGCTAGAAACACACCCTCTGCCCCCAGACCCTCAATCTGATGCTCTTTGCTTTCTCCTAAACCACAGCTCCACCAGAAAATAAACATTTGCACCCTTTTGAGTAGTGCGAAAGAGGAGTGAAACTAGAGCTGGATTTGCAAAAACTGCTACTAATTTTGTCCATCTGACTTTTTCAACTGTTGAAAATGTTCAGAGATGCATTAATGGTGCTATAGCAGCTACTGGAGATCTCACCTGATCCCAGCTTGAGGTAGCTGTGTTCTACCTGAACTAAATTAAACCCTCAAAATCACCATAAGAGCTACTGTGGTTGAGACACCAGTTTGTAAACTCCTATCAAACAAGTTCCACAATCCCAAATCTGGGAGCCTAAGATACACCTCTGCCAGGAGGATATAGCACATATGCCACTCTAGATCCCGTAGTCGTGATCCTACAGGCTGCTCTTTTTAAATAACTACATTTGTTTGCTACTTGGGGAGCTTCGGTGGTGTGGCATGGGCTGGAAAGCTCAGCACCCACAGAGCTGCCTGCAAAAACTGAAAAAGTACAAAGATGGAATACAACGAATGACTGGAGATTTTGCAGTTACTTTCATCTCTCTCCCTCTTCGTTCCTTCTTCCTCTCAACCTCATTTAAAGCAGAGGCATCCTTCCCACCACCCATCATCTTTTCTGCCCCTTTCCAATGCTGCCATTTATGTGAGTCTAATTTTCTTTTAAAAAGCTGATTATAAATGACCATTGTGAAGCATGAGGATTTAAGTGTAAATCAAGTTGACCTGTCTGTGTGTGGACATTTTTATTTACTCCTTTTTTTGAAAAGCAAATAAACATAGAATCCCTCCCACATAAAGCAGCTCCCCACTTAGATTTGAACACACTTTAAAAGAAATCTCTTTTGTTTTAGCCATTTTTATTTCCTGTTTGTTTCTGAGCTTAGACTTGACAATGAAAACCACATGAAATTCCCTTTTTGTTCCATCAGATTTATTTTTGGTGCTACAATATCCCAGCTTCCAGTTCTACAAGTTGGAGGGCCGGGGGGGTTGCTTCCCTTTATTGCAAGGCTATTTTTTAAAGCAAATGTATGAAGGCTTTCTTCCAAAATAAAATAAGATATTCTAGAGGATTGGATGTACTAGGATGATTAAAAAAAATTAGATCTTTATGGTAAATTAATCAAGCTATTAAGGTCAGTCTCGATATGGATCTATAACCTAACCAGGGAGAAATACTAAAGTAGAATATACACTTTTGTGTCCCGTTTAGAAGGGTTTCACAGCTTAATATGTGTCGGGTGGGTTTTAGTAACGGTGCTTAAAAACCCCAGCGCCTGAGCTCAGATATGCCCTAGTCCCGGGTCAGGGTGGGAAGCTGGAAAGTCATTCCGTGGCCCTGGAGCTGCAGGAGAGGTTGCTCTCAGGGTGACAGGGGGCTGAGCAGGCAGACGCATTTCTGGCTGTACGGCCCCGTCCCCGGAGCAGGCTGCCCCGTCGAAGGGAGGTGGTGTGACCCAGGCAGAAGCGTTTTGAGACGGTTCACATCCCTCTTCCCCGTCCCTTTTCTCTCCGAGCCGCTTTGATGGGATCGCCCGAGGGCCAGACTGGCTGAGTAATTAGGACTCTGCAGCTTCCTCTCCTACCCGCCCAAACTGCCTACCTCCCAAGGCTCCGCATGGGATGTGGCCTCGAGCAGATGGAAAAACTAAGGATTTGGCGGGGGAACCGGGGAGTGAGGGAGGAGAAAAAAAAAAAAAAAAAAAGAAAAGGAGAGGCAGATTTTGTATAATGTCCTTAGGCAGCACACTGCATTTCAGGATCCCCAAAGTCAAACCTCTTGGTTTTGCTGCTTAAAATACCTGTCGTGCCCCTGAATTTAGGCACATTTTGCCACGGCCCCGGGTGGGGCACCTGGGCGAGAGGTTGCACGAGAAGGGCTGCCAGCCCTCCCTGCTTGCCCGCCGCCTTCTCTTTGCCCCCGGTACCCGCAGCGTATCGGGGGCACGGCAGGAAAACCCGGCGATCCGCGAGCTCGATCCTCGCAGCACAGCCCCCGCTGTAGGATCGGCCCCGGCAGTGTTTGCTAATCGCCTTCTTCGGCCCCTTCAAACAGTGTCTGGGTAAACAGGCTGACCTTCAGGGCGTGTTGCAAGGTCCATAAAGACCGAGTGTGTGGGGGAGCAAGCTACAGCATCCCTCCCGGAGCCACCCGGCTCCTGCCCCAGCCCTACCGGCTGCAATATCGCAAGGAAGAGGGGAGGGATACTGCGGGCTGAGATCATCCGCTTGTTTTATTCACAGCAGCCTTCGTCCTGCAAGGGTCTTCCTGCCAGAGAGCTTTAAAAAAAATTTAAATATAAATTGCTTGGGGGAGAAAAAATAAAAGACAAATCATCAGGAAACTTTACAGTCAGACGCAGCAGACATCGGCTCCCTCCGGTGCTGTGGGTTTGCACTGTGAGACGACACATCGCTCAGAGAAATCCAGGCGTTTCTGGGCTCTCATTGCCTTAACCAACAGAGCTGCTCGTTGGCCATGGTGGCTGGTGGGGCCATCATGGCACTCCTGGCATTCACCCCTTTTCCCTTGGCAGCTCTGCAACCCTCTGGGCTCTCACAGGTTGTTTTAAAACAACGACCACCTCTCCAAGAAAAAGCTTTCTAGCTGCCGGTTTTGCCAAGTTTTGTCATAGAACAAATGTTTATGATCAAGTCGAACTTCTCCAGAAAGGATTTCCAACAGAAGTGCTGATGGTGGACACTGGCAGTTCTACAGTGCACCGAGGTCAGACAGCCATAAGGGTGTGACATGCCGATGGCAGGGAATCCTTCCTGACCTTCAACCTCCTGCATCACCCACTTGGTTAGGGACTTTCTTGAGCAGTGTTTACTAATTGTGAGAATCATTTACATCTCCGATAAAATCTGAGTCATCCACTGCCCCCTCCATCTGCATACAAATCTCCTGACAGCAGCTGGAGTCACAGAGCTTCAGTCCTTTATCTTGCTATCTGGGCCTCCCTAAAATGAGCCAACTTTACAGCCACAGATATAGAAATGACTCTGCCCAGCTTCTGCAAGCACAGCCCCCACAGGAATCGGACCAGTTTCCTTTGACTGTCAGAATAATTAGTCAAATTCATGCAATCACTCAAATAAATACAGCAACACATACCGATCTGCTGATGCCAGGCCCTGGTGGCCTTTGCTGCTGCATGAGCAGCGCGTGTCCAGCCCTGAGCTGCAGGCAGGCTGCCTGCACCTCTCATCCCTGCCCAGGATCCTGGCTTGCAACTGTCTCATCTCGCCCCTGGCTCTGCAAGGGGAGATCACAGTCCCTTGTCTGCTGTGGCTGTGCAGCTATCTCTCTCATGCAGACGCCGGCAGATCCCTCACTGGTGGTATGGGTAGCTTGGGAGCCAGCTTGGCGGGGCTGCAGGAGTGGGCAAGGGCACGTGGAGCTGAGTGGGGTCAGTGTGTTCAGGCCAGGCCAAAGCTTTAGTAGATCCTTTGTTTTGGTTGCAAGTTTTTCACAGGCAGAATTTCTTACTGAAATAGGTCTCTTTTCTCCCTTCCCTGGAACAAAGGGATTTATTTCCCTGAAGGACTTTTCTTCCCCCGTAATTGCAGACCATGCTCTCACTCCCTGCACTCCTGCATTATTGAGCCACACTGTGCCAGCAACTTTGTGATCGAAATTTGTTTGGCCAAAACTGAGTCTTTGCTGATTTATTTTTTCCAGGTACCTAAAAAACAAGCATAACAAAGCATAGCTTTATTAATATAACTGCATGGTCTGCCAGAAAGAAAATCCCAGTCCTGGTTTAGAGAGCCAAGGTGCCAAAAGCCCCATTGAGGCAGAGTGTCCAAGGGCTACTGGAAACCCAGCTGGATACAGCAAGACCTGCTGTACAACGCTTACGAGAATGCAAGAGGTACGAGTGTTTAGTTTAGGGGGAAAAACCAACTTTCCTGAAAGTCTGGCAGCGCTTTTTTTCTGTGTTAGGATTGGAAATAAACTTCCAAATTTTGTATGCTATTTCAGAAACTATCCAGGTAGGCTAAGGGCAGCATTGAGGTCTAAAGACACTACTGCAAATAACTTGTTTTAAGCCAAATCCAAGCACATTGCCCTGTCTCTGCAGAACCCAATGCTTTAGCTTGGCAGGGTCTGCACTGGTCCAGGGGCCATAGACACATCCACTGGGGAGAATGATGTGGCATGTACAGGGCATGGTGACATCAGGGCACTTCCACAGCACAGAGGCACAGTGCAGCCCGTCAGATAAGCGAACGGGACACATTCCATTGTGGGCTTTTTTTGCTGTGGACATGGGTATGGAACTGTCAATCCTTGGGACATTTCCATTGTGGTAATCCTCACTGTGACAATCTATTAACCCTCTGCTGTCCAGAGCAGAAGTTTCAGCCATCACCCTCCTCTGCAGCTGGAGATTCCTGTCAAAGTGAAGGAAGCGAGTAGCTTGCTCTCACCTTGCAGGCTGCCACCAGCCCCCGGGAGTGCATTAGGCAGTGTCCAGCAAAGCTAGGCATTTCCCTAGCACCTCTTATCTGAGGATCTGAAAGCACTTAAAGGAATTTTGCTTCATTATGTCCACCAGCTCAGATATGCTGGTTAACATGATTTCTGAAATGAAGGATCCCAGAACAGTCAAGTAGTTTTACCGACATCATAAACCAAGTCAGTGGCAGCCTTACTTCCCCACCTCACATTGCTGGAAACTTCTCCATAGAGTCATGCATGCAAAGAGAAACAATCTGGACCCCCCTTGTCAGAGAGCCAGCATGTGCTGCCAGCTGTGGCCAGGACGCCTGGCAGCAGGAGTCTGGGGCTGCTGTGGTTTGCATGGCACCATGCACTGCTGGCATGTGCAGGGCAGAACTGGGCAACTTGCTCTGACAGCAAAGACACTAAGTGCCTCAGGGAGCTTTGGCAATTCCAACTCATAGGACGAATAAAACCCCTAAACCATGATCCAGGCTTCAAAGCAGCACACACCACTATGAAACCACCCAGCATCAGAGCTCAGGGGTTAATGCCCAGTTGCAGGGACTAAATCGAGAAATAAAGTTTATTATAACCTGTGACTCAGCCCTTGCTGGAGGTCAATGATCCACTTCTGAGTGTGCACCCGAAAGCACTGCTCAGCCAGCCTGGGACTGTGCACAGCATGATGTTTTTGGAGGCAGGCGGCTTGGCTCTCCTGTCCCATAATGGCTCTGTGCTGTGGGTCACCGTTTGGCTGCTGCTGTTTATCTTCCAGTGATTAATGGTCACTCTTGGTTCCTGCTGCAATTCCATTAAGATTAGAGACTTAAAGTTACACTGAGGTTTTTAGCAGTGGGTGACCCTGGTCTCCCCATAGTTTTATTTCTGTAGTCTCAAGGAAACAAAGACTAACTCTTGTCTTATATTGCATCCTTTTTGCTTTCTAGCAGCAGGCAAAGAGTCCCTCACAGGCAGCACTTGTGTTGGCTGGCAAAGAGACTCTTGGGTTGCTGAGTGATTCCTGTGCTGTGCAGGTGTGGCACTTGAAATCCCAGTGTGCAGACACACTGATGGCACCATCCCCTGAACAAACACATGTGCCCAGAGAACAAAATGCTCTTCCAGGAGGGAGCAGGCACAGCCTCAGCCACTTCCTCTTTGACAAGGGGCAGAGGAAAAGGCAGGTACTGTTCCACATTAGCTCAGCCCCTCATGGAGTCCAAAGTATAGAGGCAGATCAACTTCCTGAAAATGTACAGTTAAATAGAGTCCCAAATATTTGTCTCTGCTAAAAGTAACCCAACACACAGGGAATGTGAGCATGAGAGAAGTGAAGCAATCAGCAAGACTCCATCAGGAATTGCAGGTTCCTCCTGGCAGTTTGATTTCTGCAATTGATGGAGCAGGAAGAGACAGCTCTGACCCCAAGAATCTAGGGTAACATCATACCTTCACCTCAGAGAATGGAGGAAAGAAAGGACACTTCGCCCCAGCTGATTGCAGAGCACCTTTCAGCCTGAGGGATAACCCTGAACATTTTGTGGAGATGAGCAGAGGACTCAGCTATTATGGCCCTATCCGGAAGTATAGGCAGTGGAGGAAGCTCACAGATCCACAGGGCTGTGCTGATCTGCCAGAAAGAGGCTGGCTTAGGACTTCCCTCCTACCCTTGGGTCACCAGCAGTCCTTGTGCTGCTGCCTAGGGACCTGAAGCATACTGCATACCCATGGGAAGCCAATGGAAGAGACAGCTCTTCCCTTCCAGATCAACCTGCTGAAGCAGGTTCATCGGGTAGCCTGCTCCCCAATGGTAGTGCAGTGTCAACCAGCACACACTTGTCAGTCTGAAGGCAGCTCTCAACAGGCAAGATCTGCATCACAAAAGCCACCCCTATAATTAGCCTTATTTGATTTGAAGTTAGCCTTTATGTTTCCTTCCTGCTCCCTCAAAAAAACCCAAAAAATGCAAAAACAACCCCAAGCAAAGGCCTCTTTGCTTCCAGGTTATGGAACTGCATGTTACTGAGGACCAGAAAAGGTGTCACAGGAACGCTTGTTTCTCTTTTTGTGTAAACAAGTTTGCCCTTCTCATGTAGGGGTGTCCTCCTTCTCCTGCCCTAATGGCCCTGGCTTGGGCAACTGGGAACTGATGCAGAAATAGAAAGGGGATGAATCTGAAACAAGGTAAAGCCTCGAGCCAGAACTGCTCTCTTCCCCTGCCCTCCACCATGCCCATGGAGCAGGGATGGCAACTCCCTGTCTGGCTGGAGGGTCTTGCATAGGTGACAGCAGCACCTTCACATAGGCACCAAGGAGAGGATGCACACAGGCAGTGACGGGAAGAAGAGATGTGTTCGTTACAGGTTTGGGAACCTTTATCTCAGGAGGAATATTATATGTCAATGGAAAGAGTTTCAGGTGCTGGAGCAGGCTAGGAGCCACAGCTAGTTTTACAAAACTAAACCTTCTGAGCAAGCCTGGCTGCATGGTGCTAGTACAGGAGCTGTCCCTAAATAAACTGATCTTTTACATTAAAAGAAAATGAGATGAAGACTCAGATGGAGATAAATTTTATTTTATCTAAAGATGGTTTTGAGATGCCAATTTCAGTAACTCCTTGAGACCAGGCAAACAACTTAGTAGAAATGCCACTGACTTTCTTAACATCTCTGCCTACAGCCAGATCCAGGCAATGTGGAAGCATACTTCTTTATTTGAATCCAAAAGGGCTGTATAATCTAGAATAATACCTACAGCCTTTTGTGTCAGTAGTATGGGGTTGCCTTTGAGTAAATACATTGGTACAGAGCTCACGTGCTGTCTCCATCGCACTTTTCCTGCTTTTATAACTGTGGTGACCAGATCCCCTCCCTCCCTTTGCTTTTGCTTCTCCATGACCTGCTCACAGCGAACTAAGAAGGTATTCCTTGATGCCACCACAAATGGCACATGCAATAGGTTATGCAATTGCAAATATACATACATCTCCTCTTTGAAATCCTCCTGGTTTTAAATTCACTTCACAAAGCAAACTTATGCTCACCCACAATTCCCAGTTTCAACTTGAATACTGGCCACTTTATTACCAGTTTCAATCTAGGTGCCCACTGTATCTCTGAGGCAGGCCAAGCATGCTATGTGTGTCCAGCAGCTTGGATCAACCTTGCAACCACTTCACTGGTGCAATCCAGGATGGACATGAATTTTCAGTAGCCTTGTACCTTGTGTTGTCATTTACACCTATGAAACAAGCTGTAAGATACTCCCCCCTGTTTTTTCTATGTTCACTCTAGTTTACACAGGTGAAAGCAGTGCAAGATGTGCAAAAAAGAGCATATAGAACCCTGCACAGGAGGACACTGTCCTTGAGTTACAGCAAGACAGGAATCTGAATTCCTCCTTAAATCTGGTCCAGTACAGAGTCAAGCCCTAGAAGAGAGGAAATTGTGCTTGACAGATGCAATCATATGCAAATGGCTGTAGAAGAGGGGAAATTATCATCTACAAACATTGGGCAGAAATTCCATCTGCCGCAGCCTCAAGAAGGGCTCTTAATAAATTCTGAGACAGCAAAGTGACACACATCTTAATCAAGACTTAATCCATGGAATTAATTCACTGTGCGTTTCTGCATAATTCTGAGAGTAATGCTAAAAGCCATGGCAATATCAGCAGCAGATGGACTCCCCCTACTCCATGCAAAGGTATTAAAGAAAACACAACCCCTGTCACATCACTTTGTGTACGTACACATGGCAAAAAGCAACAGGGCTTGCCCTGCTGCTGCCAGGAGCTTAACACAGCCGGCAGACATCAAAGGTCAGGCTCACCACGAGGTGGAAATGGAAACCAGCCGCGTGGCAAAGATGGAGTCCTGCCACTTGCCTCCCACAGAAGAGGAGCAGCCCAGAGCAAGGCAAAGGTCTGGGAAACCAGCACCAGGTCCCTTCATTAGATACTGCTTCCAGAGAGCACTAACAGGCTGGTATTGAGGCAGATCCACCAGTACCTGGGAGAGGCTGGGAATGGAGGTCAAGCATAGGGGAGAGCAAGAAAAACTGCTAGGAGTTTTGTGAGTGAGACCTGCTGCAGAAGCCAGCCAGATAACCATTAGATACGGCTCCCTGCCCTCTCACCACAGCCTGGAAAGCACACTACAGGTATGGGGATCTGCCTTGCCAAGGGCCCTGGCAGCAGCCTTGCACAAATTGACAGGAGGCTTTAAACAGCTCTGAAAATACATTCTTAGTCACTGTCATCCACCTCCAAAGGAGGTGCAATAGCTATGTGATTAATCTCTTGTTTACATGTCTAAACACTAGCACAGTCCAGACTGCCTTCAGCATGCTCCCTCCTTGACACGCGTGGGTTTGAGGGGTTGGGCAATCCTTCACCACCTAGAATCCAGTCTTCACAACTGACCTCCACCTGCAGTTTGGAAGATCCAAATGCCTGGTCCGAACCTCCCTAAACCCAGGGGTCCCAGATCCTGGCATAGTGCATCAGCTGTTGTTATGTTTTAGAGGGAGAGGATCCCTAGCTGGAAAGGTGAGGTATCAGCTGGAAGAGGCCAAAGTTTCAGAAGCTGCTGTGGTCCCCTTCAAGTGATCCAGCCTTCCTAAACCATGCACTGGTGACAATGCAACATCCTACATTTGGCAGGGTTATGATCCAAAACTCAGATTAAAGGCTAACACAGAGACAGCTCACCTTTCCAAGGGGATGTGGCCAGGCTCGGAGCACTTACAGCTTCATGCCTGCCTCTTCATGAGCATCCAGTGTGGTCCAGAACAAAGTAGCAGTCTCAGCTGAGCTCCTCTGGGCAATACAGGATGCAGGGGCCCCAGGGAAGCAAATGAGAGAATGATGAGATTAATTGATTTTGGGACAGAGAGGTGTGGAAAGAGGCGGCAGAGGAATCACAGTGGTTCCTGCAGTTTTGTGGAGCAGCACTGCCAGCTTCACAACTGAAATGCTTTCAGCCAGGGGAGATGGCTCACCAGTACAGAACAGTCACTTGAGGGGACATGGGGAGCCTTCAGTCAGGATGACCTAAGGCTGGAAGCAAGCTGCTTCTGCAGCCAGGATCATTTGTTTCCAGGCACCCAAGGGCGTGTAATGTGATTCCTGTGTCAATTCAGGTTCCAGAGGTCCTTATGTACCCCAAAGGAGTCCACTTGCACTGCCTGGGTCCCTGCTTGTAGCAGTGGCTGTGCAGACAGATGTGCCTTCCTATCAGTGCCACACACAGGAGTGCTTTTCTTTTGGGATGTGTGCATGTAGTGCTCTCTGGACAGCTTTAATTGGGCTTGACCAGCTTGCAGAGAAGCAAGAGAAAAAGAGGAGGGACACTGGGCAGGGAGGATGGGAGAGGTAGGATGACTGGGGAAGGTGCTAACAGCCCTTGGCTGGCCCAGAACCACTTCCTCAGATCTCCATTACACAGCATGCTCCCGGCGTTGCTATTTCAGTCTGAATGTCACCTATAAATTGGAGGCTCTTTCTCTGAAGGCTGCAAATAGAAGTGTCACTAGATGATCTTTGATTTATTGGGAAGCTCAGCAGAAAGCCCGGTATGTCCATTTTCCAGCCAAGAAACTCAAAGGGGTCCAAGGATCACACACAGATCCTTTGCTTTTCCTAGACCTTTCCTCAAGAGTTGGCAAGTCCCTGCCAGAGGGAGTGGAGAGAGGTCACAGACACAGATTCATCTCCCTGATCACCCTGTGACTGCTGTTTTTCAGATTCCTCTTCCTCCACCACCCATCCCTGCCCCATGGATTTCAACCTGCTGGCAGACACGGAGGCTCGCAGCCCAGCTTTGTCTCTCTCGGACTCTGGAACTCCCCAACACGAGCACAGTTGCAAAGGGCAGGACCACAGTGGTGAGTGCAAGGCACAAGATGCAAAAAAGACCCTGACCTCTTCTTGTGGGTGAGTCTGGGTGGCCAGTGGCTTGCAGGAACTGGCTGCAGTGCTCCCAGGGAAGCTCCCACTGAGCTTCCTGTTGTACTGGGAGCCAGCATAATGCCATAGCAGCACGGCTGTCCCAGCAAGCATGGAGAAGGCGTAAGGGTGCATACTGATGGCAATGGCAGCCATGGGGAGGGCGAGAGCACTGCCCTGCCATGGGGTTGCCTGGCCCTGGCTGCAGGAAACCACTGCTCACAGAGTGCACAGCCCATGGCAGGCAGGAGCCAGGCCATCCAGATCACAGTCCAATCAAGATTTTATTGTATTTGCCTGAACAGGATCCCCAGAGCAGGAGAGCACTTCTCACAACACAGGAAATCTTACCCAAGGCACAGAGGGCTATACCTAATTTTAAACTGCCTTTATTTTTATTTTTTTTTAAACTCAATTTAAATTGTTTAGGTTTAAACTTTCAATGCTACAGGTACACCTTGGGCTGAACTTCGCAGGTTCAGGCAATAAAAAGGAAGGGGAACACTGCCTTGCTCCTGCTTTAACTGAAACCTTGGTGCAAGACCCTGCAGTGAGCTATTGCTCTCCCCAGGAAGTGCCTCTGACCATTTCCAAAGGCTGAACAAATGCCAAGTCTGCTGCATTCTTTATCAGGTTCTGAATAAGAAACATCACCATTCACACCTATTCAGAACTCAGCTACCAAATGCTATGGCTTCCCCTGGATTTTACATCTGTTCGGTGACTGCTTCGTCCCTTGTTACTCTGGATGTGTCAGGACAATGCAAAGCTGCTCCTGACAGTGCCAGCACAAGGGGAGGTGCGGGCTGGGGACAGCCTGTTGCTCTTCGTGTAAAGCCTCCAGGCTCACCCATGTGCAAAAGTTAATAAGTCTAATGATGCAGATTAAAATTCCCCAGAGTAAGTACTGTGAAGGGAGTTATGCTGGGATAACTATGGTCAGAGAATCCACTCACCAAATTCCCCACTGCACTTGTACCTTAGTTGGGCACATCCCCAAGCTCAGTGGCTCCTCATCAGCTGCTTTGGATGCATGGCAGCGTCTCCATTCAACAGCCTTCCCAATCAAGCCCACCCTGGCATGCTGCAGAACTGCCAATTTAGGCACCGACTTTTTTTTCCATTAGGCATGAGCAGCTAATTCCAGCTATGACCACAGTCCTTTCATTCAGTGGGCGAACGTGCGCAAGATATATTCCACAACCTATTTTGGGGTGACAATAAATGCTGGATGCCTGGCTACATCACTCCCCACTGTCTTAAACGGTCTAGAAATAAAATGGTTCTGCGAGGTGAGTGTTTGTCAGCACTACCTGCATGCTGAGGCTGACAGCTTGTGCCTTTGCACCAGAGTCTCATGGCAGCCATGCAGCAGCAGTGTCAGGCAGAGCAGAACTGGCTACCAAGGGCTGCCCGGGACAGGGCAGGGCTGCATTTCTGACACTTCTTGACTCTCAAGAGAGCAGCCTCCCTACTTCTCCTTGGCTCTGCTTCATTCATCCACAGAGTAAGAGATGTAGTTTCTTCCTGCGGCAGTCGTGAGTAGGAGCTCCTGATTAGGGCACATTTACAGCAGCCCCTCTGGAAATGAACATTTGTCAGGAACTCTGGTGAGAACATATCTCCTGTATGCATCAGGCTCCTAATTAACCCAGGCTCAGCAGATGAACAAACAAGCCAAATGTTGTCAGTTCTTCTGTACTGAGCCATTCCTAATAACTAGCTCAGATGTGATGGCATCACTCCCCTTTGAATGTTTTGGAGATGGATAATGCATGAATCTCCCTCATCCAACACTGCTTTAGAGCAGTGGCAAGAACCGCTATGCAAAAATTCACATTAAGAGCATCCTTCCAAGAGTTCTGCTGAACATGGGATCCCCACACAAGGATGTTCACAGAAATAAGAACAGTACCACAAGACTACAGCCAGCTCTTCCATTTCACTTTTCAGTTCCTATGGCTTTGCCTGTTTCAAGAGTGCACTGGAAAAGTTTTTGTACAGGTACACCCTGGATGGAAACACAAGCTGGTTCTGGCACTGGGAACAGGACATGGCACCTTCCCACTTGGAAGAACCAGCATACATCCTGCTGCTGTGAGCAATGGCCATCTTGCTCTTCTTGCATTCACATTCCTGCTGATGGATAGCATTAGATGTGCCACAGAAGCAGAGGTGGGTGGTGGGGAGCCTGTGGGAAACCCACATTGCTTTAGTCAGTGCAGTATATTCCAGACTACTATTTTTTGCCTCCCTGCGTTTTAAGGAGCTTTACTAGACATCTTCATGCCCAGATTTTTCTGGACTTTTAATCCTTTTAAGCTTTCCAAACAGAACCACAAGCAAACAAAAATCTGAATTTCAGCAGAGTGATGTCAGGATTTTTTTAAAGGTTCTTCTTCCAAGTGGAACAGTTTGGGATCTATTTGCAATACTTTCTATTTAGTTTAGCTGACTATTTCCCACTGTAAAAGAACACCTCTCCTCCTGCTGAAGACCTGATTTTCATTTGGAAATACTTCACCTGGCTTCTAGATCAGAGATATGAGGTGTTGAACATTAAAAATTATTTATTTTCACTGGAATAATTTTCTTCTATTGAGACTTCTGATTCCCAGCAGAATTAAACACAAACAATAGCTTTCTTCCATCATGAAAAGAAAATGTCCCATTTGAACACTAGGGTCATCTATGAAGAATAACTACAGGGAAGAAATATATGTTTGCATTCTGCCCATTTGCAGAGTACCAACACTGCCAGAAGGAGCTGTGGCACAGGGAAGCACCTGTCTGCCCACCAGCCATGGCAGCCCAAAGCTCAGCATTGAGACATGGGCTCAATGCTCAGGGGGAGGCTGAGCTGTATGTTTCAGTTAGACACCACTGAACACTGGAAAGTTTTGAGATGTTCATTTAAGGGGCAATGAAATAAAGACATTGCATCTAGAAGAGGGATCTCTGAGTGAGGAAAAGGGCAAAAAGACAGGGAGATACTGCAGTGTTTCATGGTAAGGTCTAAGACAGATCTTTTCCTACTTTTTAAAAATTAAAATATATGCACCTATGTAAGAAGGTAGAGGAGTGAGAAGGGAGAAAAGGTGAAAATTTGTGCTCCTTAGGTTTAGTTAATTGAAGAGCTTCAACTTGCAATCATTGACAACTTGCCTTTTCTCATCACTTGTCCACAGCAACACTACTGGATCATCTGCTGTGCTCTAAGTGTCAATTTCTCTTCAGTTTTTCTAAAGGGCACCTTAGGCAGAGAGTTTTAAGTACAGTAAGAATCTGCTAGCCTGGGTAAGTTCTGCTACTATCATCCATGTGAACTGTGACAAATGAAAACCAGAGATTGGAAGTTTGAAAAAATCTAAATCCAGTCACTTGGAAGATAATATCTATTATGACAGTTAAACGAGGCCAAGCTGTGCTGCATCAAGTTTTGGTGCTCACAAGGACAAGGGAGGGAGACGGGAAAACTGGTAGCTGAAAGGGAAGGGCACCTCACTGAGCATGAGTTGATTGTCCCAAGGACAGGCTCCCCAACTGCATCCAAGCCCTCAAGTTAACTCAGGGGATCTCTCCCATCTTTCTATTTCTCACACAGACACTGAGAAGTCCCAGCAAAACCAGACAGACGACTCCAACCCTGAAGACGGCTCTCTCAAGAAGAAGCAGCGGAGGCAGAGGACGCACTTCACCAGCCAGCAGCTCCAAGAGCTGGAAGCCACTTTCCAGAGAAACCGTTACCCAGACATGAGCACCAGGGAGGAGATTGCAGTCTGGACCAACTTGACAGAAGCACGAGTCCGGGTAGGACTACAACCCTTCCACCTTCCTGGGCCTGAGCTTGTGGGGAAGAACCTGCTGTGATACAAGCAACAAAGCTGTCCCCAAACCAAGGAAGGAATTGGGATCACTAGAAAATTACCCTGTCTTGGAAACACCTCATCAGAGTCTACACTTGAGATTTGACACATTCAGCCACACACATACTCCATGCTGGTGGTACCTTCCCCACCCAGGGCCACCTTGCAGTTACAGAGGGAGATACGAAGCCCAGGCTCTACCTCACATTGCCCCACCAGCAGACCCCTTCCTTGCAGTACCATCATTCCCCAGCCCTAGCCTTGCTGGAGGGCACTCTTTGAGGTTCACAAACCACTGTCCAGTCACAGGCATGTTGTGGCATTGCTCCAGCTGGAATGAGAGCTTCTCTCTGCTGCTAGAAATACGAGTTAGCAGCACCATGAATAGCCTTCCAGCAGCTTCCATGCTCTAGGAAATTATATTGTTTGAGCCCCTCCAACACTAACAGATTTTCCTATTAGAAGACAGACTTATAACACCCCACTCAAGCTAGTTCTGAGGTGAAATAAAAACAGGAGAGGTTATTTCCTCCATTCAGCAGCTCTCAAACCACATCCCCCAAACACTTTGCTCCCAAGTCACACAACTCCAACCCCACCTCCAGGCTTTGGTCACTTGGAAATACAGCAAGTATTTTCCTCTCTTTTCCCTGTATAAAGGGCATCTGTTTTGTTGAGCGAGGTGGGTTATTCTGTATGTTGTGAAATGGCAGTGGTTGGATTTTGATCTAGGTGGTGATGACCCTGCAGCCTAGACATCTTGTTGAAACTGTTTCCTGATGCTCAGCCTCCCAGCTCTTCAAAAGCTGTTGGTTTGCTGGGCAAAGTAAACAGGGCAAGGCCCCTTCCCAGGACAGCCCAGAGCGATTCCCATGCCCTCCCTCTCTATCTCTTGCAGGTCTGGTTCAAAAACCGCAGAGCTAAGTGGAGGAAACGAGAGAGGAACCAACAGGCTGAACTGTGCAAGAATAGCTTCGGAGCCCAGTTCAATGGACTGATGCAGCCTTACGATGACATGTATTCCAGCTATTCCTACAACAACTGGGCCACCAAGGGGCTCGCCACCAGTCCACTCTCAGCCAAGAGCTTTCCATTCTTCAACTCCATGAATGTCAGTCCCCTCTCCTCCCAGCCCATGTTCTCACCACCCAGCTCCATCACCTCAATGACCATGCCTTCATCCATGGTCCCTTCTGCAGTGACCGGAGTACCAGCCTCTAGCCTCAACAACCTGGGAAACATCAACAACCTGAACAGCCCAAGCCTGAACTCTGCTGTCTCATCCAGTGCCTGTCCTTATGCCTCAACAGCCAGCCCCTACATGTACAGGGACACGTGCAACTCCAGCCTGGCCAGCCTGCGGCTGAAGGCCAAGCAGCATGCCAACTTCACCTACCCGGCAGTGCAGACTGCAGCTTCCAACCTGAGCCCTTGCCAATACGCCGTGGACAGGCCTGTATGAAGGGCTGCCCTCTGCCAACCAGGGACTTGACCTGAGCCTGACAAAAGGAGACCTTTAGCCCTATAACAGCGTACGTCCTGCAGAGAATGAGAGTGAACATGCGAGCATAAGAGGGAGAGGGAGAGAGAGAGGCGAGCAGGCAGATGAACCTTTATGAAGATTTGTCTATCGTATGGTGAATTTTGACTGTCTTTCCCCTTTGGAACCCCTTCCCCTCTTGCCCACTGAACCTCCTCCTCCACGGTAAAAAAAACCAACAAAACAGTCTACTGGAAGCCCTAACGGAGAAATAGGAGTCCCAAAAAGCAGGGTGCTTTGCCTGACCCATGGGCAAAACCAAGTATGTTTCAATCTGCCCCTCCAAACCCCACAGGGGTGAGCCCTCCAAATCCCTAGAACAGCATGGGCAGCCACATTTTACCCCTGCAGGGAATAGCCAGAGATGGGACAACACAGGGGATGCCATTTGGTGCTTGGCTGACCCATCTTCTCTGCACACGTGCAAGATTTCAATTTAAGATATCTTGCCCAATTATTTATCGTACAGCCAGTAAGGAAGCCTGTTCTCAGTTGACTGGCATCTCTCTTTATAATGCATATATACACATGCCCCTTGAAGCCTTTAGGAGCTGGGGGTTGTAAGAACATAAAATATGTGTCTGTATATATATCTTACATATATATACAAATACATATATTGACATTAAAATATGCTTTTTTGTTTTGTACATGAAATAACCTACAAAGTAGACCTTAAAACCAAAAACCCTGTAAAAGAAGCACATCCACTGAGGCAGTATCCTGCCTGTCATGCTTTACTGCTCAGTCATTTCCAGTCAGACACAAACACTGTTGCCAGTGTGCAGCCAAAACATCCCTTTTTGCAACAATCAGCTCCTCCTTGCACATCTCCTTCCCCTCCCTTCTCCAAATCCCATTTCCAAAAAGAGATAATAAAATAAAAGTTGGCACAATCCCATTAAGCTTCCGCTTGTCTGGTTATTGAGAGCACAAACCTGCATGTGAAAATTCTGAAATCAAGTGCCAGCAGTCCAGGCAAGAGTGAACATCCTTAGAAGCACCAGCATGAGGCAGCCTGAGCTGGAACAGGGGCTGAGTTTTGGAGGAGCCATCTCTGTTCCTCACCTACAAATCAAACACCTGGCTCCTCAACAACAAAAGCCCACAGAGACAGTATGAAGAGAAAAACAATTCCTCTCCCTGCTCCCTGTCTGCATGCACCCACTGCAGCAGGAAGGTTGAGCCTCTCCTGGCTCAGGTTTCTCCACTGTGCAGGATAGGGCCAATGCCTTTGGGCTCCTGCAGCCCAGGGCAGGGCAATGCCCACAAGCACTCCTGCTCTGAGCAGTGATCCCCAGGGGAGAGTCAGCTGCAGCAACATGTTCTGCTCAGTTTCTCTTGGGAAAGCTGTAAAACAGAGGTTGCCCTCCCAAGACACACTGGGGAACCTGCTGCTTCAGCCAATGCAGAGGGATGCAGCAGGTCCCTCCAAGGGCCCAAAGAAGCTCCACATGCAGCAGGGGAGCAGGACATCCCTACTCAGTGCAACCACCTTTCCCTTCATCAGGCACAAGCTCCAAGGGGAAAGAACAACCCCAATATTTTACTTTTCTCTTAAGAAAGACAAAAACCAACCCAAACATATCTTCACAACAAACTATCCTACCTGGAAGAATAGCACAGGTAAATCTGCATAAACCATGTTTCTGCAATGTCATTAGCATGCAGCGAGAAAGCAAGTTCTGTGCTAAGAATGGATCCTCACTAGGACACTACTGTAAATGGTCTCTCACAAGCAAAGCATATAAACTGCTCAGTCTTTGCCAAAGCCTATTCCACAGGGAGCAGTTACTACTGAAGGTATTGGTGAGCACATGCTGAAAGCAGTTACAGGTGTCGCCCACCATCACTGTAACAAATTAGTCTTTGCTCTGAGCTAATCCAAAATGAGGAGCCAACCTACCCTGCACTGAAACAACTACCAGTAGAAGCACAACCCTATCTGCAACACACATTCAAAGATCAAGTGTAAACATATAAAACATAGACATAGTGCATCCCAGACAAGACCTTTCATTGTAACCTGTATCCTACCTTACTGCTGGGCACCAGTACTACTGAGGTACTGTCAGTGATTAATCTCCATTCTGTGCTGGAGCTGCCATCCAGCAGCCTTCCCACCAAATACAGACCTCATCTTGGCACTACTGTGCTTAATTCCCTTCTCTGACATGGCTCTTCCACCTAAGGGAAGAAAGAAGGGCCTGAGCTTCTCTCTAATATCCTCTCCTCCCCTGGTAGTTTGAGCCCAACTCCTCTCCCTGATGACCCAAGCCAGGTGGTGCCACAATCCTTTCCTACAGCCTTGATGAAGAGCTGAGCACTTTATGCACCTGGTCCTTCTCCTCCTCCTTTGCCACACGCCCTGCCCCTCCACCCTGTGCTGATTTAAAGCACAGGTGGGAACACGGCAAAGTCAGAATAAACACCTTTTCATAAAGCTTTGCTTGGAGAAGAATTTGAAGGGAGATCCAGCTTCCCTTTCATTTGGGTGGTATGTCTATGAAGGGGGCAGATTTACCAAGTACACATTCTCCTCCATCGCCTAGGTCATTAATGGAAATGCTGAGGAAAACCAGTTACAGACTAGATGTCCCTGACCTTCACTCAACAGACCCCTTCCTTTTCAACAGTGTACTGTGGATAACTCTCAGGGTATAATTATTCAATAGGTTTTGTACCTACCCAACATCCCATCTAGATGGCGGCCAAGGCTCTTCTTCACCGTGCCATTGCTCCTTCTGTTGTGAGGATTTGACCAGACTATTGATGGGTCCATATACCTCCTGCTCATCTCCACTGCTTACAAATAGTGAGATTATTTGTTCCAGCATTTTTTGGCCAATGATGGGGGTGGGATTTAACCACCAGCAGTCCCTGGCTTTTGGCTCCAATCCCCATATTGAAAACGGGGTATAAAGCTTGCATTTAACAGCCTTTCCAAGCTTTGGTGTCCCTCAGGAATTCTCACAGGTAACAATAACTAATTCTAGTATTGTTTTGTGTGAAGTTCACCACACCCAGCTGGTCTGAAAAATTCCTGTTTTTCTAAATACTCTCTTCTTTTCGCTTTTCCTATTCAAGGCCAGCCTTTTGGCCCACCTCCACCCCCCTGCCATCAACAGCATGGCTTGGGCTCTCTGTTTCCCCGTAGTTGTCCGACTCTGAAGGCTAAGGCAAAGTGCACCGAACAGCTGGGTGTCCGCAGCGTCTGTCGTCAGTACTTCCCCTCTGCCAAAAAGCATCCTCCTGTTCACACAACAGAGGATGTTTTCTGACTCCTCTTCCTTGGTGCGTGCCGTCAGCAGAGCCCCGAACTGCGAGGAGGATGCGAACATCCGAGCCGCCCCTGCTGCACGCATTAGTAATTGGGCTCAGGTAGATCCATACCTGAGAGGGGTGGCTCCAATTTCTGCCTTGCTCGCGGTTTCGGACGCGGTTGGCGTCGGGCAGCGCGGGCGGCGGGTGTCACCTAGCGGCGGGTGTCTGTCACCTAGCGGTGGGTGTCTATCACCCAGCGGTGGGTATCACCTGGCGGCGGGTGTCTATCACCCAGCGGTGGGTGTCACCTGGCGGCGAGTGTCTGTCACCTGACAGCGGGTATCACCTGGCAGCAGTCTTGGTTTACATCTTTATTGATGATCTGGACATGGGGATTGAGTACACTCTCAGTAAATATGCAGATGGCACTAAGTTGGGTGTGCTGCTAGAGGGTAGGAAGGCTCTACAGAGAGACCCGGACAGACTTGATCAATGGGCTAAGGACAACTGCAGAAGGTTTCATAGGGCAAAGTGCCAGGTCCTGCACTTGGGTCACAGCAACCCCGTACCGCACAGGGATAGGGGATAGGATAGGGGAGGAGTGGCTTGAGAGTCATTCTGCAGAAAGGCACTTGGGGGTGCCGATTGACAGCTCCTTGAGTAGAGCCAGCAGTAGTCCCAGGTAGCCAAGGCCAATAGCATCCTCACATGTATAGTGTGGCCAGCAGGACTAGGGAAGTGACCATCTCCACGTACTTGGTCTTGGTGAGGCTGTATCTCAAATGCTGCGTTCAGTTCTGAGCCCCTCACTTTGAAAAGGACATTTTAGTGCTGGAGCATGTCCAGTAAAGGGCAACAAGGCTTGTGAAAGGACTAGAAAACATGTCTTATGGTGAATGGCCGAGGGAGCTGGGTTTGTTTAGTCTCTAGAAGGGGAGGCTCAGGGGGGACCTCATCACTCTCTACAATGGTGAAAGGTGGTTGTCAGTGGGGTGGGACTGGCCTCTTCTACCGTGCCTGCAGTGAGAGGATTAGAGAAAATGGCCTAAAGCTGAGACAGGGAAGATTCAGATCAGATATTAGAACAATTTTTTTCACTGTTAGGGTGCTCAGGCATTGGAATAGGTTGTCCAGGGAGGCAGTGGAGTCACCATCTCTGGAGGTGTTTAAGAGGCTTCTGGATCTGGCACTGGGTGATGTGGTTTAGTGGCATAGGGGTTGCAGTGTTCTTGATGGTTGGACTTGATGGTCTTAAAGGTCTCTTCCAACCTTGATGATTCTGTTATCCTGTGATTGTGTTGGTGTGTGCCCATGAGCACCATGCAATGGCACTGGGTGTGTAGTGGTGTAGTACTGGCAGTGGAGTAGCCAACCAAGCAATGGTGTCACAGCAAAACTACATCTTCTGCATGTTAGGGTATCACAGATATCTGTAAAATATTTGTTAGTCACTGAGAGCTAAGCACATGCAGAATAAGGAAGAGGCAAGATTGTCTTCAGGATCTTAACAGAAAATTATGTTTTAAGCCTTGTAGCAAAGGGGGAACATGGGTTTTAATTTTTCTATAAATCCCTGGCTTGGGATAGCCAGAAGGTCTTGTCTGTCCTGGTCCTAAAGAAAAAACACTGAAGGACTCGACTCAACTCCAGTGAAACCCCACCTGGAGTCCTGCATCCAGCTGTGGGGTCCTCAGCACAGGAAACACAGAAACCCATTGGAGTGGATCCAGAGGAAGACCATGAAATGATCAGAGGAGTGAAGGCCTCTTCTGTATAGAAAGGCTGAGGGAGTTGGGGTTGCTCAGCCTGAAGAATGCTCTGAGGAGACCTTATTGTGGCCTTTCGATCCTTAAAGGAGGCTCATAAAAAATATGGAGACAGACTTCTTTTTAGTAGGGCTTGTAGTGATAGGACAAGGGGTAATGGTTTTAAACTAAAAGAGGGTAGATTAGGCTAGATATAAGGAAGAAATCTTTCGCCTTGAGAGTGGCGAAACACTGGAACAGGTTGCCCAGAGAAGTGGCAGATTCCCCATCCCTGGAAATGCTCAAGCTGTTGGACGGGGCTCTGAGCAACCTGATTTAGTTGAAAATGTCCCTGCTCGTTGCAGGGGGGTTGGATTAGATGATCTTTAAAGGTTCCTTCCAACCCAAATTATTCTATGATCTGGGTGCAAAGCTGTTCTCTTGGCCATTGAGTCTATGTAAGCAGTGCCCTGCAGAGAACTGTTTGAATCCCATCTCTGTAGTTAATCCCAGCTATTCTGGTCCCAGTGTCTAATATTATGAGTGCATGTAGGGGATGTCAGGAAGCAGCAAGCCACAGAGGGAGCACAGTATGTCTACAGTCTGCCTGTGGCTTTCAGGGCAGACACATAGTGCTACTGTGTAGTTTGTAACACTAGCTCCATGAAGAAAACGTAAGTGGAGAGCATATCACTTGCCAGCTGTTTTTGTTCAGTTTCATAGGGTCAGGTGTTACCACCTGATCTTGTACAAGTTTGTGCCCATGACATGTCCTTGCCTGAAACTCACACTAATGAATCCTGAGTACAGGGTGACTCTTTAAGATTTGCATTTGGAATGAGAAGTGGAAATAAAATTTTTACTGGAATGCTTTTTAAGTTTTACTTCCAGTTTTAAAAGTGTCAGACAAAGCTCTGGAGGGACAGGAGGTGCGCTATTTTCAGCTACACTCCTGTGAGACATCCATCGTGTATGCGGGGGCGGGGGGGGGCACAGAGGGTGAGATTGACATGACACGTGTGTAGGACAACTCTGGCCACTTACCAAGAGCAGAATCAAATGTCTAATCATAGGCAGAGCAGCAGCTGAGAGTCCAGAAGAGCAGTGAAGGCTGAGCTTGACAGTCTCAACTCTCTTTGTGTGTGAATTTCAAGGAGAAAGTGAGCTGAGGGCCTTTTGGGGGACTGGAGAGAGGTAGTGTGAATTGTGAAGATGGGAGTAGAATATACTGCCTGTTAAGAACTGGAGTCTGTTTTGAAGCTGGGAAGACAAAATATCTAAAGCATAGAAATCATGGGAGCTGAAGAAGAAATGCTCATCACTCTGTCTGGAGGTGCCCCCTGGGGCTTCCGCCTGCAAGGGGGTTCAGAGCAGAAAAAACCCCTTCAAGTGTCAAAGGTAGGACCTTGAGATGTGAACTGTGAGTGCAAAATTGCTCTCCTGAACTCAGATATCCCTACTGAATCAGGCATCTTTCAATACTGCTAAGGAATGCAGGAACTCCTTACTATGGCAGCAGATCTTAAAAGGAAAACTTGGGTGGTGTGGTCAAGCAGGGTGTGGGGTGGGATGCGTGTCCTGAAATAGATGCTATTTAAGTAGAGACAAGTGTCAGGTGAAGACCTGCCTGAGTGCAGGTCTGTACAGCTCAGACACTTTATAATCTGTATAACTCTGCCTAGTTGTCAGCAGAGTTATAACCATAGTGACAGTGCAGGGAAAAGGGCTCAAATATGGCAGCTTCAGTATTTGTGTAAGACATCCAACTAAGGAAAAAATAATTTAAAGCATAGCAGAAAAGCCGTATTTGTAATTCAACTGTCTCTAATGCTTTATTACTATATTCCAGCTTTAAGAATAGATGCACATTTCTTAGTGTCTCTTCTGTTGATGAAAGTTTCTCAATACTGTCAGAAGTGAATATTTTTGATGCTTTAAAGAGCAAATACTGGTACCATTTCAAGAATTAAAGAAAAACAGTTGTCTGGATGGGAGATGAAATAATAAAAAAGGAATAAACATGAACCTTGATTTGCAGTGCTTTTGATAAACAGCTGTTACTGTTCTCTTTTTGTAGAAACTACTGAATAGCTTAAAAACTAGGAAAAAATGGTACTCTTTATTAAGCTCCTAACAGCTGCATTAGTCTTGACACAATGATATGTTGGGATGTCTCCCTGGAAGGCACCCAGCAGCGGGAATGAAAAAATGGTATGCCCAGCTCCTTCTGTATCCTTAAGCAGATCATGTCTCTGACAGAGAATTTTGAAATTAAACATTTTGTGTCATTTGGCTTATCCTGGTTCACAGAGTGTTTGTCTGTAACTTCTGCCAAATGATTTGGGATCTCCTAGCTTTGCCCTGAAGTGAATGTTTCTTACAGAGAGAAAGATGATTTTTCTCCAGAAAACCAACTGCTGCACATACTCAGAGAGCTTTAGTGCTGAAAAGAATCAGTATCCTTGAAACAGGTGTCTGCCATTAGTGGTTGTTAGAAAATGGGATTTTCAGTGTCCACATAAACTCTGTAGGATCTAAGATCATTTTTACTCCTGTTTTTAACTCAGTAGACAAAACCTGGAATTGAAGAGGGAGGAGATTCTGAGTGTCTATAAAGATTACTAAGGATTGAACAGTAGCAAGAACTAGCCATTGCCCAGGCTGTGTTGCACCTTAAGGTGAATGGAATATTGCTCAAGGATTAGTAGCACTTCTGGGAAGGTATTAACTAGAAGCAGCTCTTACCCAGAACTGGGTGTTGTACTTTAAGTCTAGAAATTCAAATATATATATATAAATATATATGTAGTTTTACAATACTTGGATATTGCATTAAAAATAATTATGGAAAAATATAACTGATACAAATCCATTTCAGGCTCAAAATATACATCATTCTTCAAGAAGGACTTTGATTTTATAATTATCATTTTTGCCTGTTATTGCCCAGAGTTTAATGGCACCAGGTGACCATACATGCTCATTGTCTTAAAGTCAACTCCATTTAAACAGCCTCCAAAGAAAGGACTTGTAGATCCTTACCAGGAGCCCAGTAATATCATAGCTGAATGTAAACAGCTTAGAAGAGAATAAACCGCCAGGAGTCATGTGATAGAACATACAGGCATGAATAGCTGATAGGTGCCAGGAGATAACTGAGTGGATACAGATGGTGAATCAGGGATTCCAGTGCTGTCATTTTAGACAATTTCAACTGCTAGACTAGAAAAGTCATAGTAGCAATGCTAAGAAAAGATGCTTACCCTTGAATGCTAAGTCAGATTGTTTCTATATGCCTTTCTGGATGAATAAGCAATAAAAAGCTAATTTGGGAAATTAATCAATTAAATATAACAAGTAAGTTACATATAAATGATACACATTGTAGTTATGTAGAGATACTGGAATTGCTAGACCAGACTAGGATAAGAGTCACTCCATGTCCTGCTGCCTGTTTCCTTTGTGTGTCCTGCAAATATTTTAGTGGAAGTTATAAACTTCACCTATGAATCTAATTTTTGAGTAATGCAGTAATTCTTTCCACCCAGGTAGTTATCAACATGCCCTGTGAAGTATCTAAGAATTGACAGTCCTAGTGGTTTACTCTGCACAGAAACAGAAAACTCTGAAGAAGTGAACAAGTACCGTACTTGTCTCACTAAATCTTACATGGTTTTCTAATGAAGATTGAATAGCAACAAGCAGCCAGGCATTCCAAAAACTAAATGTTGCACAAGGCGGGATTTCCTGCTTGGGTCGCTCTTGTTGTGTTACAAAGCCCTGCACAATTCTTCATCTTACAGGATCAATTTACACAGTCACATAGTCTTCTTGCCTTTATTCTTTCTAAAGTTTGCATCATCATCATCTTTTTATGTTTTTTCTATATGGAGATTATAATAAGATCCCTCACTAACTGCTGTTCTGGGTATCTTTTTTATTGTTCTCCTGAAAATTCTCCAAGTCTGCTGTATGCTTTTTTTTTTTTTTTCTTTTTTTCACATACATTGGTGGGCCTCTAATTGGTTGTTCTCTCATAAGCTGTTCACAATGATGGCTTAAATTATTCGATTTTTTCAAATTGCAGCCAACTCAAAATGTACAGTGAACATATGCCTTTTAAACCATCCTTTCTGGCAAAGTATTCGACTGGCCACAACTAAATAAAGTACACAAACATGTTGGAAATGGGGTGTGAACCCATTTTTCTGCAGAAAGGATACGTAGCTGTAGTTTAAACTGTTTCTTCAAGCATGGGATCAATTCTAAACCTCAATCCAGGTAACCCAAAGGGGTAGAAAAGCAGCTGTATCTTCACATGCTGAATCAGCTGCCACAGAGCTGCACTGTCCGACAACTCCCTGTGAGTTATGGGTTCAGGGACACACCTAGAGCAGGATGCTGGAATTATATACCTTGTGGACAGCCTCTTGGGTCACACATAACTGTATGTGAGCGAACAGTGTGTGCTGGCAGTACGGAAGGCCAACAGCACCCTCAGCTCCATCAAAAGAGGACTGGTCAGCAGGTGGAGGGAGGTGATTCTGCCCCTCTTCCCTCATGAGACCCTACCTGAAGCACTGCATATAGCTCTGGGATCCTCAGTGCAGGAAAGTCATGGATCTGTTAGAGTCCAGTGGAGCATCACAAAGATGATCTGAGGGATGGAGCATCCCTCCTATGAAGACAGACAGAGACTTGGGGTTGTTCAGCCTGGAGAAGAGAAGGCTCTGGAAAGACTTCATTACAGCTTTCCAGTACCTAACGGGGATGTACGAAAAAGAGGGAGAGCTACTTTTTAGATGGGTATAGTGATAGGACAAGGGGGAATGATTTTAAAATAAAGGAAGAAAGATTTAGATTAGATGTTAGGACGACATTCTTTACTCAGAGGGTAGTGAGACACTGTAACAGGGTCTCCAGAGAAGCTGTGGATGCCTGATCCCTGGAAGTGTTCAAGATTGGGTTGGATAGGGCCCTGAGCACCCTGGTCTAGTGGAAGGTGTCCCTGCCAATGGCAGGGGGTTGGAACAAGATTGTCTTTGAGATGATCTTCCAAGCCAAGCCATTTTATGTTTCTATGATAACTAGCTTTGTGTTAAAGTAAACTTATGGAGCCAAATGAGCTGTCCATGCTTTGGGATCAGAACATCACTTCTTCCAGAACTGCCCAGTGAATATTGAGGAAAAAGCTTGAATTTAAATAACATAGGCAAGACTGAAATGCTAGTATTAACACCAAATGATTATACGGTTCCAGATCAACTGCAAATGTCTGTTCCTTTAATCTTCAACTTGCCTACAAGAGCACATACTGACTATTTTCTTCCACCCAAAAAATAATTTGCAGTGTCCAGGTGCTGAAAATGTCTAATGTCAATCTGAAGGCTACCATACTACTGATGTGTATATGAAAGGGGTACCATTAACAATTCAGTCTCATAAAAACAGATTCTATAAGAATAGGGGGTAAGACAAAAGAAGGAACAAAAGAAAATTTGTGTCTGAGGAGCCCTCAGTGAGAAAAAATAGATGGTTTTTAAATGAGGGTTGTATTAAAATATAAACTCAGTAATAAGTAAGCTGAAAGAAAAGCAGACATTGTTACGCTCAGCAGGCAGATACACAGCACAATCAAACATGAACAGAGGACATGAATCATTCTGCAGAAATTAGAACGGACTGGAGTATTGAGAACTAGAGGAACAAATAAAGGGGGAAATAAAGGCTAAAGAACACAAAAAAGCAAAGGAAATCTCCATTTTCTTCTTAGTTACAGCAATGTTCTTTTAAGTGAAATCAATTGTTCTCCTGTGGATTCATATTGGCTTACTGTGATTCCTAATGAATCTTTTACCTAATGATGCAGATGAAGTATAGTGGGATTTTACACTTCCCCTCACCAAAATAAAGCTGATTTGGTATAGCTCAGTAGCTGTGGTGCACATGGCAACATAACACAAAATAATCTTTGACCAGAAACAGTCATCAGGAAAGAAAGAGAACAAATATAAATGCAAGAAACTAAAAGGATCCATAGATGGCAACATTTTTATTTTAGAAAGGCTGAGGGTAAGTACGTGGTCCTGAGATGTAGCTAAAAATGGTGAGAAGGTTCACCCATTCTGAAAAGAGAGTAAGAGAGAACAATACCATCAGGTTCCTGGAGGATTTCTTTGCAGTAAGGATATGTGCTTCAAATACACTTAAAACAAAACGTAAAATAGCTAGTTTGAGAAAAGTTGTAAGCACTAAGCGCATAGTCAGCCAAAGTAGAAACCTATCATGAAGTTGTATTAAGGAAATAATTTTTACAAAGATGAACAGGGCAGCTTTAGGATGACAGAAGTGCATGCAAACCTGCCTTTAGGAATCGTGCTACAAAACAGGATTTATTCAACGAGGGGGAAACCTGGTTACTTACAATACAAAGCAAGGAAGGCACTTACACCTCCAGCACAAGTAATACTAACAAAATAGAGGAAACTGTAGTCTTTTCAGCAGTCACTGATAGCAGAGGCAAAGGACCTGGGCATATTAGTGCATGCATAATAATGAGCCAACAAAGTGATGAATCTCTGAAAAAAGGTAAATGTAAACAAATTAACCTCAGGTAGCCTTGTCTAACTGAGACAGGAAGACATTGATGTTACTGTCCAGTGCATAAAGGGGAATTTGCTGGAAGTACCATATTTACAGAGTCAGCTACTTTCAAGGAAAATGAATGTAAGGTAGAGCAGCTATAGAAAAGGACATGAGGAAAGAAGGTTTCTTTCACCTAGCAAAATGTTGGAAGATATGATTGCTGTCTACAAATAGATGTTGAGCAAATACCAGCAGCACTATTCAAATGTAGGTGACAGCATTGTCACAGATCAAATGTACACAGAACAACTATCCAGGGAGGTTTAGCAACGATTTTGCAATCTAGATAAAGAACTGAAAACCTTTTGAATCAGTTTATGAACTGGAGTAAACAATATGGTCTCTGAAAACAACAGGGGATTAGCCCTGATAACTGAAGAGACTCTGTCGGCTGTTCTGTACAAATATTCTGCAGCAATGGAGTGAATTGTTAAGGGAAGCAGTGACACAGGATTGTATAGATTCTACAGCTAAAAATTGTTTTGTTGTTTAAGAGCAGTTCATCACAACCTCCTTTTTATCTTTCTCACATATTCTCACTTTCTCCTGTACACTTCTCTGCTGATAATACACTGTTCCTACTGTCTCCTCTGCCAGATATCCTTGCTCCAGATATCCTATGCCATGTCACTGGTCCCTGTTACCCAAAGCCTGGCTGCTCTGTCCTGTTAACCTTTGCTCATATGACATTATTCCTGCTGGAGGTGCCAGCTCTAACCCAAATAGGTCTGATGGTTTCCAGATTTGCAGGCACCTTCTCTTCCTCTCCCCTTTTCAGTGGGCAGGCTGTTTTTATGTTTTCACATGTGTTTACTGTCACACCTAAAAAAGCACTGCTGGTGGCCTAGTCTATAGCAGTCACTAATGCTGGCTTTGGAGGGCTGAATATGCCTGCCAGCACTGTGGAAGGAGTGCGTTGAGCTGCACTGGGAGTGCTCCTGGACATGTTTTATGGCCTGTCAGCACTTAGGCAGGTGCTACCCTTGGCTGCTAGCGAGGGAGCGCATGCTGCGGCGCCGGTGGAACTTTACAAGGAGCAGCTGGGACCAGCAGTCACTGCCTGCCAGGAAAACATGGGAGGCTCCAGGGCTGCTGTCTGGTGGAGAAGCTGCAAGCTCTACACAGTGCTGGGACAGCAGTGAGCAAGGCAGAAAGTTTGAAAGGGAAGCTCTACCCTTCCTTCTCAGCAAAGATGGAAGGATAGGACCTCCAGAACAATGAAAAGAAGGTGGCCTAAACAGAAAGCCTTATTATCATAGTTGCAAATGATCATTGCTGATTGTATCAGCTACTGATTTAGTTCACAATTCCTTATACCTTACCATGGCTTGGAGCTACCTTCAAGGCAAGCAGCCTTAGATGGGAACTCCCTCAAAACAAGTGCAGACAGCAGATTGTGTGGGTGGACTGCATTGATGTTTATATCATTTCTTCTACCTATTAGAATCATGATTTATGCTCTGTGTTTACTCCCAGATAATCTTTCACCATTTTTTAACTATTTCTTTCTCACTGCCCAAATCACTTCACTCTGTGTTTATTCTTCTTTTCACTTCCAATCTTCTCTTGAAAGGCCATGAGGCAATCATGCCTATGACAAAGTGGGATGTTGACCTCTGGTCTTTCTTTACTACTATCCTAAATGGGTTTCTCCTCTGCCATGTGACCACAGCTGTGCTGCTTCATGCTTATTGCTTCC
This sequence comes from Margarornis squamiger, assembly GCA_035222235.1. Lineage (NCBI taxonomy): Eukaryota > Metazoa > Chordata > Aves > Passeriformes > Furnariidae > Margarornis > Margarornis squamiger. The sequence continues at coordinate 16,018,962 of JAWWTY010000158.1, read as the reverse complement.
ATCAGTTCTCTAAGACTTTCGTATGAAGGGCACTGCTAGAAAAGCTTTTCCTCTCCTCCTTGCAGAAGAGCCTGGCCAGTGTTGTCTTTACATCCAATTTGTCCATTAGCAGGCAGGAGTCCTGGAAGAATATCTTGACGACTATCAGAGGTTGCAGTGAAGCCATACATGCTACATCTATACCTGGTGTATTAAACGTACTGGGACCATTCTCTTGAACTTTTGCTAGCTGGTACAGAGTGTAATGAAGCCCAGCAATTAACCTTTTGTTAAGATGGCTGCATGCCCAGAGGCAATGGCTCTGGGAGTAATGGTCTGTTCTAGCTCTCAGACTGTGCCTGGGAATTGTGCTGGACAACATTAGCTGGTCTGAGCCAAAGATGCACCAAGGGTTATTTCAACAGTTTCAGGCTACAGGCAGTTGTGGTCCAGAGCCCAGGGTCATTCACTGGCATTATTCAGCCTGCTCTTGGCTAGAACTTCTGAATACATCTGTGGTTTTGATGTACATTCATACCTACAAGATGACTACAAAGATGCTGATAGGCACGGGAAGGTCTCTGTATCAAAGTGCCCTGGATCCTTCAGGTTAATATGGTACTTCTCTAATCCATACCTGTGACTGATCCTGTCCTTGCTGCTGCAGAACAACAGTGCTTATCCTCCTCAGAGTGTTGCTGAGAGGCTCTCTTTGGGTTAATGAGTGCTGTGTTTTGGTGCAGTAACCCACACTTGCAATATTATGAATGCCGTGTCCAACATTTTTTTGAAAACATAAGGGATCCTCATTCTATTGAAATAATAGTAGGTATGTCTTCTAATTTGCCTTCTCTCAGTATAGATACCATGGAGGCATATTATACTTGACTGCTGCTGTTCAACAATAAGTAGCAACTGAAAAGAGTCCTCTGTTTTGAGAAAGGTTTTTATTCAGAGTTTGCATATGCTCACTGCCCTTTGGAGTACAGTGTCTGCACGCAGGGCTAAGGTTGAGAACACCTTATTCTAGGGGACAGGAACCATAGCTCTGGATAACTCTTGCCTGCATTCAAGGCTCTTTCACTTCTTCTGTCCCAGTTCACTGCCTATACCTGTGCAGAGACATTTTGGTGGCTAGATTTGCTTATGAGCTCCAATTCCCTTAGAATTTGATTCTAAAATATTTTATGTCAAAAGGAGCAAGGCTGAGCCTCTAGAAAAAGGACCTAGATGGGACATGTATAAGCATGTGTTTTCTGAACACTTGATTGCTTTTCTCACAGCAGCTAGATGTGGAATCTGGTACTCTTGCTTTTGAGAAATATATCTGTTCCTTCTGAATTCTTGCTTCATGTAAAAAAACTTGATATCCTGCTGTTTACTCTGTTGAGGGTAAAATGCTCATCAAGTACTTTTAGTATCTATTCCAGTACATGTGGCATTATTCTTTGTCATTGGTATTATACTTCACACACTTTTCAGCTAATCTCCCATCAAGTAACAAACAGCTATGGAGATGAGGCCTCTTTCTATTTACCTGCAGCCACCTCTGGCTAGAAACTTGCTCCCAGCAATGAGACCTGTGCTAATGTCCTTGCTTAGGCAAAGAAGGTGGATTGCTTGGGGTTGTTTTTCTTTTCCTCCTCATGTATTATCACAACAAAATGTTCTTTTGAAGGCACTTGGTTTCAGTGAGAGAAAACCAACAGAGAAAGAAAACCAACCAACGACCCCTGGTTGCTTGCATTTGTTTTATATCACCTTGTATCCCTTGGTACAAATCAGAATTAAGTCTAGTGTATCTCCTTCCCACATTTCATAGCAATATCCCCCCCCAACAGTATACTCTAGGCAGTAACATATTACAGTAGTCTAGTATGTACTTAATTGATGGGTCAGCACCAGCATCCTCTGCCACTACCAACTCTCATCGCTAAAGCCACCCAAGTCTGTCCTGCTACTCAAGATACCTTCTTTCACCACTCTCCATTGCCGTGTTCATCCCACAAAGTATGTGTCTCCCGTCTTCCTATACATAAAGACTCCCTAATTAAGCTTCACACGGATGCCCTGTGAAGGAGCTCTGCAGAGACACTGAACCTACTTTACCAAGAGGCAAGTCATCCAGTGTCACCTCTTCAAAAGGAATATGGTGTTTCATCAGAAAGATACTGGAACTAAGTAAATAAGTGTAATTATAGTAGATTGGGGTAGATATTCACCTCTAAAATAGATTCCAATAAAATATGGCATTGCTGTGAGGACGTGATGTTATTTACTACTTAATAGACAAGGCATAGAAAAAGTATCTTACTGGGTCTCTCTGTTCAGGTGGGCAACTGAGATGAAGAAAGACTGTTGAAAAATGCCCTGATTTTCAGGCTCATGCCTTTTATGACTCACAGTCTTATTGTTTTTTTCAAGTCACACAAAAAAAATCATCCACATCTTCTGAAAGCCACTGTAGTGATCTACCCACATTAGCCACAGAGGTATTCTTCCTTGCACAGGTGAAAATTAGGCCCTGGTCTTGGAGGAAAAACAAACTGTTCCGGTAACCAAAATGATGTCAACACAGATGTTGAGACAGAAAAAGACATAGAGGGTGTTTGTTTCTGCTTTTATATCTAACAACTGCTGCATTTGTGCTTCAGCTGAGCAGGGAATTCTAAGAGGGGCAGATGCAAATGGTGGCTGGCTCCTGCCTGAGTCATTCCCTTTTGGTAATGCATTACACTACAACAAGACAGTTCTTACCTCTCCATGTGAACCCTCTGACAGGATTACATTTCGCATAAGGCTGGGAATGAAATTTAAATACTTCTGGGTTGCCATGGAGTGTTGGACCCCATGGCATTGTAGCTGCTGGGGAAAGGGGGGAAGCTGTGAGTTAAGAGATGCAATCATAGATTGGAAGGGGGTTGAAGGGGAAGATGAATTGTATTCAGTAAACAACTCTGACGTGGACTGAGTTTGCTAGGCTGCTGCTGGAAAGATTTCAGGAGATTACAGGGAAGACTGATAATGTAATTTGTCTTCCTACCTCATAGGCTGAGCTCTCCCAGTGAGAGGAGGTGAGGGGTGCCTTGGGAAGGTAAGGGGAAAGATGACATGAGCCTATTACAGGTTATTTCTGAAAGGTGCTGCAGAACACTTCTATTTACCCACAGCCTATTTCCTTATGAAGAAGCAGTGCTGGCCAGCAAGGAGGGTGATTGCAAAGTTTCAGGACAGGTTTCCTGAGCTGTACTCAGGCAGAATGTGAAGCCACCGAGTTACTATCAGGATTACTCTATTCTTAGCATCCCAGCGTGTGTTCAGCCCCACATACCACTATCTAAATATAGTCCTGACTGAAGGACAGATGCTGCCAAGTTGCATCTGACCCCCTCCTCTTGCATTCTGTTCCTGAAAGCTAGGCTGACTTCCCCAAGGCATGTCCAAGAGTCAGCATGTCCTTTTGTCTTCCCAGGGCTGTACAAGGAAACTTGTACTGTACTGTTAAAGCCTGATCCCAACCCTGGCCTTCCTGGCCTTTCCTAACACAGGCCTTCCCTTCAATACCTTTTCTTATTTCTTTCCTCCTTAACTGTCACCTTCACTTTTTTTTTTTTCCCCTCAGCTGTTTCTGTCCTTCTCCTTCTGTCTGACTGAACATGATCAATGAGAGGAAGCAGGCAAAGTAATGAAAAAAAGTATGCATGTGTATGTGTATGTACCTGGGTGCTGCAGACACCCAAGCCTCTCTGACAAGAGCTCTTTTGTCACTACAGAACTCCTGCTGAAGGGGCAGGAAGATGGACAATTTTCTGAGTAAATGTGTTCCAGTTTTCCACACTTACTTGTATTTCCAGTAGCATAAATCAGTAAGACTCTGAAATTGGGATTTCCTAAAATCCGTCTGAAATCAAAACAGGACATTCATCCCATGAGGCAAGGTATGTCATGGGAGAATGTGTCCACTGAGGCATGGAGTGAAAAGTGTAACAGGAGAATTAGTTAACAAGAGGCTCACAGAATTGTGGGGCTTTTCACACAAAAGGAGAGATCAGTCCTCACCAGTGTGTGCTAGAAGGTCAGACAGTGCAATCCCTCAGGGCCAGGTCTGGGGCCAGCCCTGACCACTTGTCAGAGTCCATCAGTGCTGCCTCTCATTTGCACAAGAAAGCTCTCCAGATAATTTGCTACAGGAAGCAGAGAGGTTTTCTCTTTGAAACACCACATTTTCCAGCCTTTCCATCTCTTCAGAACAGCTGTCTAGTGACAACCTGTCTGCAGCCTAAGCAGAAGTTCCCTGTTAGTGACACTTCATGTGGGTCACTGGGTGCCCAGGAGAGGGCATCTTTTGGATATGGGGAGCAAGTGGCAAAGCCTGAGGGCAGCCTGACCTCCAGGATGGGCAGCAAGTCTGGCTTTTGGACTAGACAGCCACCCTGTCCTGGGCCCTCAAAGGCTCAGTGCTGCCCTCGCTGCAAGCAAGGCGTGCAGGCTACGGGTTGTCATTACAGTTTCCACAGCAGTGGGCTGGCAGTCACACAGAATCTGGCAGGCTTGTGCTGGTCTCTGTCCAGAGGCTCTGCAGCCTCCGGCACACTGCACCCTGCTGTCATGGTTGTGGATTAAGTCCTGTCCTGTCCTTTCTGTATGATGTGCTTTCTTCCTTCTCTCCCTGCACAATCCTCTTCTGCCTTTAACCCCTTTGCCCTCCTCCCTGGCAAATCAGTGGCATAGAGGTTTGGCACAAAAATGAAGCTGCAGATAGTTCGTTTCCCTCTGACCCTGGGAAGCAAATTTATAAAATTCCAGGGAGGGTTTATAAACCTGTGGGAGACTGAGCCAGAAGAAACATGTGCTATTTTCAGACTCTGTAGATCTTTTTGCATGCCAGAAGAGACCTGGTTCTGTTTTCCCAGAGAGGAAGGAAGACAGAAAAAGACCATCCTGGATTATAGAGCTGACTCTTGCAACAGCACTGAAGTACCAATAGTTGCTTTAGTACATGGGCTTTCTGTCACTCTGGTAAAATCTGAGCACAGACCAAGCCAGAGCAAGCATCCTCAGTAACCACAAGAGAAACGCTTTGCCTGCTCCTGATGCTCAGCCCACATGGGACTGCTTGTGTCCCACCACCCTACTCTAATATGAAGTACCTGAAACAGCAGCAGGTAGTGTTGGAAGTGCAGCCTGATCCTCCCTGTGTGGAAATCCCAAACACTTGCCTGCAAAGTCTTGCATGCTGTGGGACCAGAGGATTGCAGGAAGCTTACTGTGGCTGCCCTGGCTGGTCACCAGCCCACATCCAGTTGGTTTCAGTGAGCATCAAGAAATACAATGGGATATGAGTAATGCTCTGAGCACCTGCTGACAGCCTTTAACCCCCAGCCCCCTCACTCCATAATTGGGAGACACACTCAGCAAGTATGTTCCCATCCAGTGCTAAGCAGCAAGCACTTGGCCATGGAGCAGGAGTTGGCCTTTCGGGGAATACCTTCTAACCTCTCTTCAACTTTCTAGTTCTGCTGTGTCAGTAGGCAGCACTGGAAAATGTGTCTGCTATCCCTTCTCAGTTAACAGCTGCTCCTTGAGGGAGTATCAGGAAGCAGCATTTATATTGTAACAGCAGAAAAGTGGTTATTCAGCAGTAGTTCATTACAGACCCACATGTTCTCATTCCAGGCTTATATTAACAAGGAGGGAGATAAAGGACTAAAATGACAGAGGCTGATGGATGTGGCAGCTGGGATGAGCCAGTCCCTATTTTAAGCACACAGGCAAAATTTGGAGTCAAACTGGAAAGGCTACAGAGTGATAAAGTACCAGTGAACACAGAAACAACTTGAAGCACAGCCCTCCTCTTTCCATCTTCTTCCCGAACACCTCTTAGTCCTGCTGACAGGCTGACCTGGGAGGAGCGCTGCTCTTGCCTGTGCATGGGCCAGCAGGGTCGAGCCCTGGGTGCAAGCACACCCCATGGGTGCAGAGTGCCTGGGCCTAAGCTCAGCCAACCATGACATGGGACCTCCTTAGAGCTGCAGTTCTTTCCTGCTCCCGTACTGCCCTTGCAAGAACCATGACAGGGCAGCGATCCTCCCACATCCTCTTCTCTTTCCTAAGGCTGCCACAAGAGTGCAGGCAAAGTAACCGAGTCTGGTTGCTCAAGCACAAGGCTGTAAGATATGGGAGAACGTGCCCTGCTCTCTATTACCTCTCTGCAGGATCTGCCACAGTTTGTTCACTGCACCTGCTGTTAAATAGCTCTGCAATGATTTGTCTCTCACTAAACTTCAAGATCCGAAGAAATATTCTAGAAGCATCTACAAATCCAGCATATTATTACCTTGGTCCTGACTTGCTCTCACCCAGTGTTTTTTCCTGGCTATTTTTTTATGTGCAAAATGAGTCCATTATGGGTGCCAAGCTGTCCTACAAGACTATCTCCATTGCTTGCCTATATGGGAGAGGTCTGTGGTTTTTGGCTGAGCGGACATTTGGTTTGCTTTCTTTCTTGCCTTAACAGAAAGGCTAGGCTGGGTTGGGAAGAAGTGTAACTGATGGATGATGGAACAAAAGGGAGAGGACTTGGTGTAAGACGGCCATCAGAGGCCAGATCTAGGAACTAGCCTGGAACTAGAGACTCCAACTCCAGTCTCAGATATAGCAGCAATGCATATCCTGCACAACTCCTGTTAAGGCTAAAGATTTATTCCAAGTTTACACTTGTGTAACAGGACACCATATGGCCTGATGCAGATGTCCAGAAATACACTGGCCAAAGCCATTGCAACAGGAATGCTTAACAGCAGAAAGTGCCTCTTTCATGACAGAGCCACCATCTCTTCCAAATGTCAGATTCCATGAGGATGGTATCTGCAGGGGCTCAGCATGAGTCCTAGGTATCATACCAAGGAAGTATAGTAGGAGCATGCAGGACACACAGTCAGGTATAAGCATAGTCTGGAAAGAGTTTCTGTTCCCTCCCTGAAACGCAGACTCCCTAAGCAACTTAGGAGATAGGGAGCAAGAAAAGAGCATGTAGAAGTTCTTGAGTCTTTTATTGGCACTGAAGAATTTGAACTGGGTTGCTGATCAGATCAGGCCTATCCTCAGCAGAGTGATTCTTGGAATTAACAGGAATACAGAGACCACAGCCAGGGCTCATCCAAGAGGACTAGTTTTCCACCCTGCCAGGACAGTAGTCTTAGGCCTTATTTTATTCTGTCAGGGACAGAGCACTAGAAGAGACAGCAGGAGACAAGCAACTGAACTAAATAGCTGCTGTTCTTTTCTTCATCTCTATCCTCTCTCCTGCTTTTCCAGATCCGAAAGAGAAGCAAAGCATGCCGTGGAGGCCTGTGGGAAAATGATGTGCTAGTATCTATCAATGGGAAGTCATGTACTGGCCTTTCCCATGCTAATGCCATGCAGATCATCGATTCTTCCAATGGCATGCTCAACATCCGTGTGAAAAGGTAACTTGCACCCATGTGCCAGTGCTGTGACAGTGTGGACAGCAGCTTCATCCAGCACAGCAGCTCTCCACACCTAGCAGAAAGAAGGCAGGCAGAAAGCCTTTGGTTTTGCCACACTGCAAGGTGGGAGGACTAGGAGGACTTCTCCATGGCTAACATGCAGCCGTCTCAATGTTTTGCACTGTCTCAGTGCTGGCCCTGGGGCTGAACCCAGGCACTCTCACGCTGATGGGAAATGTTTCCAGTGTGAGGGCTGTGCTGCGAAGAATGAGCTATTTAGGCTCCAAGCAAGGAGATGCTATAGAGCAGTTCATCTCAGCAAGGAACAGAGATTCTGGTTCATTCTGGGTAAATAACTGTTCTGTAGAAATGGATTTGACTACACAATGAATAATTAAGCCAAGACAGGATTACCCAAGTATTTACTACAGTAGGGTGTTGCAGTCCAACAGTCTGTGAACTGACTTCCACAAAGATTGTGTGTGGCTGAGTCCCCTTTTAACAGGAAGAAATATCTCTGCCAATATCTAGTTCAGAATACTGGAGATCAGGCTCAAATCTAAGCACAAAAATGGTCCCAATAATGTTCCTCATTCTCCCTGTGTTAAGTGAACCTAATGCCTCAGTGCATGCTGAATGGGGTGCAAGCTGTAAATGAGTAATCTTATAAAGATGAAGGCAGAAAAGCTGTGTGGAGTCTCAGCTTGTCAAAACTACTGCCAATACAAAAGTCACCCTCCATAAAAAAAGGCCCTGGTGAAGGAGGCTGGGAGATGTGATTTTCTACAGTCCTGAAATGGCAGGGAACTGTGAGAGTGAAGAGGGACAGCCACACTGGTTGCTGACATCTGTAAGGCAGGGGCAGAGGTGGGCAGTACTCAGAGAAGGAAAGCCTAAGCATGTAGTATCTTCTCGTGGCTTTAAGGAAAGCACTAGCGCCTTCTGATGTGCTCACTCTATACCTTAGCTGTGATTAAGTGGGATGAGTAAGTTCTATACAAGGTGTCCAGAATAGCTCCTGGTCCCTTGCCAAGGCCTTATCTCACCCCGTCAGAGCCTATCTGCAGCCAACAGGTGCCTGGGCAAATTCCAGTGGGGCAAAATCGGCACACTTTGAATTAACAAAGTGACAAAGGCAGGCTTCTCACAGACCTCTGGGAGCCAACAATGGATGGTTTGGAAATAACCAGTTGGCTTCATCCTGGAGCAGTGGAGAAATCATTGCACATTTCTCTCTTGATCACACCTCTGTTCCCACTTCATATTTATGTTACCTGAGAAAACACCAATCAGTCCTGTTCAGAAAGGAGAGGTAGCTGAATGACTGGAGTATGTGTATTTCAGAAAAAGAGGGAGAGAGCGAGACACTGTGACCTGACAGTGCAGAACAAGAGAAACTGGCTTACAAGCAAGTAATGCTTTTCAGTTATTTGATCGAGTATTTAAAGAAATGGAAGGACTGCTCTGTATTGCTTGTGGAACTCTGAGTTTGCTCCCCAGTGAGAGTTCATACCGGCAAATAGTATTAAAAAAAAATACACTGCCAGAGAAATCGTCCCACTATTAGCTTTCACAAAGATTTGCATTTGACATGAATATAAATTTTTCACGGTTTAGAACTGGGATACAAATCATGAATTCCAAAGCTTTAGAGAGGCAATGGTGACTCTGACACCAAGGGAAGGAAGAAGTTCCCAGCTCCATCTATATGGTCTGGAGTCAAATTGCCACTGAAATCCAGACTCACTCTTGAGGACAGGGAAGACAGAGCAGGGTTTTCCCCTGTCAACACAGTCAGTTCTCCTTCCCTCTGGCAGTCAGCAATGGGGCTGACTACCCCAGTCTGCCCTGCACCTACTCCAGTCATCCTTCCACATGCCTTACAGTCTTGAAGTTGACATACAAATGCCACTATGGATTGGGCTGGCTGACATGATTGCATATGGTTGTCAAAACCCAGGCACTGGTAGCTAACTTGTGAAGCAGTTCCACAGTGAGCAGGCCAAACATTAGGGTGGTCTCCTATCACAGAATACCAGAGTCCTACCCCCAAAAAAAAACTTGGGCCTTTTTACCCTAAGTATTTGCTATTTACTCCCATGTAGAGGTCAGGGCAAACAAACAGCACTGACTTCTTTGGACCCCACTCTGATCTAAAGCAATTTTGGGGGTGCCAGGATCCACAGAACTGACATAGCTACATGGTGCAGTCCCAGCTGCAGGAGCAGCTGGAGTGCAGTGTGGTAGCTGAGGCACCACCAGTTCCCTGCTGGCAAGTAGCAGGCTGAGGGCCATGTCTCACTGTCCTGGGTAATGCTTGCTATGCAGGTATTTTTCTCCCCGGGTGAAATGCCTGGGGAGCTGATTAAGTTGGCTTGGTATTTTATGCTATCAGGGCATTCTCATATTCAAGTGTTTAACACCTGGTTTCCATAGAGTTGTGAAGCAGAAAATCAGGATGAGAGCATGTAGCTGATATCAGAGATGAGTCTGCCCTTGGAGTCTACACTTCAGGTACCACCTGAAAGACGCTTGAAACACCATTTTGATTGGTAGCCCTCTCTCAGTCTCTCAGGGCTTTCTTCCAGCTTAGCCCCACAAACCAGTCGTTGCTTACCACTTTTCCTTCTACCCACAGGATAGTTGGTGGTGACCAGACTGGCCCATGGCTCCAGCGTTCCCCTTCTCCAGGGCAGCGAGTGCTCTCCCCTCCATCCCTGCTCAGCCCCCCGGCACAGTTACTCAGCTCTGAACCAGCAGGAGCCCCAGCCACCACACAGCCCTCGCAGCCACGGAGGTCGCAGAGGCACCTGGAGAGCCTTACCTCCCCACCAGACAGTGAGGCCTACTATGGTGAGACAGACAGTGATGCTGACAACGTGGCCCAGGAGAAGCACCGCCGGGCTCGCAAGAAGAGCCCGCGCTCCCCACCTGACAGCACCACCAGCAAGGTGGATGCACCTCAGGATGAGGTGTCCCTGTCTGAACAGAGTGGCTATGAGAGCATGCCGGAGGCTGCTGCGCAGGGGGGAGCAGAGATGGCCAGCTCCAGCGGGGTGGCCAAGAGGGAGATTGTCTGCCTGCCTGGCAGCCGCACAGACACTCCATTCTCAGACAGCGAGGGACAGTTGCAACCACCATCAACAGAGGGACGGGAGCCTTCTCCAGAGGCAATGCTCCTGCCCCACGCCACCAAGGCCATCCGAGCAGAACGCCATCTCATCCCCATGGTGGGGCCAGTGGAACATCCAATTGATGAAGACCTAACCACTACATATGCAGAGAAAGCCAAGCAGGCCAGTAAGTCCTCTGCACCCTGCCACTTACCCATGCCCTTTTCTTATGCTGGATCTCCTTCCAAAAGCCTAATTCCTGCAAATGTCAAGTGGGTTAGCTCCTCTAGCTTGCAAAGAAGCAGGGTCAAATCAGACCTGCAGAGACTGGGGCTTCCTATTGCAGCTGGGTCTACGTCATCCAAAGACATTCCAAGGAACAGATAAGAGAAAGGGTCTAGGCCTGGGAGTCACTTGTAGAAGCTGCAGCCATACAACCAGCTGTGCTCTAGTACCTCTGTGTGCTGTAAACAGGGTGGAGGTCATTGGTTTCTTCAACACTTTGGGCTGAAGAAGACTCAGATGACATGATAGTGTCAGGAAAGAATTTGGGGGTTAAATTTCCCCGGCCTTCCAGAGATATCATGGCAGCTCAGTTTGCTTCTTAGCTATCTGTGTGTCCAAGCACAGGATGCTTGTTCCAAGAGGCTCCCAAGGAGCCCCCTGTTGAGCTCAGCTCTCCATGAGTACAGAGCCATGTACATGATTAAGGACTGATGAGAAATCATTTTCAGTCAACATAGCCCTAAAAGTCTTGTCAGTAAGTCATTCATTTCTCTCACCCTGTCCAGCTCAGGAAGGGACTTGTCTACATTGACTTTTGGAGGATGTTTTCTCTGCAGGCACTCACTACAGTAAGGGTGTCCATGTCAGCAGCAGCTGGTGAGCTCGGGTAGAATTTTTCACTTTTTAGATATTGGCAGAGAAGGGTTGCCAGCAAGGACAGGCAGGAGATAGTACATCAGCTCTTGAAACAGTTCCTTGCAGTGCAATCCCTGAGAGTCAAGACCTTTCCATGTGGAATAAAGCACTGAAAACGTACTGCATATAGGTGATGGATCTGAAGTGACCTTAATTGTGAATATCTTTCCTGGTTTCTGCTACACATGGAGTATTTCAAAACCAAATATGAAGCCAGAACAAGATGTTATCTGATTTCACAGTCGTGATCTATCCAGTAGTATTAAAAACAAGCTGATCAAAAACTTATTTTCGTATGAATACCTCAGTATGTAGTATGACTGACTAATTTACACTTCTCTGAGCCTAGAAATAAAGCAGTTTTAAAAAAGTGATTTAGCTGGGGACAAAATGGAAAACAGAGACACACAAAAATTCCTAAACTGAATCAGAAATAAAGCACAGATTCTAACTTCAGATTCTCTGCTTCAAATGGTAGACATTTTTATTCAGGCCAGATAATACTGCCAGGCAATTATTAAGCCTCTCTTTTCTCTTTTCCTTGGGCTTTATCTGTTCTGCCTAAGGGATCCTATACAGGTAGCTTTCAAATTTAGGTGTTTCCATCAGGCAGGGCACTGTCTTACTGCCCTTCCCAGCACTGAGAGGACAGACTCAGTTGGGCCCCTCATGTCTGGCCCTGCTAGGCAGTACAACTGACCTGGTGCCTTGTACTATTTCTTCCTAGTCTCTAGCACTCATTTTCCTTAGGACAAGTAAGAAAGTAGCAATTTCAGCCTCCCTGAAGATGATGCTATTTTTTGTCCCTTTGAATAATGTACAAGCATGTGGTGAATGTTGGGAAAGGCATGTTCAGCTGCTCCCTGCCACCTGATAGTCCTAGCAGTGGATGAGCAATTGCTTTACATCAAGACTTATTTCCATGGACAGCATGAGTACAGAAGGATCCCAGGAAAGCTATGTATTTAATTCAGAGCATTTCTGATGGCAAAATAATACCCCATGGCAGGAGGTGATGCAACAATATTTCCAGCTAGAGTTAGGGTTCCCAGAAGCACTGCAGATTGAGATAATATTTTATTCTCCTATTACTCCTCCACTGCTCATCCCCTTTCTGGTTTATGCTTGGCCATGGGTGTTCTCATGTAAGAGTTACTCTCCATGGATGGCCACTCACTCAGTCTTTTCTTGGGTTAGGGATCTTGGCAGCAAATGACAAAGCAAAACTCCTGATCGTGCTGGAGCACAGCAGCCATTAAGTCCGGTTCAGCAGCCAGTAACTCTGTGAAGGAAGGAAGCAAGGAGGGAAGTGGGACAGAAGGTGTTCATTATGTGGTGGACATTGCCAAGGAACACCTATATTTGGAATAAACACAGGTATAAACACAGGAGGATGTGGGACTGCTGAGCTACACTGGCTCCCTGGGGAGGCTGCTTGCAGAGAAGTTACTGACTGGCACAGGAGGCACGTGGTAAAGCATTGTCTTGCCAGAAAGATGTAGCCTTGGTGAGGATGTTTGGGCTAGCATTCCTTCAGCTCCTACAGCTGCTCTAGGCTCCCATGGAGACAGCAGGGTTTGAAGCTCTGTTCCTCTGCCTCTCCTTAGCAATATCCACAGCACAGTAGCCTGCTCTGGTAGATGAAGATGCAAAATCAAGCTCATGGTTTAAAAGCTAGGCAAGGTTTTAAAATCCGAGTTAACTACAGTAAGTCACTTGGACTATCAGTCATGAGAGCCTAAGGCTCAATGTATATGAAGTCGACATTTAAGGACCATTCTGAATACCGAATCAGATGTCTGCCTTTTGAAGCACTAACTATTTAAGTATATTCCCAGTGCACTTGCTCAACACACCCTCCCTTGCCTTGCCATGGCTATCTTCATTATGGCTCCAACCACTGTACCATAAGAATGTGAAAACCACCCTTTTGGTTTGTTGGGGCTGTTATCCAGATGGTTTCTCACCTTTTCTTCCTAGGATGTATTACTTTCTCATGTCTGCTTTGATGTTTTGTCCAAATTTATGAGTATTTCTCTTGTCTTTTAATTCTTTGTAACTTTTCACTGTCATTTTTAAGCTACAGAGACTATCTCTTTCCCATACTCTCCTTCCCTCCACCTCAGGCAAACAGAATTGCAGGTACAGTATTTCTAGATGAGTATTTAGAAACAGCAAAATTCTATATAAATAACTGAAATCCCAGTACAAGAACAGAGCTACATAATAATTCTTTTGCACACCACCAAGAGTATCAACTGATTTCTTCACTGATCTATTGCCCTGCAAGGATCTCAGTAAGATTGCAACTGCTGTCAGCTCTCGGATTTTCTCAAACTTAAGATCTTTGTTCTTTACTTCCCATCTCTAGGGGTTTTGTAGACCTTTATCCTCACTGCATGCTCTGAGATTTCCAGATCATAGGCAAATTGACTCAGCCACCATCTCCCTTTTTCTGTATGACTTTCCTTCATTTCTGATGTTGTTAGAAAATCTGATCTATGCTGACTGTACACTGCCCTCTAGATCATCAGGGAAATGAGGAAGTGCTTCCCATGCTCCCTTAGCTTCTTTCCCAGTTGTACCATGATAGGCAATCAGTCTTTATGCTCTGATTGCTACTGATTCATTTTCATCTGATTAACATTTCTCCATTACATGTATTTTTTGCATTAACTCCATCAACTCCTGACAAGTACAACTGCTTTCCCTGCCATTGCTTAGAGGATACAAATCCATGGTAATTGCTGGAGGTGACACTGCTCTCTGACACCTGCTTTGCATCACAGTAACACAGGAGCAAGTGGAGCTCACTTATTTACACTAGCCAAGGATTTGACCCCAGGAGCAGAACACGGTGTGGTGGCAAGTGCCAACAGCCCCAAATCAGGATTTGGCAGTGGGTGGGGGGAGCAAAATAGGCACAGGAAAGAGGGGGCAGCAGCTGCTGGTGCCACCGTATGATGCCCTGCATGTCATCAGCTGCTGAACTGTGCCTTTTTATTGCCAGCAAAGACACAAGGCCTCAGAGCTCCTCAGAGAGCCAACAGTCCTTGCAGTGAGGTTTGGGCCTCTCTCTTTCCAAAGTTCTTGCTCTATTGGCACATTGGTATTGGCTCATTTTTTCCAACCTATGGGATAAGCATATACATCATCCCAGCCCTCCACAGGACACATGACTTAGACATACCTGCTAAAAAACCACTCAGACTGTTGCTGGTGCAGACTACTGGGGCACTGTGGGGAGCCACACACCATCCAAATGTGAGGGAACTTGTCCTACAAGTAGAAGGACTTCAGTCTTCCTCACTACCCAGTCACTACTATGCACCCTGGTGGTCTGCTCAGTGGGGTAAGACAATGTCCAGCAAACAGGAACTCTTTGCTGTGTTTTAAATGAACTCCAGAATAGCCATATTTGTGATTAGCCAATATTTTATCTAATCTGTAGAAACAAAAGTACAAATTTGTGTCCTTCCCACTAAAACTGTAATTTGCTCTCTTTAAAGAGGTGATTAATCCCTGGGGAAACTGGAGATCTTTAGGGCCTCAGTTTCTCATCACTGTCAAGGGTCAAGCCATGTCCCTTCCTGAGATCATTTATGTGCCACTTAGACAACACAGAAGAAAAGGAAGAGATAACAAGACAGAAAATACAAATTAAAAACTCTGAATCAGTTTCAAGAGGTTAGCAGAAAGTAGGAGCTTGTGGCAGGGAGACTCAAACTACAGTTATCACAAGTAAGTGCTTGTGAGGTTCTTTGTTTCCCCCTATCTCCTGCAGTGTCCTTCTCTTCTCACCCCACCTTCAGAGGCTTGGGATCCATCTGTAGCCAGGGTTGCTTCTTCTCAGTCACCCAAGCTCTCTAATGTGCACTGTATTTTCACCCCCATCCTAAATCATCTCACAGGACAAAGGGCTCAGCCTTTCTCACCACTGAAAATACCAATTGCTAGTAGAAGACAGACATACCAGGACAGCAGTCTATTCCTAACTTGCTATCACACTGTGTCAATGCAAGAAGTGCTTCAAAATATTTCAATTTAAACTTATCCTCTGGAGTATTTTTAGTTTCTATGACTCAAGAGCCTGTCCATGTATGGTAGGGGAAGGGAGGGAAAAATGGGTGGGGAAATTTCCTCCTCTGCTTTATATGGGCCTGGCTGCCTGTGCGGAGTCATCAAAGATACTACATTCCATATCAGAAAAGGAAACGCTTCTTGTTTAAAGCGGATGTACAGCAGCATCACTTGAAAAGATAGGATGCTTATAAATAAGTGGCCTATTCATCAGAGGGTCATACAGATTACTTCTTCTAAGAGTGACTGCAGTCACATTTCTCTGCAGAGAGGGTGAGTGCAGCAAGCCATCTCTCAGCCTATACAATCATTATAGGCTGCAAGAGCCATGAACAAGATAAAGTACTTGAATGGCAGTTTGAACATACTGCACCACATTTTCTACTTGGCTTTCAGCTTTGACAGTTGTGACTCTAATGATCACAGTTATGTGATTGTTAGACTAACTTACTGGCTTTGCCATTCATTGCAGTCTAGGAGACCAAAAGGTTTAGGACAGTAGTCAACTGCCCCCATCCTACCTGCTTTAAGGTAAAATAGAAAAGCATTCTGCTCAGATCAGGAGATTAATTGCCTAAACTACTGATCTTACAGGAAGTCTGTTCCTAGCAGTATGAAGCAATGCTGGATCACCCTTGGCCCTTCCTGCTCAGTGAGCCACTAGGAAAACAAGGACAACAGCTTCCATGGTTGAATCACAGATGGAGAGTTTGATCTCACTTCAGCATGCATTAAACTGGAAATTGCATCCACTTGGGAAATCAGTTTACATACACTGCTGAATGCAGTCTAGTTGTATGCGTTGGTTAAGAATACCCCACTTAATAACTAACATTCAGCTTTGAATTCTCTGCCTCTTGGAAAGCATTTCTCAAAGAAGACCACAGTGAGATAAACTCTGGGCATCTAGAGCCCTCTTTCTCTACTTTTAGGCTTCAGTATGGCATTTGAGCTTGTGCCTTCAATTTATGTTCTTCTATCAAAAGCCCAGGTGTTTTCAGGCTGATGTATTAATGGCTTGGGCAGAAGACAGAGATTATAAACTAGTGTTGTCCATCTTGGCTGGTCTGGATAAACTTTTCCTTCTTTCCTGAACTATCTCAAAATTTGTCACAAGTAATTGGCCATCTTCCTTCAGTATTCTTACTGGAGACCTCCAGCATTGTTTCCTTGGGCATCACTCTTGTCCAGCATTTCAGTGGGGATGCTGTGTGTTGCAGCACTGGAAACAAGGCTGATAGAGTTCTGCTGTGCTCCACCTTTGTACCTCTGCTGCCCTAAAACCTAGCAGAGACATGGATTTAGCTGAACATGTGTTAAGATAAATTTACCTGCATATAATATTCTCTGGGAGGCGAAAGATCTTTAGTATTTGAAGACGTATGGAGGAAAATTATGTGATCCCTGAAATGAAAAAGTAGGTACTCTCATTTGTTCTACTATTTCCACCATACAAGATATCATTTGGGGCATCTTTTTAAAACTATCAGTTATTCCGACATTATTATTGTCAGCACAGGGACTCTGACTCAGGGTCACAGTTCCTCAGGTATGATCAGAGGTAATTCATCATCCTGCTGCTGCTGAAAAGTGTCAGCAGTTCTCTTCTGAGCTCACACTTCCATGGCCCTTGCAGAGCCCCAGGTAGTCATTCTTCAGACTATGCTGCCACATACATTAAGTTAACATAGCCTGTCCTTGCACATGCACTTCTGGTCTGACTTAGGATGTGAAAGGCTAATGGGGAACAATTGGATAAACCAAAAATTTTGCCAATAATCTCAAAGGTTATTAGAGCAATAATCACACTGAAACAACTGTATATATAACCCAATAGACTGTTTTAGCCAAGCTGATAGTTTAAGGTTCCATGATTCTGTGAGCTGAGCGGAAGGAAATTGTAATGTAAACATGCAGTGGGAATCCCTCTCCCTATCCAGTTGTTTCTATCAGTACTGAAAGTGATATAGGACTTCTTGACAAGGAGAGGACAAGTATGCTCAGGGACAACACTGAAATGAGACAAAATGATAGTGATGGATGAGGGTGAGGCATAAAAAGACTTTGGCAAGGGGTAATTAAACAACAGTCATTACTCAAAAGAAGTGAAAGAAGATTATAGCTAGAAAGGACAAAACTGTCAACCTGGCAAATAATCGTTCTTCAGTTTCACTTAAATCCATCATAGGAAGGGAGATCAGTTGTTTGTGAAATGTGTAAGGCTTCACCGTCATCAGTGCATCTACCCCTTATGTTAATCAAGAATCTACCTCTTTGTCTGAAAGAAACAGGAGCAGAAATGGGGACAAGTAGATTTAGCATATCTTGGCACACTGACTATACTGAAAGGACAAGGCTGAATCATACTGTCTGTAAAGGTGAAATGTAAGAAATTCATGAAAATTGCATCAGAATGGTCCTCAGTCCTTGATAAATACCCTGGAATAATGGTAAGGGTTTAGGGAAAGAGATCAAGAATGCATCCTTGTAATAACATTAGCTCTAAGGATAAGAAAAGAATTAATAATAAATGTTTAGCTTCAATTAGGTGTATGAAGTAGTTGTTTTGAACATACTTTATGGAAAACAAAATGAACAGTAGAATCAATATGGACTAATAAAAAGGAGAAAGAGAGATAGTCTTTGACCTGCTCAGTAAGATACAAATTCGTGGCTAAAGAAATAAGGTGGATGCAGTGTATGTTGGCTTCTCTAAGATATCTGATATGGTTCCACATGACTTTTCCAGCAAGAGAAATACGGATGAGATAGGACTACTGTAAGGTGACTGCACAATTGGCTAAGAATAGAACAGAAAACATAACTATTACTGGTTCATGATGTCATATTAGCTAACTGGCTAAGTTGGTAGTAGTGTTTCACTGGGCTTCTGAATTTAATAGGACAACCTCTATATTTTTACCCATGGAGCTTTAAACATGTCAATCAAAGGTCCTCTCCACCTCAATGTTATATGACTGGCAAGGAGACTGATGATTAAAAATCCCAACCCTCCTCTCTTCTGTCAGTGGATCTTGTCCTCTGACTGCATCTAGACGGAATGAGCAGTATGTGCTGTGGTGTACACCACAGCCCCAAAACTGCTGCTGTTCAGAACTGGAACCTAGCTGAGACACCCTGCAGCTTTCCTCTGGTCTTTCTTCCCACAAAAATCCAGGTGTGTGGGGGAACAGGGGAGGGAGGCGGGTTACCTGGACTGAGGAGCTCAAAAGTGTTCTCAGGTACACTACTGTTGTCTTCCTATCTGCTTTTTCAGCTGCCAGTTCCTGCTAGTGAAGTACTGTAAATGTGTTTTGTTTCTCTTGGCTGTTGTACTTAGCAAGCAGTAGCAGGAAATATCAATAACACCATTTTCAAGGGATGGCCTGGGGATTCAGGGAGATTGCTGTGTATTAATCAGCAGATGCCTTAACACATGGAAGGGATACAGTTTTCATATGATAAGCTAGATTTTTAAATGTAGTAGGAACCCAAATAGCTGCAGAAAAGGATGAAAATCAATTGGGTAACAACAATATATGGCAAGTGCTACAGGATTAATGAAGTACACATACCCAGATGGTGAGCATATACTTGTCTGTATTACTACTAGTAGATGCTGCAAACACTGAAGGACAAAGAGACGATGAATCTGTGGTATCCTGCTGTCAGACATCAAGCAATTTTGTGAGCAGCAGAATTAGCAGATACTGGCGTCCTTTTAATTTATGTTTTGTATTTGATATCTCATTTTCTCCTGTCTAGTAAATGCAAATCTGTGTGATGTCTCACATTCAAAATAAGAATGCATATTCTCTTTATTGTGTGTGTTATTCAGTATTTGATGCCTAATTGAGACTGCACTCAGGCTTCTTACTTCCTATGGTGGGGTCTATCACCTTTGTTGAGCCACCTATTCCCATGTAAACTTGTGGGAGCATTGTATCTTTGTGACTTCAGACTCTTAAAATTAGCAAATGGACTCAAAAGTTATTAGCACGAAATGGATAAGATCAAAAGACATGCAGCATGACTGCATAAACCTTTCTTAGGAAACTGGGCTAAAACTGCAAAAGACTAGTGCATTTGACAGGTGCTGTCCTGGCAAGAGGAAATTTTCCTTTGGCAGAACTTTGGCAGTGTTGTTGCAGAAGACTATGCAGACAATATCCAGGGCCCAAGTATGAGCTGTCAGCGCACAAAAACTGGCCATGTGTGCTACCTTTTGCACTGAGTACACTTTTACATTCAGCTCAGGAAGAAAGGCAAACTCTCTCTTAACTGAGGAGATTTTCTGAGTGAACAAGCTATGCAAGCCTCCAGCAGGATATCATGCTGGATATTGCAGCCATGCACAATGATGTCTCCACACCCTCTTTGCCTCACAGCGCTCTTCAAGAGCAGTGTGGCTAAGAATGGTCAAAAATCTACAAAATGACTAGGCATGTTTTTTTTTTTTTCCCCAAGGGCTGTCAAAAAGGTGATTTCTGTTTTTCTAAAACCAGGAGACTGCAGTGGGGCAGTCTCACAGGAACACTTAAAATCACTAGCCATTTCAGAAGAAATACTGGTTTGACAAGTATTTAACTATTTAACCTCAGACACATGCTTAAGTGTTGCAGACTTGAGTAGGACTTAAGCATTTGCCTGTAGCATCCTAAATTGGACCTGAAGCCATACCTGTATTTTATATTATGCACAGATTATGTGATGGAAGTCTGCAAATATGCAAGAATGAGAAATGTTTCCTATCCTGAGAGTTTTACCACTTCTTTTAAGTAAAAGAATATATACTCCTCTGCTTAACTGTTTGCAATTGAAATACTGATCAAAGCTTGAAAGGTTGAAGCTTTCAACAGGGGAATATTTAGAAGGTCAATATAACCCATCCAAATCTTATTTTGAAAGGACTCCAGGTATGAAAAGTATGAGATGTCTATAGCCTCTAATGACTTACTGAGATATTTGCAACACTAGCCATGGAAAAATGACCTTGTCTAACATAAATAGCTCAAAGAACAAAATTCTAGGTGATCCCATGTGAAAAAATAGTAGACAAGTAGCATTTTATTACAGAGGAACTGGCTCTTTATCTCTGAAATTAGCAAAGTGCTTATTTTCTATGGTAATGATTTTTCTAGAATTTGAACTTTGGCAATAAAATTTACCATTGTTTGTTTCCTAGAGAAGATGAACACTATCTGTCATCATATAAGCCTGCTTGTTCAGTAGTTTTCCTGGGCATACATTAAAGTCCTTTCTTTTAGTAAGTCCTGATCTTGAAAAGTTTTATACTTTTTACACTTCTCTTTACTATAATTAGTAATAAAATTCATTTCACTTCAGTGAAATTTCATTAAGTTCAAAGAAAAATCTTTGTAGGCTTTGCTTAACAAATTTTTTTCCTTTTGTGGATTTTTACAACAGAATTCAGTGGGGGCATGAAATAAGTGTTTTAAATGATGACAAAAAATGCTAGAGAAATTATCCCCCACATCAACAGAATTTATGAGAATACAACCCTTTCTTTTACTCTTCTATCTATTCCATTTGAATATTCTTAAAAGAGAGCTGTATTTCCATTCCAATCGTATGTATCAGATATTGCAAAGAGAATGTATCCCTATATGTATAAATATTCACCAAAGAAGAGACTGAACCGCTTTCATTGCTCTTGCTGTAGGAGCCTCTGTGTGAGATGTGACAGGTCTCCCTATAGCAACATTGCCTGTGGGAGTTGTCTTCTTGGCATGCAGCAGTGGCTACAGATTTCAGGAGGCATGGTCACACTTTCATTTTTCTAGACTCACTAACACTGGAGAGGGTCTGTTCAAGTCCTAGGCTACGGAGTTGCTAAGGCTGGGGCTGCTAGGAGGGGGAAACACAGGGTGGTGTTCCTTGGCCATGGCTCTTGTGTCCTCCCACAACAGCTATTCCTTGTCTACAAATAGAGGAAGCAAGGCAAAGTGTGGGGAGATGCTGAGCAGGCCACAACTGCAGACATTTGCAGACTCCCATCACCATCCGTTTCCTTCCCTGCTGTCCACCACAGTCCTCACTACCAGCACCTCATCTTTCACCCCCTCTCAGTCTCCAGTGCTGGAGCTTTGTATGGTGATGCCAAAACACAATTCCTTTGCCTCCAAATGCTCCATCACCCTCCCTGAGCACAGCCACACTCTCCAGTTGTGTAGGTAACAGCCTCTGCTATTTTAATTCAACTAAATTACTCCACTGCAGGCACCCAGGATCCTAATGTTCCTCTGTTAAGTGTTCCTCAGTCTTGGCATACAACAGAAATCTGTCTCATGGACTGGTTCTCCTCAGGCATGAAAGAAAATTGATATATACACAAAAAGAAAGGCTGTCCTTTCTCTTTTCTCCCTTATGTTTACCTGGAGCTGCATGCTCTCTGAGGGTTTCAGACAAGGAAAGCTGCTTTCCTCCTGTGTGGGTTTCTTCTGCCTGTCCATGTTGGACACATGCCCTGTGTTAGTTTCATCTCTTTGAAGGGCTCTTTTGCACAGAAATTCTGGCCATTGAGGCATTGGTAACACTGACTTGAAGCTTGCACCTTTCTAAGCTGAAGCTTTCACCAAAGAAGCTGTGAGAATATAGAATATATTTTCTTATTTCAAAACAAAAAAGAGGAGTTTCTCCTTGCACAGAGTACAGGGTGGGGGAAAGAAGAAGGGTGTTTAAGTGCCAGGTGACAATGTCCATCACACTTCTTGGTGATGAAGCTACAAAGACAAAAATAGACAAAGTGACCTCATGGCTTTCGGCAGCAATGCCTAGGAGACAAAAGAGAGGCTTTAAAAGGCTTGTGGAACTGATAGGAAAGGGCCTGGACATCTCAGCGTTTTGGTTCTACTCCAGCAGTGAACTGCTTTGCTCCTCTCTCATTGCCTCTCTGTTTATGGAGAGTTGTGAACTAAACGGGCTTTGTGACATGCCCAGCTCTCCAGGTCTGGACTCTGCCTTCTCAAGCTTGGATCAGCCTTATGCAGGTACAAATGTCTCCTCTTTTTTCAATCTTCCCTTCCTTTTCTCTCTTCTCTCTTCTCTCTTCTCTCTTCTCTCTTCTCTCTTCTCTCTTCTCTCTTCTCTCTTCTCTCTTCTCTC
>JAWWTY010000158.1:15983127-15996175 GCA_035222235.1 Margarornis squamiger | reverse complement strand
TGGCAGGGAGTCGAGTCGGGGCAGGGCAGGGCGGGCGGGGCGCACGGGGGGGACCCGGAGCTGCCGCCCGGCAGTGCCGCTGGCAGAGGGACAGCGCCCTCGGGTGCCGCCTGTGCCTCCGGCCAGGCCAGTGCGCCTCAAGGGCGTCAGAGCATCTCTCCAGGGACCGCCCTGGGACACCCCCAGGGCCAGGACCCCGTGGAGAGGAGGGAGATAGGAACAGGTTAGTCAGAACAGCAAAAGGGAAAGGATGGTGCACAGGGGAATGCGAGGGACAGTGTTGCAGGGCACCCATAGAGGGACAGCGCACACCAGAGGGGAGGAAGGTCCTGTTGGTCCAGTTCCAGCACTAACCACAGCTGAAACTGCACCACCAATGTTGCACAGGGAAACCAGAGTGCTCCTCTACACCAGGACAGCAGCAGAGATGTAGGTTAAGCCTGCCTAGCAGCTGCAAAATCTTGTGAAAGGAGCAGTTTTTCCCAGGAGTGTCATGCACAGTTTTGAGAGTCTCACAAAGCAGTTCCCAACCCAGCACTTGTTGCACTTCCTTAGTCAGGTGCTGATCTGCAGCGAGGCTAATGACATTCTCTGCATCCTCTACTGAAACTTCAGATTGGGCTACACCTTCTCCTACAACATAATGTTCAAGGTGGAAACCTGTGGCAAAGAGCATTGATTACAGGACAACTGAGAGCCTGACGGACCTGGTGATCCATCCCAACCTTTCTATAGAAGTATAGCACAAGGGGCAAAATTGAGCATTACAGCACTCAAGATTTCCACAAGGCCCTACCTATTAGCAAGTTTCTTTTCCTTGCACACATGATGACAAAGGAAGAAATCTAATGGGTTAGAGAAATTATTTTTACCTAGTATAAGACAGGGATTTTTCAGTCATGCCTATTATTCCCATAGTGGTGCTGCTTATATGGCCAGCTGCCATACTGCTAATTTGGCAGCAATATTTGAGAACTAGATATTCTCATGGGGACTTGAGAATCCTCAAGTTTTTCTTGGTATACACAAATACTCTACAATTTTACCCAAATTTCTTGCAGTCACTAAACAGCCAGCTGCACAGGCCCCCTTTCACTTCTGAAGGCCTGTTACGTGCCCACAGTCATGTAAGTAAGACAAATGCCTGTAGACAGATGTAGAGACAGTGCTGTTTTCTCCAGCACTGGTACCCTCCCTTTTCCCACCTGCTACTCCATATCTTTAACTACCAGATCCATTCAGACTACAAAGGCAGCAATGTTTATTTTATCACACATCAAATTCTCACTTTAGACTTTTTTAAAAACCCCAATGCATAAAAGTATTTAAAAGACTTCCAAATAGAAGTTCCTGATAAAAAGAAAAGAGGGCAAATGACACAGAAGATGATGTTCACAAGTCCTCCTGCAGAAAATACTCTTACCACCTTCCTTTGGCCTGTAACCTTTACTCTCTTGTAATAACTGTGGTCTCCTGGGCCCCTCTGCATTATAGCCCTGATTCCAGACACCAGAGTGATTGTGCAAGCCAGAGGGGAAGTCCTGAAAAATGCTCATTGGAAAAAGCTGCTGCTCATGTACAAGGGGGTGGCTCACAAGTCTCATCCAACCCTCAATTAGGTGACACTGCTTTGCACACAAATGTAGCTTCCTGTAACAAGGCTCTTCTCATTGGCAGCCTTTAGGGAGGGAATGGAAAGATGGAAATCAGGCCCCGCACATCTCTGTGGCTGGCACTTTCATCACACAGAGTGAGCAGCTCTCACAGCCCACTACTCTGTTTCCCAAACATGCACTACCACTATTCACACTGGCTGTGGGCTCGGACTGCTCCAAAAACTAGTTAACCTAACCCATCTAACAGGAGGCAAAGTATTTGGGAGAACCATTTTCTACCAGATACAAGGTGCACCATATGGAGGCAGCTACACAACTGAAGGGAAGCCCACCCCTCAGCAGCAGTAAGCCATTATACTATGTCAGCTGCTCATGAAGTCTCAGTTTAGGCTACATGATTCTGAACTTGTTTGTGGCTCCCCATACTAAACAAGTATGAAGCTAACACTTCAAACCTTACCACACCAGGCTTTATTTGTCCTAGTGCTAAGGGGAAACTGGCATTTTACTTCTCAAGAGGAATTTAACAAATAGAAAGCAGCTCAAAAAGCAAGTGATCCAACCTAGAAAAGAAATTTAAGGCATTAATGATACATTCATCTTGACTCCTACCAAACTGCAGCTCACGTTGCTGGCAGTAAGCATAAGCTGGCACACTGTATGTTCACAGAGAACAAGGAGTAATGCCACACTGCAGTCAGAGCCTCAAAAACAGCAAAAAGCAGACAGGCAAAGAGGGCTTTATCTCCTCTGCCTCCTTACCCATTCCCATCAAGTGAAACATCATAACCTCCATGCAGTCAAGCTTCTGCACAATTCCACTCCTCAGCTACACTCCTAAAGGAAGTGTTATCAGGAGTGCCACAGCAGTAGCACAGACCTTGCTCTTTCTGCCCCCAACTTCAACTTCAAGCAATCCTGTTACTCAACTACTACAATGTATCTAGATGCTGTTTCTCCAAACACTCTGGTTAGTGGCCTCAATAGGAGTGCACAGAAGAGGAAGGTAAGTATTTATTGCAAGGTAAAACCATAAAAGAACACAGAAAAGAGGAACCCCATCACACTGCAAGCGTGAACTTGAAATGTCACATGGGGCTGGGGATTACAGCCAGAGGCTCGAATCAGTTGTTCTTACAGTGACTAAAGGCAAGTTACAATACTTGCCTTTTCAGAGGTATCAGATTTAAACTGGCTGAGAAAGAAATGGGAGGTTAAAATAGAGGAGAATGGTTTCTCTTTCTTCTATTAGATGGGCAGGAAACTAAAACTAAATATCACTGCCAGCCTTTTAAAATAAGACTGTAGAAAATATAAGCCTTGGAGGTCACCCTGGTGGTGCCAATAACACCAGCTCAAGGATGGTTCCAAATTAGGGGGCTAAACCAAAATTAGAAATTAAAAGGGGAAACATCCAACTATTCTCTCATATCCTTACACTGGAGCTGCCTGCCCTAGAAGAGGCTAGGGTAGGTAGCATTCCAGGCAGGCTCGACATCCATAATGTCCACATGCCCATCCAAGATGTTCTGGTGAGCAGATGGTTTATGAATTCCAAAGGAAACATTCTCAGTCACTTTCAAACTTGACAGAATTGACTTGGGTTGATATAGTGCCCCCACGGTAGCTGCCTCGTTTTTTCTTTGTCTTCTCATGGCGGAAAGATTTGCCTTTAGTGTATTTCAGGATATTGTTAGCCTTCTCACCCCAGTCACCAGCTGCTCCTTTCTGTGAGGGATGAAGGGGGAGAAAAAGAAAAAATTCAAGTCAGTACCCAAGAGAATAAAGGCAGTGCTTTGCAATTCCACCCTACCCAGCAAACACTAGTGATTTAACACTGGAGCTGATACCACTCTCCCATGCACCTCCTGCCACTGCTCACATGCTTCTTAACAGCTCCTCCTGGTGGAACAGGTTCTCACCAAAAACATTCCCCACAAGCACACCAAGGCTGCCCTGTAGACATGTACTTACAGAGACGAAGTGTTACCACTCTGGACACTACTTAGCCCTACCTTTGCTTCAAATGAGTTATCAGCAACACGGGCATCCACCTCAATCTCTTCTTCCCTTACACGTCGGAACGGAGAGGCTGGCTGTTGAGAAAGAAATGAGATACAGTAAGCACATCCAAACCCACAACATTCCCTTAGTGACAAGCTCCTTGCCTGTTTACATCACTTCAATCTTTAACTTTAGTTTCTCAGATTCATCATTCTTTCCCTTATTCGGATCAGGCAACTCAAGCATGCTCCTGTACAAGCACATCCAACTATTTTTTGCCAGAATACTACTATGCACATATGTTCACTCCCCCTAGGGTTCTCCAGACAAGGTTTAATTGCTTGAAGGGAGAAATAAAAATACAAACAATCCTATGGGTCCAACCTCCCAAAAAACCCCAAAAACTTGGGTTCAGAAGACAGAGATGTCTCTTCAGTCAGTCGCCACAATCCACCCTCACTCACCCGTTTCACCTTGGGAACTGTGTGTGGTGTTTTGGCTTTGATCTTTGCTTTTTTACTGTGTGGTGTTTCTGGCTCCTGAACATCTTCCCTCTTCTGTTTCTTCGTTATTGTGCCTGTTAGATGTACAGCAGTAAAACTTTAAAGCACGTAACTGCAGTGTTGAGAAAGGTAATGGCATCTCTCCCCCAGAAATCAAACCCAGTGTTGACACAGGCATGAGAACTGATCCCTACATTACTTCACCCATAAAACAGACTGCTGTACCAGATGCTAACAGCCATTCTGGGTCAGCAAGGAGCTTTCTATCCCATCCTAAGGGATAAAAATAATTTTATGTAATAGGATACCTGTATATTAATGATTTTGCATACTTGAGAGAGTTCTGTTGGTCAAGGTTTGCCAGGTTTTGGAGTCATACCATAGGCACTTGCACACATCATTAGGGCATCACTAGTTTTCCTCCTGAAGGGTTAAAGATTGAGATTGTGCATTGCCACATCAACTGTGGTGTCCCACTCCACATGGACAAGGTCCTCCATCAGTCCACTTTGCTGTCACCAGATCCTGTGCATGCACAGATGGCAACTGGCAACAGCTATACAGAAATGTGCTTCATGTTACCACAAATTCTACTGCCAGCAGCTATGCAATACAGACAAAAAGGATTCCACCAAATTCAAAACTAGCCCTTCCCTCTCAGTACTGCACCAAATGGCATAATCCAATAACAGAGATTAGACTGAATATTTTTAAGAAAGTCTTCCATTCATGTTTAGCTCAGTAACACTGCCTGACAGACCCACTTCCCAGATTGCAGCTAATAATACCTCCATTAACTTTTCCGGTCTCTTCTTCAGAGCTGCTTTCACTGCTACTACTACTACTGCCACCAGCTGGCTTAGACTTCACATTGTTTGCTGCTGTTGAGGATGCTTTTGCTTTTTCTGTGGAGACAGTGGCCTTAGAACCATTCTGTACCCCTTTTGCTGCCTTTTTGGGCTTCCCATCCTCCTCACTGGAACTATCTGATGAGCTGCTGCTACTACTGGAAGCAGCTGCCTTCTTCCCCACAGTTGCTTTTGCTGCCCCTGTAGATTTGGTGGCTGGTTTCACTGCTAGCTTTTTTTCTTCTTCACTGCTTGAGCTATCAGAGTCGGATGTGTCTGCTTTGGGAGCTGGAGCAGAAGGTTTGGACACTGGCTTAGCCACTTTGCCAGCTAATTTAGTTGGGGGGAATTTCTTCTTCTTCTTCTCATCCTCAGAACTGCTGGAGCTGCTATCTGAATCAGAGCTACTTTGTGCTTTCTTTGTGGCAGCTTGTGACTTCTTTGCTGCAGGGGTTGCTGCTTTAGTTGTGGGCTTCACAGGAGCTGCCTTCTTGTCAGAACTATCAGAATCTAGAACAGGAAGAAAAAGAACAATCAAGGCTAAGCCCCATTCCTTCAGCACAAACCTAACATACGGATTTAATGCTGATACACAGTGCACTTCATTAGCTGCTTGAAACAACCCTGCAATGAGTATTCCTATCCAAGTGCACCCTCATACGCTGCCTAGAAACACAGAGGTCTGAGAAAGAACAACATGCATGTAGAAATGCTCCTTTTCTCCCACCCCAATACCTGAGCTGTCTGAGGAAGAACTGGAGTCTTTCTTTGCTTGTCCAGGCTTGACAACTACTTTTGCTGGTTTGGATGTATTCTTTATCACAGGTTGTTTAGCTGGAACCTTACTCCCTACCTTCTTCTTGTCATCTTCAGAGCTAGAATCTAACAAAAAAAAAAGTTAATAGGCTTCATGTGCAAGTTACTTTAGTAATAACATGTATATAACAGGGAAATGAAAAGCAAAATGGCTTGTGGCTCAAGGCTGAGCCACTAGGTAACTAGGAACCAGAAGCATTTGATGAACACTTGAATGGTTGGCTTTGTTGGGAAGAAGTGGAAACAGTTTAAGTTCTTCATGAATACACACACAAGGAAACAGACATTTGGAGAAAAATGCAGAAGAGGTACAGAATACGGGACTGGAGAAAGTACCATTATCACCAAGACCAAACTCACGGAGAAGAAACATTAAGAAAAGAAGATATGTGATAAGGATCAAAAAACATTTAAGAAATTGGGAAATAAGAGTTGACAAAGCACGCAAAGTGAGGCAGCACCAGTACAGTATCTCCTTTTAGTACTTCCTACATCAGATGAGTTTAACAGCAGTCTGAGGATGGACTAGAGACTCCTGAGTATAAATACACCTTTTATTATGTGTTATAGGAACAACAGGAGCACCTTAAACTTGGAGGAGAAATGTAGCATGTAGGGAACTTATATAGGAATTACAGCACTGCAAACCTTAAACCTGATCAAAGCAGATACAAAGCACACCACCCCCATTTCTAGGGTCACATGAGGAGAAGGCATCTTTTGAGTCTATTTTGAACTTCCTGTGGTGATTACATTCTTATTTCAGAAACTTCTCCCAAACATGATGGGATAACAGAAACCAAAAATCTTAAGACAGAGATCCTCAAAAAGGTTAACCATTAACCTCCTTGGAGAAACCTGATACATGACTTCCCACCCTTTCCATTCAGCAATATGCAGATCTTTCTGCATTTGCCAATGGTCTCATTGTCTCATGGTCAGACTCCACTCAGCATAGCAGGCTCCTGTTTTCCAGTTTGATAGCTTGCTAGCCCATGGACTGATGTTTTTGAGCTCATACACTAAAGATCTCAGTAGATACATCACTATACAGCAAACTGGCCAATAAAAACATTAAACCAAAAGAATCAAAACTATTTCTTGAATTACCTGAGTCACTGTCAGAACTGGAATCGGCCTTCTTGCTTGTCACAGCTTTGTTGTGGGGGCCAGGGATTGTTTTAGCTACTACTGCTTTGCCTGCAAAAGCAAGTTGAAAATTAACAGGCCACATCCACACCAAACCTTTGTCCCAAGATCTAAAACTTTCCAGATGTCAAAAAGCTCCCTTCTCAGTATACCAAATATTCCCCAAATATCTTCTCAGTGTACCAGCCAGCAACTGGAAGCCAAGCAAGAACCTGGCTTATTTCCACTAAACTATATCCTGATGACTTTTCAAACCAACATGTGTAAAGTAACCCGACCTGCAGAGAGTTCAGATACAGAACAGTGTTGTTTGGGAGGCCTTCAGATTAATCAGAAGCTTCCAGAAAAGCAGAGAGCAACACAGATCAAAGACAAATGGCTTTTTAAAGGAAACCAGGACATTGCCAAAACATTGTTGGCTCCATGTAGTACTTCCTCTCCAGCCTTCCCTCCTCACAACATACCTGCTGCTTTTCCCTTTGGGGGCACCTGCTCTGCCTCATCACTACTGTCTGAAGAGTCACTGCTGTCAGCTTTTTTTGCAGGACCTTTGGCAAGGCCGTTCTTTGTCTGTGTTCCTTGAGGAGGTGGTACAGCACTGTACTGACCTGTGAAGAGAAACGTAGCGTTCAGATCCCTGCATGATAATGTAAGCAGCATGAGATGTTTGTTGTAGTCAGAAGAACGCACTTCTGCTATTCAGTTCCATTTATTCTCCTTCTGTAGCTACAATCAAACACGCTATCTTATAATCTGAAAGGTAATACCCACCCCACTGCTACCTCCCTGCTTCTACTCTAACTTTCATCAGGGTTCAGCTGACCCAGTGATCTCTGCACAAGTTTCCTCTGCACTTTTAGAACGGGAGCTTGTTGCTCAACTTTTTCAGAAAAGAAACCAGACACGTCACCTGTTCATTTACTGACTTCTCAAATTCTCTGGTTAGAGCATCAGGCAGACCTTTGATGATCCCTCCACTCAAGAGCAGCTCTCTGCTGGAATCCTAAAAGCATTATACCACGTTGACCAGAGGCCCATTTAGCCCATCAACTGGACGACAACTGAACAGCCCTGAATACTTCACATTAAAAAAAACCCTAAAAAAAGCTTAAAATGTTGCAGATACAGAATAACCAAACCACTTGATATTTACATCCCAAATCCTGGCACACAGGAAACATGCAAAGAATGCAGTTAAAGGCCATCCAAATGGAAGGCAGGTACACCAAGCAGAGCAGCAAAGTCTCATTCGCTCCCAATCCCTTGCTGAGGTAGAAGCTAAATTGTAAGCCCAGCCCTGACAGCACACATGAAAAGAGCTGCTGTATCTCTGGTTCACGTTACCACCACCAGCATCACCTGGAACTGTGTGTGCAGCAGGGCTTGCCTGTGCCCCACACCTACTACTCCCAGGATAGGACTAGCAGAAAGTATCCTTCCACATGGCAGCAATGGTATTTAGTACGTACCAGACTTTGGCTTTTGTTTTGCAGGTGGCTTTTCATCATCTGAGCTGTCAGATGAGTCCTCACTACTAGAGCTTTCCTTGGCACGTTTGTTTTTTCCTGGACACGTTTGAGTGGCTGCAGGTTTTGGTAGAGGTGACTTCTTGGGAATAGCCTTATCAGAAGAAACAAACATTAAAAAAAGGAAGTTGCAGACATCCTGTGGGGGCAGCTGGATGTGGATCTTGTTTAACTCCACACCTCACTTAAGCGGGCAAATTCTGAAGACAAAATGAGAGATTAATTCGCAGATACAACTTTTATTATTTTTCTGGCCACTCCTCTATTGTTTTCTGCTGCATGAACCCCTAACAAGGGGCTCCTCTTGACAAAGGGACATAAACTGACTGAAATGGTAGCAACTGCCACATGATTAAAAACAGTTATGATTATTTTTGTGTTGAAGAAAACCTTTTTAAACACTCTCTAGTGGAAAACTCAATTACAGTCACCTAAGCACAAAAGAGCTATGCCAAAATGAACATATAATGGAGACTATGATATGGTTATGACACAATGAGATGTTTTCCTGTAAAAGAATGGAGCAAAAAAAGCAGTAAGGAGCTATTAGGGAAGAACGCAGTGCATGGCAAGGTAGAGGTATGTATAGAACACATAACCCCACTGCATAAACGAGAAGGAGGTATACGAGGTATGCTGAGCTTAGCACCTATATAGTCTGTACCTGCAAGATGATACACCTGGTCTCACTAGACTTCTACAGTGTTCATGAAGTTTTTCATGGTCTAATTTACCTTTTTTGGTGCAGCCTTCTCCTCATCAGAATCTTCACTGCTGCTGCTACTGCTTGCTGCTTTTCCATTAACAACCTTGGTACCTGCCTGGGCAGCTTTACTTCCTATTGAGAGAAGTAAAAAAGGAACATTACAAACATGCTATGGCAGATGGGGGATAATTACACAGAGCAGAAAGTATCATAGAGAGAAAAAAACCACAGGAAGCCAATAGAGTAGATTAAGGCAGTACCGCAAAACTATTGGTTCATCCTACTGCAAGCTTAGAGAAAGTGTTCTGAGAACTGTCTTTTCTAGCTCATGGGAAGTTCCTGGACTAAAGGCTAAGTAAAGATCTTCCCTGCCTTTTGAGGGGAAGAGACTGGCAAAAGCAAAATGTCTGCAGTTAAGGTTGTTGACTACAGCTACCTATTCAAACAATGCTGCATTCATGACCAGATGTTTTATTTGCAATCAGTTCTACCCCTCTACTATGTCAGCAGCAGACTGGACTGGAGTACAAATGGCAGTGACAGCAGATTTTCAGACTGCTATGTTAATACATATGTCTTTGTATGTGAGCACAGTCCCCAGCACTCCTCCCCCGGCTTTTTTGGTTTTGCACTTTAACTCAAGATACACAGTAAGAGGTACCTAATTTGGGTGTTGTTGCTTTTGTTGACTGTTTCTTCGGTGCTTCTTCATCTGAGCTGCTTGAGTCAGAGCTGGAACTCTCTGCTTTCTTCTGAGGCTGGATTTTGGTTCCAGATGGCTTCACCACAGCTTTTGCACCTTTCTAAACAACAGGAGGAAAAACTGATTAGCCTTCATAGTAATGAAATCAGGCTAATAACTGAGGTACATTTATAAACAGCTGTCTTTCACAGAGGTTATCATTTTGATTTGAAAGTACCACTCTGCCTAATGGCCAAGTCTGAAAAATCTTTGGATAACAATTTTGCTTTGGAAAACCTCACAGAAACCCATGGGAAGCTTCCTTTGCACCTCTGTTTTGAGTTCTGCCTCCTCAAAATGGGGCAAATCTGAGGCTGGCACTGTTTTCTTCCTTCTACAGATCACACTAGTTTGAAGACTGAAAATACTGACTGGGCAACTCTGGTCAGTCTCCACTAGCATATACTGACACCATTCTTCCTCCCCACACACTTCTCAAGACCACCACTGCAGCATGAAAAAGGAAGGAGAAGATTCTCTTTTTACACAAACACACACATATGTATATAT
This sequence comes from Margarornis squamiger, assembly GCA_035222235.1. Taxonomy (NCBI): domain Eukaryota; kingdom Metazoa; phylum Chordata; class Aves; order Passeriformes; family Furnariidae; genus Margarornis; species Margarornis squamiger. Next base: position 15,985,755 of record JAWWTY010000158.1, on the reverse strand, counting down.
ACATATATATACACACACACACATATATATATATAAAGATCAAATTTATTGTAGCAACTACAAATCCTTCTCTGCAAAAAAGGGAGCCCTGGTAGTCTTAGGATAAAAGCAAGGAGAAGACCTGAATATGAAACAAAGCAGGTGCTGGACAAGAAATTAACTTTTCCTGAGACCTGTCCAAATGGCAGTTTGTCCATTACAGAAATGTCTTGCATTGCACCTGCAGCAGCAGAGACACTTCATAGTTCAGAAGTGAGCCCAATTTCAGAGAGAATTTTGCTGGTCAAATTTGCTATTATTCATCACTGTCAAACATGTATTAAAGAGGCTGAAAACAAAAGCTGACCTTCGTTGGCTTCTCCTCCTCCTCATCTGAATCATCACTGGAGTCTTCACTGCTGCTCTCTGTCTTCTTGACTGGAGGAATTGCTTTTGCTTTGGGCACAGCTGCTGCTTTAGCTGCAAATATGGGAAAACACACATTGATGACAAATGAATTCACAATTTTCACATACCTATATCCTGCACTAGTGGGTATCAAGGCACAGGATATACTAAGGTCATTAAATCATGACTGAAGTTCACCACACTGACTTTGTTTCTTCAGCAGCATGTGGCAGACTACTTCAAAATGGGTAAGCAAGAGGAAAAAACCAATTCTAGATTTTATCTTTGTCACATACACATTTAAGTACAAACTTCTACCACCAAAAAGGAGAGCCTAAGAAGAAAGAAACCCCCCAAACTGAGACAACACTAACTGGATCTGCACACCTTTCAGCTTAAAGAAACCTGCTGAACAAGCAAAGACTTGTCCTTGCAAAAAGAACCACTCTCTGTGGTTAAAATGTTGTATTAAAGTTCCAGACACTCGAACGTGTTTTAGCCAAATCTACTTCCTAGCTACTTATTGCTTTTTAATAACATGGAGCAAAAGAAATCATTTAATCTCATACTATATTTGCAATTGTCCCTATCAAATAAAAATCAGACCTAAGCTCAAATTCAGCTTTAGGACAGTTTAAGTTGAAGACCAGTTTTCTTCCTGTCTATCCCTCTCCCTATTTACTCCTTCTCCCCTGCAAATCTCCTGCTAGATACATACGCTCTTGCATACACTGTAATTAAGGGAAGATATAAGAACAATTCCAGATAAAAGGGAAAAATGCAGCTCACCATATACCAGAATGCAGTGGAGGGACGTATTTTTTGACAGCATTAGTACACAAGCTTGATAGAAAAAAAGGGTAGTAACCTCCCAAAAGCAGGAGGCAAATAAGGATGCCTGGTGTTTCTCTGGAATTCAAGCATACCATGTCCAACTGCTCTGCATCCAAGAGGTCATGACAGAGGACTCTGATAAACCTAGATAAATCCTAGCCATGCAGGAGTTTTGCCAAATTATGTGCATTTTAACAAGTGTACAAGCACTTACAAAACCTGAATTGATTTTCCTATGAAATCAAGATGAAAAACCATTATTTAGAGATCTCAGTAATAGAATCCCTGGAAAACACACGGAAAAAACACCACGAGGTAGCTTTCTCCCAGTACCTGCCCAGTCTCCATACTTTCAAACCCCAATTTCCCTCAATATTTAAATCAACACATAATATGAATGTGCCAAAGGAAGCAGGTATAACCCTGCTGAGATATCCTAGCAATGCGTGTTTGGAAGTAAAACTTAAGTCTGGACAAGGTAATGAAGACGCTACTTCAATACCTCTTCAAATTCAATACTGTCTAGTGCCTTCCCCAGGCTCAGCCTAAGGAGACAAAGTGAATGGCTAACACCTTCTAGGGGACACAAACTCTAATGTCTCCAAATTATAACAGGATAGCGCAATACCTAGGATGAACATATCTTACATGTCATGGGCAAAAGACCTGCCAAAAACGAGATCAGTCAATACAAACCCAGTGCTTGATAGCCGGACCTCAAAAGAGCTGCTGACGCTCAACCCTAAATGCAGGTGAGGAGCCAATATCAGACACGGCCCTGGCCTGCTCCAGGGCCGCTCACAACCCCCACCTGGTTTCTTGGCCGGGGGTTTCTCGTCCTCCTCGCTGGAGCTGCTGGAGGACGGCTTCCTCTTCGCCTGGGCGCCGTTCGGGACCAGCTTTCCCTTCCTGGCCGCTGGAGACCTGCGGGCAGACGGGCTTAGCGGGGCCCAGCCGGGCGGGGCGCCGGGACCCCCAGCCTGGGGCGGGGCGGGGCGGGGGGCACTTACCGCAGCCAGTAGGTGAAGATGTCCAGGAGGGAGGCCGCGTTCGGGTCCTGCTCCTTCTACACCGGGAGAGGCCGCGTCAGCCAGCGCCAGTGAGCGCGTGCCCGGCCCCGTCCCGCCCGTTCCCTCCCTCTCCCCCGCTCCCTCTCCCCGCTCCCGCTCCCTCTCCCCGCTCACCGCCGCCGCCTCCCTGGCGAAGGCGCGCGCGGCTCCCTGGCAGCCGCTCTCGCGCAGGAACGCGAGCACGAGCGGGAACAGGTCGCTGGGCACCGCGCGCCGCTCCGCCATGATGCCCGCGCCCACACGTGCCGCCTGCGCGCGCGCCCCCGACCTGCGTGCGCCCCCGCGTGCGTGCGTGCGCGCGCCCGCCCGCCCGCCCCCGCGGCGCAGCCCCGCCCCG
>JAWWTY010000158.1:15879857-15983079 GCA_035222235.1 Margarornis squamiger | reverse complement strand
CCGCCCGCCCCCGCGGCGCAGCCCCGCCCCGCGGCCCCTCGCCATGTTGTGCGGGCCGCGCCGCCGGCAGGGCCCGAGGGGAGCGGCACTCCAGTGTCGGGAACACGCAGTGGGGGACGGCTGCCTGCGGTGCAAAAACGGGAGAGGATCGCTGGGAACCCCCGAGTGCCCACGCGACCCCGGAAAACACTTCCCCTAAGCTCCGTCAGCCTGCTCCCGCTTGTAACCCGTTTTAAGCGCCATCGCTGAAAGGAGAATGTTGTGGAGCAGGAGTGCTGGGCTCGGGAGAGGCTGCCGAGCAGGAGTAAGGCTGCTGCAGGGAGAACAAACCGGTGGCTGCGGGCTGCTGGCACTGGCAGGGCCCTCGCCGACACGGCAGGCAGAGCCAGCCTCTGAGGGCAAGAGCCATCGGTAGTCTCAGCAAAAATGAGCTGTGAATCCGAGAGCAATAATTCTCCGCTGTAATTTTTCGCGGGCCTTTGCAATGTAAGTTTCTGCTAGGGTAGCTGCGAAATAAGCGAGTTTCTGAATGCTTTAGTTAAAGTAGCGGTAACGTAAGTATCCAGTTTGGTAAGAGATGCTGAACAGGGACCCTCTGTATAACCAGCTGTGAATCTGCTGCTCAGCAGACAAGTTCAAATAAAGTTCAAGCTCCAAACAAGCACCAGAGACCACCCTTAGTGACCTAGTAAGGACTTAGAGCCAATTAACATATGCATTAACTTTATGAGAGAGGTAGTGAATATGTTAGATGTTTGATGAATATGTAAAATTTTAAGTAAATATTAGCCATGCTGACCAAAAAACAAGACACGCACAAGAGATGAGAGGAAGTATCCTCCAGTGCTGATGATAAGGAATGCCTGCCTCCAGATGCTCACAAATTGAGCCTTAGGGGTTTCTTATTTGCCAATTTATGGTAACAAGCTAGGTCTGAGATACTCCTAATGTTCCATACAGGAACAATGGTGCTAGAGGAAGGACTATGGTAAAAGTAACACCATGATCCTAAAGTCACAACCTATAAGAGAGAAACAGAAGGGAAATTTGAGATAAAACTACTTACAAGAAAGATTTGAAGAGCTTCAAAGAGGCAAGGTTAAAAACAGGTATACCTCAAGTAAATGCTGAAGACCTGAGGTTAAATGGAGCCTCTGGGCTTATGGGTAAAGGGTGACTGTGGCTTTAAATCAGTCATTTCTTCAGGGAAGTTTTTTTTTTGCTGTAAAACTAAAGGTTTGCACTGATGGTTGTAGCTCTCTGTTCTCTTTGCCTTTGGGATGGAGTTTTTCTTGATTCTTTTCAATAGGATGTGCTATAAAACTTGCTGAGGATAAAGAAAGAAGAGAGTCCTATGCTGAAAATTTTCAATTTAGAGCTGCTAGGGTCAAAAAGCAGTAGTAGGTAGGTAGCATTATGTTTTTATGTGTCCCCTACCTGGCCCTCTGCACTTAACCATCTCCAAATATTGCTGTTCCCTGCTGTGTAGATATTCTGTCCCTCTTGTGGTGACTTATGAGCACACACACTTGGGTGGGCTCTATGCTCAGCAAAGCATGTCTGTTGCTGGTGTCTCTGGAAGGTGCCACGTTTGCACACACAGGGAAGTAAAAGTCAGCCCTTGTAGTGGTATTTCATACCGTAAAATCCTGTAATTTTGTATGAGTGCTGTAGTCTAGAAAAGCAACATTCAGCTGAGGGTTCAGATGTCCCTGACCTGCCCTGCCCCTGTTACATATGGAATAATGGGGCTGTGTTGCAGAAAGAAAACTGTTTCCAGGAACTAATATTTCTCTTAGTTTTTGTAGTTTCCATCTACAGTAAACTACAGCTGCAAGCTTCATCTGCAAAGCTCAGCAAACTTGTACTTTTGTCTACATCAGAAAGGAAGAGATGCAGCCATTGCTGGTAAATTGTCCCTATTTTATGTCCTGCTGCCTGAAGTAACTGTTCTGAGGAACCAGGGAAATTAATGGCTGTTTGCCTCACTGGCTCCCTTTGCTTCTCATCCGGTTAGTATCTCCCTCTCCTGCCAGGCCTTTGCCTGTAAGGTCTGTTCCCTGTGCTGTGTGGCAGCTTCTCCTTAGAGGTGTGTGGCTGTCTAGGTGTGTTCCCCTGTGTTGTGCCTGCAGCTGTCCAGATGACCTGACAGGGAAAGCTATTTTGTTCTTGTATTTCCCAAGGCAGTAGTGGGAGATCTTGGGATCTAAAAAGCAAACAAACCCAACTGATTTATGCTATTGCTTGTGAATTCCTTAACTCCACTCATTTGCTCCTCATAGGTCTTTTCAGTCCTCCCCTTGGCAGCCATATCTTTCCTTGTTACCCCTCATAAGTACCTAGCAAAAAAGCAATGGCTCCAGAAAAAGCAATCTAGTCCTTTTATTTTGACAGGCCTAAGACAGACCCTTGAGAATAATGCTGCAAATGCAGCTGTGTTCACATACTGCAGTGAATTGAAGTGAGGAAAAAGTTGTACAATCAATTTTGAGAAAGGGAGGATGAAAAGCTCCCTCTATTTCCTCATTATTTTTTTTTCTTAATTCGTTACGAGCTGTGTAACTGTCCCCTAGGCCAGCCTAATGTTCTAGAAGGCTAGGGGGGGCCTTTGTCTCAATTTGTCATCTGAGTTTTTAGGTGGAGGTTGCTGAAACAACATGCTAACAGTTACTTAAGTTCATTTGTGGAGGCACATTAATTTCACTTTAGAGACCTGGGAAGTGTAAAGAGGTTTCCTGTGGGCTTGCATTGATTGAATAAAATGCATAGCATCCTAAGTGACACTGATATATATGGAGAAGCCCAGGGGGTTCCCACAAAGCAGGAAGCTGACTTTGCTAGACCTTCATGTGTTACTGCAAGGCTATAAAGACAGAAAGAATTTCAAAGTTCATTTCATAAGGTCATGTTGAAACCCTCACCTAATATCAGAGAAATGATTTTGTTTTTAACTTTTTATACTGGAAGTTAGAAGATAAACAGCTTTACAAGGGAAATAACATGAAACAATCATAAAATCACGTGATTTTCTATCTGTTTTAATAGTTCTTAATATATGCTTACTATTCCATAATAGTAAAAAAATTTTGCTAGAGACTCTAATTTCCAACTTCATAACTTTTGTCCTTCAGATAAATCTCAAGTAGATTCTGTGTTGGCATACTTCTCCAGTGCCCATGTGTTCTTTATTCTAGTGTATGTTTTTGGGATGATTCAGATGGGAGTTATGGTTTCTTCTTTGCATACCTGAAGTTTCTAATAGGGCTGTGCTCAGGAAGTGCTTTTTGTCCTAGTACTTCCTTATAGTGAGAACAAACATTTTGATTTTGGAAGACAGTTTGTAAGCTTAAAGTCGGTTTGGACTAAAGAAAGATTTGGAGGTAACAAGAGAGTTTGATCAACTTCTAAGAGCTGATTAGTAGTAAATAGTTGGTTCCTTTCTGCTTGTAGCCAGCTCAGTTCTAACATTAGTGTTGATGGCACTAAGCTGCATACAGAATGTCCACTTGGCTGCTTGGGAATGACTGCCTTAACCGGGAAAGCAGATTCTAAGGAGTCTGCTTTTGCTGTGCTGAATTGCATCACTGGTGCTCAGCAAAGAAATGTCTCTGAATTCAAATCGGTGCAAGTGGTTTTTCTAAGTTTGCAAAGGAATAGACTGAATGATTTAGGTAGATTTTGTTGCAACAAAATTAATAAATTGGGTCCTACTCTCTGAGCTCTAACAGTATCCTTATTTTCTTATTTTCTCTGTACTCAAACATGACCAGATTCCATATGAGAATCTGGTAAATCTAATCTGAAAGACAGCATCTTCTTGATGAAAACATAGAGAACATCAAGCTGATTCATTCTAAATGGAACAACTTTGTTTTCCCCTGTGAGTTTTTCTTGCTCATAGGAGACAAAAGTCAAAACCTAAATTAGTGGTATGCATAAAGCAGGTTTCGCTTGTTCTCTTCCACAACTTTCTCGTGACTAGGGATACAGAGTTTCTCTATCACCGTAACACGTAACTTTTCCTCGTTGTACCGCTGTTTCCTCGGGCACCGATGGAGTATGTGATTGGAGCCAGCTGGAAAGGGCAGTTTCCCTCCGTGGGAAGCAGTTCCCGGAGCACCTGGACGGCGAGGCGCGGCCGGGCAGGACCCGCCCCAGCGCCCCCGGCCCGGCGGGAGGGACGGAGAGAGGCGGGGCCGGAGAGAGGAGCCCTGTGCCGAGCCCTGCGCCGAGCCGGGGGCGAGCACTCGGCTGCGGGGGGACGGCGATGTGAGGGGAGCGGAGCGGCCCCTTGCCCGGATCCCGGACCATGGCGGCCCCCGGTAGGTGCCGCGGCTGTGGGCCGGGGGCGGTGCGGGGCGGCAGCGGCTACGGATGTGGCTGTGCCGCGGGGCGCAGCGGAGCCCGGGCCGCTCCCCGAGTTCAGCGGGACCGCGGCGCTCTGCAGAGCAGTGCTGGCTCGTCTCTTCGCTCCTTTCTTTCTGCCTCGCCTTGCTTCGCTTGGCTTGAGTTCAGGGCAGGTGCTGGCAGGGCTCTCCTGCGTCTTATATGCACTTCGAGCTGAGCGAACTCTCAGGGACGGTATTCCGTAGAGGAACCTGTCCCCGTCCGCCTTTACCACCTCTGTGTTTTTTTGTGATGTTTTGTAGAGAAGCCAGTTCTTCCTAAATACGGCCTTATACCCCCTGCACCTGCGCTTGCTTTTGGGAGTATGACTTGGTGCCCCTTGGCACAGGATCACAAACTGAGCTAGGTTGCCATAAATGAAAATGTTTTTGCTAACATATGTGCAGGTAAAACTACCCAGAACAGAGTTATAAACTCAAGGGGGACAGGAGTCTAGCCTATGTTGTGTAAGTCTTGCTAATGCCCAATGTGCAAGTTCCTCTTCTTGCAGGGAAGTGTACGTGTTTTATCTAAAAAAGGAAAAACGTGCCATTCTCAGGGTGTGAAGTACCGTTTGTGTTTCACTGGTCCGTATCTCCTTGTGATGTAAAAATAAGCTACACGGAGGCTCAGGAGACTTGTGGGCAAGACTATGTTTCTCCTTATAAACAGAAGGTGATTTCACAGAGACTCTTAAAAATAGAACAACTTTAGATTAACACATCCTAATGCAAATCTCATGTTCCTATCACTGAAGTTTGGTTTGAAGAAATTTTATCTGCTTTGATTCTGCTATTTCCTCTTGCTTGTTTGCAGCACTTTATTTAAAGTGAAGGTTTTCTATTCAGTCAAGGTAAGAAGCCTTATTAAGATGTTAATAATTATTGCGCATGATCACTATTACTTTGCATTCCATCTATGCAAAGAATGCATTATTTCCTTGTACATCACTTAAATACACACACTTTAGACAGTAAAGTATGAAAGGTGCTGAGGACTTCTCTTAATGGCCCACCAGCAGTTTCTGTCACCTCTTGGAAGTGAACTCTCTTTTAAGAATTTTATTATTAAGACACCTTGAGTTGGGTTTCATTTATACTATAGGCCATTGTTTTTCATGAAGAATGAATTCCCCTCTGTCAAGGATTTCTATTTTGGACTGCGATATTTGTATGTTCTCCATACACATAAATCCCAAAACAAAGTGGAACAAGCTACATAATGCTTTTTCTTATGTAGTCAGAATTGGAGGTAGATTTTTTTCTAGCAAATGAAAATAGATTTGCTCGTCACTGCATGTGATCGTCTAAGTTGGAGTAAAGGATTTGTGTCTCAGCTTTTTACCTGCTCTGTGGACAATGAGAAATCATGATCTACTTATGAGAGGTATGTAAAAGATGACAGAGAAAAGCTGCATACGATTACAGGCCCTCAATGTTCTTCATGGGATCTACAAGTACAATTGACAACATTATGATCTGTAAATTAAAAAGGGTCAAACCCTTTTGGCTTGTGGAATGAAAGAGTAGATAACAGCTGATATTGCAAGCTCTAGTCTTACCCAAAGCTGATATGACAACTTCCCAGAATATTCTTTATCTCTTTCAGTGACAATCAGAACCTTATTGAATAGCCATAAACCATTACCCCACATTTGCTCTTAACTTGAATACCATCAAATTACTACTTTCAGACATAGTTTGAAGATTTGTTTGCTTCTCAGAGAGGGACTATGAAGGCATGGCATAGTCTATCACTATAGAATACTTCTATTGACTTGCCATGGGTTTCTGTGATTTTTTACCGAATTGTTTCATCCTTTTTTGTTCTGTGTGGAGTTTGCAAGCTAGGGAAAGCTTTCTATCATATTCTGTCTGTTATTTAGTCTGTGGGCCTTACACCTCAACTTGAGGTCTTAGACATTTCTACTGGCTTGTAATCTCATCAGTCTGTTATCTTTGCTGTATAATGGAGTGTATAAGCACTGAAGAGGCAGTTACACCTGGAAAGGAATCCAAGGGCTATAGTTTATCTTTGAAAACTGCAACAGAACTGCATCTTCATGATTTTCTATAAAATAAGTATGTTTTGCAAATTATTAATAGTGCTGATATTTTGAAGACAGAGGCAAAAGTGATTGTAATACCCTAAGTTTAGGAATGCAGAAACAAGGTATTGTTAAAATGTAACCTAGGTTACTCTTGAGAGTGTGAAAGATTGAGATGTTTGGCTGGCACAAATCTTTCTTTATTGTTCTCATTTATATAGTTTTCATATATTTCTTACTTTAATTGAAAACTTCATTGTGTTTGTTTTTCCAAAACCAGCCTGTCAAAAGCATTGTCAAAGCACCCATCTAAGGTCAGGGTTTAAGGAAGTAAAATGGTTGGTTTTCACCCAGGCATTTCCCTATACATGTACAATAGGCAGAGCATACATTGTGCTTTGAACTGTGCTCTGTGAGTTTTTCTGTAACTGATGCGTGAAGAATTGTGGAAAAAAATCCCTGAAATGTTTGGTATTCTCCACTTACACTTTTCCCTGAGGACTGGACAGTAGTTGGTGCTGCAAAGGGAGCAATATGGTTAGACAAATAATAGCATGATCCAGGAAAGTGAGTCCTGTGTCATCGTTCTTTTAAAAGAGAATGTTGCAATTAAAGTAGTTTCTAGACTTTTGTTTTATTTAAAACAGTTCCAATGCTGATGTAAGCTTATTTAGCTCTGAAAGACCCACTTCCAGTATTTTTGCTTATGAACATAAAGTGTTTCTTTGGCTGTAAAAGTGGAGTCAGTAATTTCTCAGTTCTCCTTTTAGGACTGTTGTTCCTCAGTTTATCATGTAAGTGTAGAAGGCTGTAGGACTTGAAGTAAAAGGGCCTGAGGAGAGCTGGCACAGCTCTGTTAAAGGGAATGGTGTGCTCGTAGGGCAGCACTAGCTAGGGAGTCAATACCTTCCCTAAACACTGGGTCAAGTTTCTTCCTGCTGGATGCAAAGGCTACACCGTTCTGTCAGGGAACTTGCAGTGAGTCTGTCAAGTTTGCATCTGGTGTCTAAGTATCAGAAAAGGGAGGCTTTCTCAGATACTTTGTGTCTCTGCAGTGCAATGGATGTTTAGAATCAATGCCTCTTCCACCCTGTCTCCAAGCACAGCTGCTTCCTTTCATTGAAGGACTGAAGAAGGGCCTGTTGGCTAACAGGTTTAGTTGTGGAAGCCATGCACTTTTAAAGATGAATGATGGGATTAGGTGTTCCATTCTATAGAATGCTAAAATACCTAGGAGGCCACTACTGATTTTCCTAGAGACTGGAGGTGGGACTTTTCCCAGAGACCACCTAGGTAGGACTTTAGAGCCTTGGGCACACCTCAGAGAGTCACTGCATGGTCTCCCCATCTGTTGAGGTCAGACTCAGCTGGCCATGATGCAATGCGTGGGCTCCATTCTCAGCAGACAGTTGCGCTGTCCTTTCCCACTGTACTACATGTAAATTAGCACATGACCAGAAGCAGAAGTCTGTGGAACATCTCTTTTTCTAGAATAAAACTTGAATTCTGCTTGGTTTTCCTGTTTCTGCTCGTGATTCTGTCGTCTTTGTCAGGTGGTGTTCAGCCACCATCAGTGATATTTTGGCAATAGTGGTGTGCTAATAGGGGTGTGCTCACTGGTACAAGAGCCATCTCTTTTTCACAGCAGTTCTGCACTCTTAGGTTTGGAGTCCTTTTGTCTGATTTATGAGCTTGCTGGATTCCCTCAAGCCTCCCTCAGGGGTCAGGAGCTGTGTTTGCTCAGAAACAAACAGTCATCCTAGTGAATACTGCAGAACTGCATTGTCCACATTCTCCATAGCTAGGACATCATCCTTTCACTGCTAGAGACTTCCTATTTATGCAGGTAACCATAAAACTATTGATTGAACACAGAGCACATCTCCATCTCTATTACTTCTGCTGAACTACAGTGTAAAGCTGCTAATTGTATAGTTTAGGGCTGGTGTCTCTCAGCCTAGACATCATTTCAGCCTTAATTTCTTAATGAAAGTTCTGGGGAAGGTGGTAGAATGAAGTCTTTGGAGGCTGTGCAATTTTGGTTGAATTTTCATAAGGGGATTGCAAAACTGTCATCTTCTAGTAAATTCACTCTCTGCAGATCCTCTTTTTGGCATGCCAAATTTTAGGCATTGCCTTCTATTTTAATTAGAAAAATTTGCCTTTGCTTTCTTCTGCATGGAGATAGATTGGAAACGTTGTCAGTTTTAAAGAGTCAAACTGGAATTAGAAGAAGACAATTCACTAATAAGATTTGGAATGCTCAGCTCTGAAATTTACTATGGCACCAGAGCTGTAAACCTCAGATTTGGGTAAACTTCTTCACAGGTAAGTGGGAAAATTAAATTTAGCTTTAAAAGTTTTCTTGGACTTGGTGGGAGAGCACTGTATCATGTCATACTGGTTCAATCTGCATCTGATCATCTTAAAAAGCTAGTAACAGTTTTAAAAGTGCTTTCATTCCAGAGCACAGAAATGCATGAGTCTGTAGGTAGAAGCTGTCTCTAGAGAATTCTGGAAGAGGTCAACTTAGGTGAGCATATTTTGGGTTGTGTTATGGCCACAGCTATTGTATTAATTCTTTCCCTCTGAAGAGAAGGTTTGCCATGCCAGAACTGTTGGGAAACCTTTGTACGACAGTTCTGGGGGAGGGACTCTGACCCATGCTTGTGAAATGCCTGAAGCCTGAATGACAGAGTTGCTGTTGTGCAAGTACTGGGGCTGGTGTACCCTTAGGTGCATACATATTTTGCAGGCAGTTTGCTTTCTGCTGCAGTGAGAGCAAACGTGTAACACCATGGAAGCCATAGTGACTTCCTGTAAGTATTGTGGGACCTCATTTAAGTAAAGGACTTTCTTATTTTAGGTTTAGCATATACTCCACTTGATCATGTAATGGTCTGCAGTTGTGTTGCACAGACATTTTAGGCATTGTAGTTGCCTAAAATGATTTAACTTCATGTGCAAAGGTGAACTCCCCTTTTCAAGCTAGTTTGTTTTGGAGGTCTGGTTTTTGTGGTTTTTTAATTTTCCATCAACATGCTTTAAATCTGTAAATCTCAACATGTAGTTTGTTACACTTGAAACTACATAGGAAATGTTCTTTATAGGAACGTTTTTTGAGGGTGAAAAATCTTAAATTTTAGTGGAGTAGATGCAAGTAGGAGTTCACCCACCCTTAGAATTGCTCTGTGTCTGTGAACATCTCACTTTGGATAGAACTACTATTCTTTTAAAGTTCTTTGTAGCTTCTGACATGAATTACAGGGACAGATCTGTGGGGTTTTTGTTGCAAAGCTGTGGGTCAGTTCAGGCTTTGAGTTTAATCCTTTTTCCTGTGATCTGCTTGCCCTTATACAGGAACCCCTGGAGAATATGATGTGCTGATTGTGTATGCAAGTGACGCCACTGAATGGTGTCAGTACCTGCAGAACCTCTTCCTCTTTACTCGACACATTCGAAAGCATCGAATTCTGAGCTACCAGCTGGAAGGGGAATCTGCCATCTCCCACCAGGAGCTGGACCTGTTCAACAGAAGTCGAAGCATCGTTCTTTTGCTTTCTGCTGAGCTGGTACAGAATTTTTATCTTCCTCACGTCCTGCAGAGCCTTCAGGAAGCTTTATGGCCCCCGTGCAAAGTAGTCAAGCTGTTCTGTGGTGTTACGGACTGTGATGACTATTTGACCTTTTTTAAGGACTGGTCTCAGTGGCAGGAACTCACAAATGATGATGAGCCTGATGCTTACCTTGCAGCTGTCAAGAAGGCTATTTCAGAAGGTAAGGCAGTAGCCATGAAGTTGTGCTTTCTGGTCAAGGGTTGGAGGAGGGAGACACATAACATTGTTCTTATTTTAACACTGGTAGTATACTTTACTGAAATAGAAAACTAGAGCACGTTGTGCAACCCTTGTAAACTAGGAATTGTTGCAGGCAAATTTTTCTATGCCTGGTCAACTGGTTCCTAATTCAGAAAAGTTTACTAGTGATTCACAGAGAACTTCTGAAGTTGATGTTATCTTAGGTTCTTGGTTTTGAAAGCAAATTAAAAATTAGAACTGTTTACCTTTAGTGTTCTGCCTGTAAATATTGTGCCCTGCAATGTATTCACCCAAATTAATGGAAAAGTGTCTTTTATTTATATAATTTAAGGAAAACAGTTATCTTTTCCTTTAGACTTACTTTTCTATCATACCAGAACCAAAATAAGGTTGTTTAATATGTATTACCTAGCACTGGGCCTAAAATCAGACATGTAACCATACAGCAACAGATCAGCTTGTTACCTATGATGGAAAGGCGGAGATCAATTTGAGAATTGCACTGATGGCCTTAAAAATAATTCAACCACTCTGAAAGTGATCACCTTGCAAGTAGCACAGAAATGTTAACAGCTGGAGACTATATAAGCCCAATGTACTGAGTTTTAATTGATTCTGAACTTTCTTGAACTCTAGAAGAGCATATAGTATTCTTTTCTGTTTCTGTTGAAATGAAGATGGAGAGCTCTGGAGAGTAGTGCTGGTCAAGGTGTTTTTATGACATTGCCATACATAGGGTTATAGTATTCTTTGTCTGCCTTAGCAAGATTGGAATCCTGCAGTTGCATCTTGGGCTAAGATTTGTCTCTGTTTAGAGGCATAAATGAGGCAGTCTTTGGGTGTGTCTGGTGTTGTGTATGTAAAGATGCTTTATGCCAGGATAACAAGTGCAATAACCACAAGAACAAATTTATCACAGTAAAAATAAATTTTGAAAGTCATGATCTAGGTTGAAATGAAAAAAGATAATTCAGGGATTATGCAGAAAATGTCATTCTCTGGAAACCAGATCATGACAGATATTTCCTAGTACTTTTTAAAAATCTGCATAAACTGAGGTTTGCATCTCCCTTTCACACACCTCTAAAACATCTTGGTTTCCCAATGTATAACTAGAACTATAGTAGCCTGGCTCCTTTGCTTTCAGTCTGGAAGAAGACAGAAAACAGTGGCTGAACTTTTATACTCTGAAAAATAAAACTGAACAGAGATTATATTAGCTTTTCTAGTGCTTTCTAGCAAAAGCAAAAGTTTACTTACAGTTTTTCTCCAAACTTGAGTTTAGAGCATAGCACCAATGTTTTATTGATTTTTAAATGTTATTCAAAGTTGAGAAGGTTTAAACATCTCACTGGATTATTAGTGTTAATAATCATTAACACTTAACATGTCCAAGGATTGTCAGTTATTTTAGGTCAGATTAGGAGTAAGTTCTCATACAGTTGAAGAGTGTGTGAGAATGCAAAGGGATGTTGATCCTGAATTTTTTTTCCCAGAGCCAGCTCTCACCAGTCTTTTCAGGTTTGCTGCATTTTGAGCAACAATTTAGTGGGCTGCCTGGCTGTTTAGTGGTCTGGCTGTCAGACATCTATGGCAAAACTTCTTTAGGGAAAGGCTCTACAGTCTGACTTTCACAGTTAGATATAGAGTCCTTCTCCAAAGGTGCTATCTGTGCTGCAAGTTAGCATGTGCTGAAAAGAAATGTGCTTTCATTTTATGTAAATGATGTTTTGAAAGTGAAATTATGCTTTGGATTTTGGTTGCTGTTTCTACATGTCAGCAAAAAGAAAAATCAGCTTATTTTCTGTTTTCTCATTTTAATAACCATGCATTGATCTCAAACTGACTTGAGCATATCTACAAAATATTTCACTGAGAGAAAAAATGAGATAAAACCCAACTCATTTGCTGTCAAGTCTGGAGTAGCATGCTTCAGATAGTTCAGTACACAAAGATGCAGAATTTCTGGACTTCTGTTACTGTTAACAGAGTCCTACCTGATGTGGGCTGTCACCTGCATGCAATGTCAGGTTTTGATCTGTGCACATCAGAGCAGTTGCAACAGCAAACTGTTCTCTCACTGACTCTTGTGAAGGAAGAACCTATTTAAGGTGGGCTACTTTCATGGCCAAAGTATTTGGATGAAGGTATCAGATCCTACTTCTGTATGGGTAAAAAAATTATTCTGTGACCTATTCCATTGTGTGATTCTGGAGACCAAGTTTTGTGAATGGCCTCAAATGCAAATGTTTTGATGTTTCCTCTGAAAAGAAGTCAGACCCAGGTGTACATAGTTCCCTTTTTGGGTGAAACTGTGAAAACTTTCTTCTTGTTTGGTAATAAAAATAAAATCGGCCTTTTGGTTTGGTTGCAGACAGCCCCAGCATGACTGACAAAAAGTAAGAGTGTTTGTGGCAGCAGAGCTCTCCCAAAGAGAAATATGGCCTGTGCCCTGCTTCCAGGACTTCATTGTTAGGATTTTAGAGGAAGTCAGGAGCTCTTAGATGGTCTTGGTTAAATCACAGCAGACTGTAAACTTTCAGTTTCAGTCAGCCCTCAATTCTTATAGTGCTTAGCAGAGAAAGTTTGTGACCATATTTGAAATTATTTGGGTTTAGGTGTCTTCCTCTGGGAAGTACTTCTCTTCATGTGTGTTCACCAGCACTTCTAACAGCAGTGTCAGCACACACTGAAAAACTAACCTAATGCTAATATGGCTGAGCTTCAGCTTCCTGATTTCTGAATCCTGAGCTAGTGGGGTATAGGAGACAGGATACAGTGAGGGCAAATTCTCCAGAGGCTGCATGCTGGCCTTTCTCAGGCTGTGCTGTTGCATCTAGCACAGCTATTGGCTGCAGTTTGTTTAGGGCATCGTGGGAACATGACACCCTCAGACATCACATGCTGAAACCTATTTTAATTTATATTAGTTTAGTATGAATTCAGAAATGAGGAAGCACTCATCTAGCCTTGTTGAAAACTGTATGCTGACACTCACTCTTGCTCTCTTGTTGATGTGGTATTTTTACTTGTACAGTTTCTCAATTCTGGCAAAATATGGAGGGCATGAAGGTTTGCATTTGCAGGCACTCCTCTTATCTCTGGGGAAATTTTTCAGGTTATGCAATAACTGTTCTAAGGACATGGAAATCATAGAATTATTAAGGTTGGAAAAGATCTCTTAAGATCGAGTCTGACCATTACCTAACACTGCTAAGTCCACCGTTAAACCATGTCCTTAAATACCACATCTACAAATTTTTTGAACACTTCCAGGGATAGTGATCCTACCATTTCCCTGTGCAGACTGTTCTGATGCTGGACCACCCTTTCAGTGAAGAAATTTTTCCCGGTATCCAATATGAACCTCCTCTGGCTCAACTTGAAGCTGTTTCCTCTTGTCCCATTGCATGTTGCCTGGGAGAAGAAATCAACCCCCACCAGGCTACAGCCTCCTTTAAAGTAGTTGCAGAGAGCAATAAAGTCCCCCCTGAGCTTCCTTCTCTCTAGATTAAACATTCTGGATCAGGATGTTTCTGTAAAAGCCAGCTCAGGTCTGGTAGGGTATATTCACCAGCTAGGGTGCAATGACCACCCAGCTACTTAATCCCTCTTGTCTGGCTTGTGTGCTGTGTGCAATGAGCAGCTGGAAATCTGTGCCACGCAGTCAGAGTCAGTGACCTTTCTCTTCCTTGTGTGTTATCAAAGATCAGTTCACATTTCAACTGCTTCATTTTATTTCAGCCCCATACCTATGTTGTCTTCAAACATTTGAAATTTCTTATCGTAAAAGTTGAGATTTCCAAAGCATTTACTAATTAATGAGTGAGTTTGAACTTTCTGTATCCAAGCAAACTCTTGTACGTCAAAACACGGGGAAGTCAACATCTGCTTGAAATTGCTGAGCAATCTGTTCCAGTGTTTTTTCACCCTCAAGAGTAACAAAGTGTTTTCCTGTATTCAGATAGAACTTGGTGTTTTAGTTTGTGCACATTGCCTCTTTTCCTGTCAGTGGGCACTGTAGAGAAGAGTCTGGGTATCTCTTTATCAATCCCGCCTATCTTATCAATGTAAGATCTCTTGAGTCTTCTTTTCTCCAGGCTGAAGAGTTCCAGATCTTGCAGCCTCTCCTCTTAAGAAAGATCTCTGGTCCCTTGATCATCTTTGTGGTCCTGTGCTGGACTCAAGCTGTAAAGTTAAAGTAACTTTGGAATAAGCTACTTGGAATTTAAGGTCAGGTTGGACAGGTGAATAAGATGTTCTCAAGTGTGTCTCAACCCAGAGGGATGAAGTTGTAGTATGTGGGAGATTCCCTTCAGCCTGACACTTCTGTAATTATTCAATTACTAACTTTTTCTAATAGGTGTCATTTAGGACTAGAGGCCTAAATTCACAATGAATTTCTAAGTTTGGCAGGAACTGCCATTTAGTGTTTACTTCTGGGTCTCAGTGCTCTCTGGAGGAGTACGTTTTGAGTAGTCCTATCTCAGACAATTACATCCAACATTTATTTTTGCCAGCTTCAAGTGGCCTTGAAGACACGAGGTAGCATGCAGTCCTCCCTCCAATTGCCCCATTTTTATCTGTCTTTGAAGGGGAAAGTATAAGTGAATTCTTAAAACTGTATTTTTCTCTCTTGTGTTGAAATAGAAGGATACGGTTCTTTGACCCTGCTCTTTGAAGAGGAACGGGTGAGGTATTAGTTGGCCCTCTGGGTGCAAGTGAGATCCTGCTTCATTATATGGGAGCTTGGCCGCCTGGCTCATTTTCACTGCTTGTCAAGGAGAGGAAACTCTGACGCCCTTGCACAGGAGTTAAGGTTGAGAGAACATGCTGGTAGCGTCTCCTTGCAGATGCTAGTATGGGTATAGATGACTGATGCTGGAAATGCAGAGACTTCAGAGAGCTGGTTAAAGCAATTGGGGAAACTTTAACTAAGCCCCCAAGTGATACTGAGGGAAATGCATTAAGGTCCTTATGCATCTGTAGCAAATGGGATCAAGCAGTTGAAATAGTCTTCCCAC
Organism: Margarornis squamiger; assembly: GCA_035222235.1. Taxonomy (NCBI): domain Eukaryota; kingdom Metazoa; phylum Chordata; class Aves; order Passeriformes; family Furnariidae; genus Margarornis; species Margarornis squamiger. The sequence continues at coordinate 15,967,804 of JAWWTY010000158.1, read as the reverse complement.
CTGCAGGATAGATGGATTGTTTGCCATCAAGATGTTTCCTAAAGTCCTTAGGAAAAAGTAGTACTTCATGACTTGTCTTTCATGACAGTATAAAATTCAAGCAGTGCTGGCATAGGTGCATACTAGCTTTCTAAGCAGAGACAGTGAAATGATAACCCAGAAGTAGTAACGGGCAAAGACTGGTGTGGTTAGGAAGCATCAGGCTGTAATAGTCTTAATGCACATCACAAATACTACTATTTCTCTGTGTCTTGTGGTTTTGGTAATCTCCTCCCAGGTTACTTTACAGTTGTGTCTAAGACTAATTCTAGATATCTGCCAATGTGAACAGCAAGGCTTTAAAATACCTGCATAAAATACGAGCCTAGTGACCATCACTGACCACTTTCTTTCAAGTCTGGAACAGCTGAAGTAATTTCTGAAAAACCTTTGCAGAAGTGTGTGGTGAAATCAAAGATGCTTTACAGAGCGGGTCTGAAGAGATCTGTGGAGCAGAATTCAGGTTGTGTCAATGACCTTTGTTGTTGTGCACTTGGACAGTTGCTTTGTTTCCAGGATTGCATTCTGTGGGATTTTCATTGCTGTTTGTTATTACCTCAGAAAACTTTTGACATGATTTTCAAAAGTGACTTGAGAACAACAGTGGATCTTGAATTTCCCAGAGTGAAGTTTCATCAGTTGCATAGGCTGACCTTCGTATGGAGTGCTGCAAAATAGTGGTCTGCCTCATTCTCCACCGTTCACCTGTCTGGATGATCTGGTGTGGCATTGGACTGCAAGGGTGGTATTCCAAGAGAGAATATTTGAAAGAGAGGGAGAGTGGGACTCCCCTTTCAATAGTAATATGGTCTTAGATCTACTGCAGTCACTTGTAGAACCACACCTTCAGTCAAACAGTGATCTCCTGATTGTTTCCAAAGTAGCTACCCAAGTCTCTGAGGTGGAGTTCCAACTTTGTAGGCTTTTATGGGAACTGTCTTTTCTGTAATGCAAGTGTTACACATTGTGCTTAAGCTGACGCAAGGAGATACTGCAAAAGGCGATAGTGAATTGGCAAGTTGGATGTTCATGTTTCTTACTTGTGGCTGCTCAGGAAAACTTGAATCAGTGACAGATGTAATGTGATTCTTGGCATCCTCAAAATTCATCAGCCATGCATATGTTTTGTCAATATGTGCTCTCTCCTTCTGGCACAGGTGGTGGAAGTGAATTACTCCAGCCTCTCTTTCTTGACATTTGGTCATTTAGACAGTGTTTGTTGTCTGGGTGGCCAGAACCCTGCTTCTTCCTCAGAAACTCTTTCCTGTCTCTGTCCTGTTCCTGTGCACCCCAGCTAGTTCATTAGATTTATACACTTGATCCTGTCACAAATTAACCACTAGACCTTTGAGACCCTCAGCAAAACTTGACATAGTAAAATACACCTTATTTCCTTGATGGAGGATGAGAAATAGTTTATTGTAGTTTTGAGCTTTACATGGCATATGAAACATAACTATGTTTTTTGTAGAATTGAAAATCTGTTTGTAGGTGCTGTGCTTGTAGATGAACTGCTTGGGATGAGGGGTTTGGAGAGAAGGGGGAGTTTTAAAGTCTTATATTTTCCTGCGTTTTGCTCTTCTCACTTGCTCCTTTTCTGCTGCTTCTTTCCATTCTGTTGAGAGGGGAAATGTTGCTACAGTATAACTCAGTTTTGAGGGCTTATCACAAGATGTTTCACTCATGAGTGTTTATCTCCTTGGTATCTGAGGTTAGCATGATGAAAGATAACTTTCCCTCCTTTCCCTGACTACGTCTTGTTACTCTGCCTGCTTCTTGCAAATGCAACTGGAGTTGCTCTCGGAGACTTTATGTCCTTGTTAGCATTTGGAAAAGGAGACTGACCAGTTGCAAGCTTCAGGTAAAAGCAGGAGCTCTCTTTGAGGGCCTTCCCTCTTGCTCTGGGCATAGTGAGGTGAAGGTCTGAGGCCTCATGACAGCTGGTTGTCTTGACTGGTCAATAGACAGAATGGGAAGTGTTTGCAGATGCCAGTGAGGTGTTGATCTGTACATGCAGAACCTGTAGAGAAGTGCTGCTGCCCAGTTGTGCCATTTGCATTACTGTCTGGATGACAGAGTGATCCGGACAGGCTGTTGACTCCTTCCAAGCATTCATGTGTCCTGCGGTGTAAGGGCTGACTTGTGAGAAACCACAGCTGTCGGGTCCATGCCGATAGCTCACCAGCTTAGCCAGAAGGAACTGGATGACAGAGCAAGCTGCGTGGGCTCTACATCAGCAGGCCAAAGTAAGTGGCTGCTTCATATTAGTTTGTAAAGCTGCTAAATGGCTCTTGAAACACATATCCATGCCTGCATTTCCCCTGAGTTTTTCTCTGGGGTGAATTTCTGCAGGGCAGCTGTGCAGGGAGCCCAGCAGCACAGGCGAGAAGGGTATGGGGCTGCTCTCTGCAGCTCAGCCACTGACGCTTCCTGGAGGGGGCATGTTCTTCAAGGGGAAATGTGGTTGGGTTTCTTGGACCGCATCTCCTCCCCTTGCTATTTGTTCTCACAAATATTTTACAAGACTGTCAAGTGAGGCTTGATGTAGCCTCTGCTTAAAGGGGAACAGAAAGGCAGAGCCATAAGCTATTCAGCTACAGCAGCTGCTCATGGAGAAGCTCAATTCAGGTATTTGCTTACCTTTCTAGTAGGTCTGTTGATCTCCTCAGATGGCCTCTCTAGCCTGGGTATCATTACAATGATATAATTGCTGAATCTGTATATGGTTATCATTACTCAAGTATCTTAGTGAGTGGGAAGCCTGACCTAAAAAAGCTTTAGAGCATGGATATTATTGAATGTAATGGAATGGTTTCCTCTTCCAATTCTTGCATGTTCATGAGTCAGTCAGTAGTACATGATTGGAACTTGCAAGATGAACGATAGGATCACTTCACTGCTTAGATGGGAATTTGGTACTTTGCACTTTCAGTATTTTCTGAATGAAAAACCAGATGAATAATTCATACCCAAAACTCTGAGTGCCTGTCCCATCAGCTGTTAATCCAATAACTGATTAACATTGCTTGCTTCTTCCTGTATTACCTAACAGCTCTGTGCTCACATATGACCTCTGGGCAGTCAACTCTGTTACAGGAATGCGGAAGAGCAAGACAGGGTCAGGCAATGCCAGAACTTCTTAAAAGCTCTAGTTATTCTTTACCTGTTAATTTGTTTCTAGTATCAAATAACATTAAAGCAGAGAGACCAAGGGGCTTATTCTCTCCTTGCCCCCTGTCTTATTGTTGCTTACTGTAGATGTTGTAGTTCAGATCCATAGCTTTAGGTTTCATTTTTCTCTGAAAAGGACCACATGTTGGTCAAATGAGGTAAAAAATACCACACTAATGGTTCCATATTGGGTTGGGGATGATACCCTGAGGATGAGGATGCTGGCAAGTGTCTGTACATATGTTGCAGGAACATTAATGTTTTGCCGTAATTTGGTCATCACTGGCTCTCTCATCTGCCGTGAGCTTAGTCTTTCTGATTTAGTCGTATTGGGAGTAACCAACAGAGATTACAGAGACACTATTCGAGTAATAGTTGCCTCTTCTCCTCCCTGAAAGACATGACATCTTGCTCTGCATATGCCAAACGTCTGATGTGATAGGTATCATATAAGGGAAGGATGTAGAACCGGTACTTTATTTTCTCCTATATGCAGCTGGGCAGCCTGGCACTTGCAAGTGGAAGTAGAGCATGTTTCTTTTAAAGACGGTTTCCCAAACTGCATCTGGCTCTTGTAGCTGATAAATTTAAACTTCATCTATTAAAATGTTGAGTTAAGGAATATAAAGCCTCAGTTCATTTTCTCTAATACTTGGTGCCACTGTTTGAAAATCCAAAAGACCACCTTCAGTACACTCTTCAGCCTTATGTCAAAGTAGTTGCTGAATGAAATCTTCAGATTTGTGTTGGTGCAGTATTAAAATCTACATGTGTTAAAATTACATGTATTGTTTTAGATTTGTTTAAGAAATGTCAGTGTTAGTGGTGATGCCTTACTTGAACTTTAGAGCTGTAAATTTTTGGTTCCATTCTCTCTACAGCAAACATTAAAGCAGCAATCTACTTGTACTCCTGTGAGCAGGCTTCCTTGCTATGTGGAGAGATTCACATACTTAAAGTTAAGTGTATGTGCACCACTACTTGTGACAAAAATTTCAGCTGAATGATTTGCTTAAAACTTGTCTCCTGAATGCAACGTTGATTTCATGTAATTCCTAAAATCCCATTTAAATGTATAGAAAATATATATTTTTAAAACAAGTCTGTGACAATTTCAAATATCTTCACTTGAAGTCTATGGTGGTAATAATAATAATAATAATAATGAAGAAGTCTAGATTTAAATTCCTGACTGACTTCTAGTTTCACTGTTTGAAACTAGGACATGAACTCCTAGAAGTGGCCTGCTTTTACTGACTTTGTCTCTCTTGATTTGTGGAAACTTAATGTACTTGGAGGCTGGAGAATTTGAAGTAAAATCTGAACTCTTGGCGTCTTCACTGTATGAATGCCACAGGTTAGACAATACAGTTGATCGCTTAGGTCTTTTTCATCAGGACTGAGCATTTTAAATAGAATATTTCTTACTAATGTAAAAATTCTGACACTCCAAATCTGAGATTTTATCTAGTAAATAATTTGTACTGCTCTTTACAGCTGTGTTTTATACGAAGTAGTAAATAAAAAATGGCTTCCAAGACAATGTCTTAAATCCTTGACTGCTCCACAGTTTTTCAAAGTTTGGGAAATTTTGGTCACGAGATAGTTTTAAGAATTTGTGCTAGTCTTCTGAGAAGGGGAAGTCAGTGACTTTCACCCCCTGTTCTGGGAGATGACAGAGAAAAACCAGTGTGAACCATGTGAATCAAGAGGTAGAAACTAGCTAAAAAAATGTTCCCTACTATGTAGATGCAAAATTGGTTTTTGTTTCCTTTCTCTACTTGAGAAAAGTATTTCCTGGGAGGGGTAAGTAATCTATTTTAATTCTGTCTAGGATTTTTTTCAGCTAGTGATATCTATTCAGTTTGTTTGCACTTCCATCAATATGTGTGCTGGTTTTGGGAAATGGGAATGAGAACATTGTTTTGTACACACTTATTGTAGGTTTGCATATGTTTATTTCTATTTTTGAGCCTGTTTAGGTTAAGTGCTGTTACTTTTCAATGAAAAGGCTCTGGTAGATTTCTATTTTCTCTTGTTCAAGGAACAGAACCCTTTCATACTATTGCCTCATGTTGTATTTTTTGATGCAATAATAAACTTGGAAGGTGGGGTGAGCAACATAAGCAGGATTGAGAAAACTAAAGATGCTACTGAAATGACAGAAAAGTTGTTTTTCATCATTTACTTTAGCAAAGGAAGACTAAAGGCTGCTGCCCATCCTACAGTGTATCAGAGTGCGGCTGGAGTCAGATGAGTCCAGTTGCTGATCATTCTTATATTAAACATTCACATACTAATTTTCCTGTCTAACATGAGAGAGGACTATCCATCTCAGCAAAGAGTGGCATTGTTGTTTGTTTCGTAACCATATTCAGTGCTATTCTACCACTTTTATGTCTTTATGAATTTTCCCCGGAAATCCTCTTAAGGAAAAAAAAGAGGAAGCTCTGTAGTTTCTCTTTCCTCGACTAGATCCCCTTTTCTCTTTGAAAGGAACGGCAAGTTCCACCCCACTATCTCCCTGGCTGTTTCTCAGGATGGATGTGTGATAGGCATTTTCAGCAAAGGGGAGTGATGTAGCAGGACTCTATGCTTTATTTTAGACTCGGGCTGTGACTCTGTGACTGATACAGAAGCAGAAGACGAGAAGAATCCAGCTTATTCCCACAGACTTACCATGAGTGAAGAACATGGGTCATCCAAGAGCACTGGGGACCAGCCAGTGGTGCAGCCTGAACGCATACAATGTGGGGTACTGTATGTCCAGTCCTTGGGCTGTGTTCTTACTGTGCAACCCATTGTGCTGTTCTGTAATGGTCAGTTTTACAGGCCTGGAAATTAGTCCTTCCCTCTCAACTCCCTGTTCTCACTGTCTGTTTCATGAGCTTGGTTCCCTAGGCCCAGGAGTAGCTTGGTAACATGCAGCATGCAGCACTCAGTGCAGTCTAGGCTGCAATGTCACTGATTGACAGTCTCATTAACATGGGTGCTTGACTTGTGTGCTGTGAGGCAGGTTCACACTCCTCCCTTCACCCCTTCTCGTGGCAAGTGGAGTAAGGTGGTTGTAGTGAGCCAATTAACTGTACAGCCTGGATGCACTCTAAGATGACAATTCTGGTGCGTGCCTCACAAGTGACTCTGAAAAGCTTGGATCATGGCTTCTTGTCTGAAACACAGCACTTCTTAGTATAGTGTCTCCTCAGATGGCAAGAGTTTAAGTTTCTTCTTTTGTTCCTGTTTAAAATGTGGCTGTGCTGCTTGAGTGAAGAGACTGATAAAATTGAAACAAAATAATTTTATAAATCTAGCTTTAATGAGTTTATAAATCTATCTGATAAATCTGGAGTTTTATCAGTTTAATGCATGTATCTATGCTGGTGCAAGCTGTAACAGAAGCCACATGCCCAGTTAGTGCATGACTGGAAGACACTCCTGAAAACCATTCAGGATTGTGAAAATGACAGATGGTAATTCATGTGTTAGTTACAATGATAGCAAAATCCCTAGAAAATGGACTTAACAAAGTCAGTGTGTATATGTTGTTGAACTTGTGTGTTATAATGCTTTTTCTCTTAGGTGCAGACAACAGTTTATATTATTATGAAATGTAAACTAGATAGTGAAATGAAAACTGAAGTTGAATTCTGTCCAGAGAATGCGTCCTCTGTGCGTGTGCTGGCTGCTATGGAGAATGAGTACACCATCTCTGTGAAGGCTCCAAGTAAGCTGGACTGAGATTTTCTCCACCTTCTTTCCCCATTGCTTCCTTTCTATCTTAACCTGCCTGTCCTGAGAAGTGCCAGAGGGATACGGGTAAAGGTTGCAATGCAGAAAAACTTGAGGCCGGAAACTTGAACTTGCGTTCTCATCTGTGATACTTTTGTGATGAGGAACTGAGGGAGACGGCTTGGGGGCTCTGTTTTCCCCTCAGCAACAGTAGGGTTGCAGCGTGGAAACACCTTACTGGGAGTTTGGAGAGCATACTGCAGCTTATAAAGCACTTTGAACGGAACTGTGTGTGATGACCACCACCACATTAGCATTGGCAGGGTACCAGGAGAAGCCAGTAAAGAATTGCATGACTGTAAGAACTTAATGTGTAATGATTATTGTGATCAGACGTGAAACTATTTTGGCTTTCCTTTTAATTCAGATATGTTCTGTCACTAGATATTTACATTTACAAAACTGAAGGTTGTCTAAACTTTAGGTTCACAAAACTTTAGGGGCACAATTTCAGAGCCTTAAAGACTGATAGTAGTTTCCCAGCATTATTTTATTTATTCTACCTTGGTCTGTCCTCTTGAAGAGTCATTGTTCCAGCTCTGAGAACAGAGACTAATAGTCATTATAGCAACTCCCATCAAGTCAGTGAGGTGGCTTGATTTAAAGAAGGTGACTTCACCCACATATAAAGGTTCAATTTCATCTTTCTTAAATCAAGACTTATATTGTAAACACAGACCTGGAAACTAGCTTGTATATGAATTATAAACATGACCTTCACATGGATGGAATGTACAATCTAAGCTCTGTAGTTTCTTGTATGACTGTTTCATCGTTTCCTGAGTTGTTAACAAGGAAAGATTAATTTCAGTGGGATTCAAAATACCTGTGTTTCAAAGAGAAAGTCCAGATCTATGAATGCACACTAGACAAAACATCAAGAAGCTCCCAAAGTACAGGTAGAAGAAAATCCCGTGCATGGGTAAAGTTGCAAAGCTGGAATTCTTTTGAATTGATCTTATTCAGAGGCTAATGAGGCTGACAGAGGTTGCAGAATCCTCAGTGACTTTTGAGATTTCTCTCCCCTTCTTCTTCTCCAGCTTTTGCATTTTAGGGCACAGCTTTAAAGACAGAGAAAGCCGGGGATGGAGAGATGTGAGGCTTTCTAGTTTGAGGTGAAGTACTCCTAACACCAGTGGTCCAGTCTACTGTTAGCAGAGGACCTTGCAGGTCCCAGGCTATGTGCCTTGACTTAGCTATAAAGAAGGTAGTTCCAAAGTACTTTTCTACCCAGTATTCAGACCGAGATGATGACTCTTTTAAAGATTCTTCATGAATTCCATATGGCAGAAACTGTTTTGGTATCCATCTGGCAGTATATCCAAACTCCTATCTTCACATTGTTTGATGCAAACTCATGGCTGTTGTTTGTTCTAATGGTGATTTCTGCTCTTTCTTTTCAAAGATTTAACCTCTGGGACAGTTCCTCTGCAGATATATTCAGGGGACTTGATGGTGGGAGAAACAAGTGTCACTTACCACACTGATATGGAGGAAATCAGCAGCCTGTTGGCTAATGCAGCCAACCCCATACAGTTCATGTGCCAGGTAATGACTTTAGCAAACAGCTGCTTTGAAAACCTACTTTCAGAGGCTAAGACAAGTGGGCACAAACAAAAGTGCTTGCCATGGAGTAGCTCTTCTGAAATGAAGAAATGCAGGGTTATTTAGGGATTACCACATAACCTTAACATCCTCTTTTAGCAAAAGCGTGGGCACTTTTTCTGTCTCTGGAGCACGTAGCTGGCTAAGGTGAGTCAGGTTATTCAACTAACAAAAAGATGTACACAATCAACACATTTGGACCTTGATGAATAGAAAAGCTTGGAATGACAGAACTTGGTATAACAGAAAGTACCATAGGGAAATAAATTGTTTGGGAATTTGTACCTAAGGGTTCTTGAAAAAGATGTGAATAGAAGCAAAGGTTCACATCTGAAGAAGCAGAGTAATATAAAATGATTTGTTTACTCTTAACACTTCTTTAATAAAAACACTCCTCAGTTTTCATATTGTATTTTGCTCAGTTGGGGTACCTGAACCCTGTTAGAAGGGTAAAGCTTGCACAGGCAAGTTCTCAGATGTGTTGCCTTGCTGCCTGCCTGCCTGGCCCTGATAGGCCATGTAGCAGAAGCCTACAGAGTAGTATTGTTAGTCACCAGTATACCTGGGGCAGGGAAGACTGTTTCCCTTTTTAGTTCAAACTGTGGAGCGTCTGGTACTGGTTGATGCCTCTGCTTGGGAAATAGGCATGTTTTCCAGTGGCTAAGAACCAGTTCAAAAGCCAAACCCAGAGTTTACACCAGAATAATTAAACACGGGCTAGTACATACTTAAAGTAGGAGTGACACTTCATGGGAACAGTTCCAGAAGTAAGACTATACCTGTCAAAGAAGTAGGAGATAACAGTTTTCTGTGCTTGCAGTTGCATGAGTGACTTTCTCATAGTGCTGTGTCTTCTTGTGGAGTGTAAAGTTCTCATCTGTTCAGTTTAATGATACTCTGTTTTGGGATCAGGAAGCTATTCATGTTCTTTGCTTGACCTGAACATTTCTATTTTCTGTATTTATACCTACTGTTTTCTGATTCTGCTGAATAATAAAAACACCGTATAAATCTCACCTTAACTGAATCTCCAGACTCCTCCAAATAAAATCGCTTTCCGTTTATCTCTAGGCCTTTAAAATCGTGCCATACAGCATAGAAGCACTGGACAAACTGTTGACTGAGTCACTCAAGAAGAACATTCCTGCCAGTGGTCTCCACCTGTTTGGAATCAACCAGCTGGAAGAAGAAGATATGACAGCAAGTAAGTTGAGAGATTTTTGATTTATTTTTAAACTTTGTATCAATTTTTTTTACCTTGAAGCACCTTAACAATGCAGTATGTGGTACCTGCACAGGCTGTCTCAAAAATATTGGATCTCAGCCAGGAAGCTGAATTTCTGGTGATTTCTGTATTCATTTCTATAGAAGGTGACTTGCCATTTGAGTCAGGTGACCCTTTTTTAATTACATGCGTCAGTGTCACTTCCCTGCACTGCGACAGATGCAGCTGTGTAGACAGCTTCAAATGCAATCAGAATGAAAAGATGATGCTCCCCAAATGTTTCCATGTTTTCTCCTTCGTTCCTCTCTCAGTCCCATGTGGCATTTTTCCACAGCTCAGTCCTTTTCCCCCAATCTCATAACTTTATTCTAAGGTGCACAGTGAGCACTCAGTAGTTAGGTTGGTTTGCAATCTTATTGGAATAATGATCTAAGAAGTCCTCGCAAACCTGTGATCCTACATACATTAAGCTATTACAGTGCCATATTCCCCACTGAAGGTTACAGGATTTAAGCCTGGAGATGCACGGGATACCTCAGTTGATTTGTGCAGTTAGCTCCATTTTGAAACTGTGATTATGCTTCTCAGGGATTTCACATCTGCTTTGTTCTGTGTGTTTGCTAGGAATTTTGTTTCTCATCTACTGTCTCTGTTGCTACTAGAAAAAAACTTAGACTCTAACAGGATTCTGTTCTCACAGATCAGAGGGATGAGGAATTGCCAACACTGCTTCATTTCTCTGCGAGATATGGGCTGAAGAACCTCACTGCCTTGCTGCTTACATGCCCTGGAGCGTTGCAGGCCTACAGTGTAGCCAACAAGTACGGCCACTATCCAAATACCATAGCAGAAAAGCATGGCTTTAAGGATCTCCGCCAGTTCATTGATGAATATGTGGTAAGAGGAAGCAGTAGTCTTTCTGCCTTGTCCCACAATAAGTGTGGGCAGTGGCACTTAGTGTTGCGGGAGTGATGGGGTGATAAAATGTGCAGTGTGGTGTGGTAGAGCACAGACATCCAGTCACACTGAAAGCTTCCAGTCTGGAGGGTTAGGTGCATCTGGAGTCAGGGACATTCCTGGGGCTTTTGCACAGGGCAAGTAAGATGTAAGCAGAGTACCACACTGGCTTTCCTTCATCCATCCTTCTAATGCAGTTTCTGTAGGGTGTGGTTGGTTACTCTTTTAGCATCTGATCTTGGGAAAACTACAGCCCCTTCGTACTGCTTACTTTAGGGACTAATACGGGAACAGAATACGTTTGGAAAGATACAATTTGAGGTGTATCTGAGGTACAGTCAGGATTGCTTATTAGCTCATTCATAGCTGATCTGTGTAGTCTACCTTCTCCACTTGATATCCATTTTTTCCTGCATTCATATAGCTGTTCCCTATTTGTTCTGTCTGGGATTCCAATTCATAATTCAGTTCTCTTTGAGCTAACCCCAACCCCAAAAAACAGCACTCTGACAGGTCCAGATTATGACATGGACCTGACTCCAGCTGCACCAAGCAATTGTTTCTGTGGGGTACTTGGGTATGCATCGAGTTTATCCTTTCTTCTCCATTTGAGCTGTTTCAGGCCCATATGCATCAAAATAACAAGAAGCTCCTTGACTCAGATCATATGAATTCTATTTGCCTTTGCTTTCTCTTGAAAAGTTGTGTGTATTTGTCCTTAAAAATTGTCAGAATGGAGGGTGATGGATCTGCCAGCCTTAATGTGGTTCTACCAGTGAATTATGGTAGTATTTAAACCTATTTAGGAGGCATGGGTGGTTCTTGGATTTGGGGCTTGCTTCTTGACATAAGCATGAATTTAGGGTTATACATTAGAGCTAAATAAAAGTCATTCTGTGTTCTGAGATCAGAAGGCTGAAGAAACTGTAAATTGTGTGATCAAAATCTTTGCATTGGGGTAAATGAGGAATGTGGAGGAAGTCCTTCCAACCTCATATTGCAGTACTGTGCTCCTCCCATATTCTCTCCACCAGCACAATGACAGCTGTGTTAAGAGGAGGTCCTGCTTCTTGTGACTGTCAAGCTGTGCAGCATAGTACCAGAGCACACAAATCATCCGCACCAGTGTGACCACTGCAAGGTTCTAGTAGTGATTAGAATCACTACTAGAATGGATATCTGAAAATCCCAGTAAACCCCTTTACTTATCTTATTTTCTCTTTGGCAAAGGTTCCTCTGCACCTCTGTAGAGCATTGTATGAGCTTACTGGCTTGACTCATTTTGACTGTGGAGGAAAGCAAGTTTTGACACACATGCCCTGTGGAGAGAGTGCCCATGAATTGGCATTTGTGGATGGAAGAATAGCTTGTATTGTGATTGGTTAAGATGACTGTGCTTGTGACATAGTTGGAACTTGGGCATAGGATGGGATGGAGCTTTACATTTTGCTCCTGTGTGTAGTTTGGTGAAGATCTACATCCCCCCCACCTCCATGTTGAAGATATGTGAGAAAGGTTTCTGTTATCCTGTGAATTAGAAGTTGCCTGTAATTACATGAACAGCTGCCTGCTGTGAGGTTTCCTGTTAATATCACAGAAAAGGGTCTGTGTACTCCCACTTTGGGTGTTACATGCTGCTGCTAATGGCCAAGAAACTGAAACTGAATCTACATCAAAGCTAAAACTTTGCTATCTTCAAGTGCTCTACATGTGGCAAGCTTTCCCCCTTATGGTTAGCTATGCTTGCCCCAAAATAGCCTTTGACAAGCGTTTGTATTTTTAGAACGAGCTATGCTTGTGTTCCGGGAGTTTGCAGACATTGGGTAGGCCATGAAATTGAAGGTGTGAGAGGCTGTAATGGTTATTCAGAATGTGTCAGCACCAACTTGTTTCACCTTCTGTATTCGGGTAGAATCCATGTGGGTATTTTTGGTCTGTGTTTGGCCCAGCCACCTGTGAGAAGCTGGGTTTTCCCATGCCAAGTTATGGGAAAACAGTCTGATAAAGACAGTCTATAGCCTTGAGAGAGATATTTCTGTGTAAAATAAAATTAATTGGTCTCTCATGATTGGCTGATGGCCCTCCAAGGGCATTTGAAGGAGAAAGAGAGGAGGAGAAGGATGAAGTAAACTCCCAGACTCAATTAAGGAAAACCCTCTGAAATGGACTGCACAGGTGCGGAGAGACCCACGCAAGCGCAGAGCGGTATCAGTTATGTAACATGAGGGGCAGCGCCAAATACCTTTGCCTGGGCAGTGCTGGCCACGTCACTCAGGTAAACGTCATTTTGGCCAATTCGATAAAAGGCAGATGGCTCAGGTTTTGGGGCTCGCTAGCTTCACATGAGAGGCCAACGTTGCCTTGGCAGGGACACCCACCATCACCTATGAGCCAGCTGACCCTTGAGGATGCAGCCACTGCTTGGGAAGCCTGGGCATTCTGGGGGTCGGTGAGACAACTCCATGGGGGACACCTAGGCAATTTGGGTGTTGGCACCTGGAGGCTTATTTTCTCTTTTCTCTCTCTCTCTCTTGGGTTCTTTTTCCTGTTTACTTGGCAACTTTTGGTAATAAAACTACTGTTCGGGTTATGTTTTCTGCGGTGTCTCAGTTTTGGCTTCCACATCCCTTTGGACCCCTATTCTCCCTGGAACATCTTCCTTACCTATTACTACAACATAAATCTTGAAGGCTGGGCCCCAACAGCTGTAGTGGGATTTAATTCATTTGAGAAGCCTTAATCTTTGAGAATGGGCTACCTTTAGAATGTTTTTTCCATCAGTGATGGGAGAGCAAAGTATCTTGTGCTTGCTTTGACTCTCCATATTCTTTATTTAAATGAGACTTGAACTTTTTTTCCCCTTGCTCTCCAGGAAACTGCAGATATGCTGAAGAGTCACATTAAGGAAGAGCTGATGCAAGGCGAGGAGGATGAGTCTGTTTATGAGTCCATGGCTCATCTGTCCACTGATCTGTTAATGAAGTGTTCACTGAATCCTGGCTCCGATGAAGAGCTTTATGAATCTATGGCTGGATTTGTCCCTGGTCCTCCAGAAGATCTTTGTATGTATATTCATAGAATCACAGAATCATGGGATTATTTGGGTTAGAAGGTACCTCTAAAGCTCACCTTGTCCAACCCCCCTGCAATGAGCAGAGACCTCTTCAACTAGAACAGCTGATCAGAGCTCTGATCTGTCTTGTACATAGTAGTGCCTCAGTTACAGCTTTTCTGCTCTCACCACAAGGAAGCTATGCTCCAGTTCTAATACTGGCTGGCTGATAAAATTGTTCTATACCTTTTTTTTTGATTGCTAGTGTACAAGATCAAGAGCTGTTTCCTCAGTGTTTTGAGGACTCCCTGAACCCTGAGCAAGTAAATTAGCATGTAGAAGAGACTAAATTTTCTACCACCCTGCTTCTCCCTCCTGAGAGCCAGTGGCCTGGGGGCACTCTGACTTACAGACACTGACAGAAAAGATGTGATTTTACTGACAACTGGGGAACCGAAAAACAAGAGCTGAGCTTTAGCTCAACAACTTCAAAATAAAAGAAAGGGAACATCTAGAAATACGTGTACTGAAAAGATTGTAACTGAAAAATCATTTTTCTAGTCTAGTTGGTTTATTTTTAAAAATATAGAGTTAATTCTGATAAATATGCAGATCTTTAACTTTTTCACTATTCCATTAATATTCAGTGAGGCCAATTGCAAATGTCAAGTTAAGTACCTATGTTAAGCAATTGTAAATTTGCTGTTCTTACTTACCTGCGTATTTGGTCTGGCTTCTTCCCACTGATATATTTTATGATTCCCATGATGAGCAGAGAATCTAGCTTCTTATAAGTTAAGTACCTCCATAAGGACTTGCAGTGTTTCTACAGGTTTTAAGTGTGCTGCCTCTGGGGAAAAGTTTTCTTTCTGAAACACTTTTTCTTATAGGCTATATTGGTTCTGGGCTGTTTTTCTCTCTTTTAGATTAAATGTTACTATAAAATACATTTTCATGGATCATGGAGTCCAGAAGACTCTGTCAGTTCTTTGCCTGAAATCATAAACTCTTCTATGCAAAGTTTTGTTTGGTCACTGCAGGGATAATTTTGCTACCAAAGCCAGAATAATTCTGCCTTCAGGTGGAGATAAGCAGTAAATCGGGTTGGACTAGTAAGGAACAAAGCTGCTGTTGTTTGCAGTAATGGGAGTGAGAGTTTCTAGATGTTTGCAAGCTCTGCCTGCTTTGCAAGCACAGCTGAATGGGGTTGATTGACTAAGTTTGTGGAGGGGGAAAAAACACGTTTAAAACTACTAAGCCCAACTTGTCTTCTTTCAGCCCTGAAATGCCTATATCTCCCAGAAACTGTGCAGGGGATATTCCTTTCTTTCATGTATGCAAATTGAGCTCCCTGTAATTTAGCACTTTTGACTCTGGACTCTGAAAAGCCTCTTTCCTGCTTCTTCTGGAGTTCTAGTATGTTGCCTGTGCACACAGAGCTCTGCTACCTTCTACTCAGGAGTCTTTTATAGAAATTCTGTTTTTCTAATGTAGTCTGTTAGTCTTTGCCTGAAGAATATTTACAGCTTGTCTGAATAGTGCTTAAAATTTACCTCTATTGTAACAGGTAAGTTTAAATTGGCACAGTTCTCGACACTTAGATTGGTTCTCTCAAAGTAAAGGTCTTTCATTATTACTTCGAATACCAGCACACAGGAAAACCCGCACTGAAATTAATGGGAGTGCTGGCTGATTTGGAACTGCTATCACAAATTAAGGGTTCAAGCTTTTGTACTGACTTAAAGGTTTGTGAGAACGAAAAACTCACTAGGAAATCAAAACTAACTTCTACTGAGGTACTTTCTCCAGGAATTACCTTTATGTGATTAGATATGGCTGTGGGGTAGGGGACAATACTGGGGCTATTTTAAGTGTAGCCATACTGTGTCAGTGTGTCTATTTATTGTGGTCAAGATGGGCTTCCCCCACAGTTTTTCCAGAGACTGATCAAAGGAAGCTTAGGTACCACAGGGTCAATTTGTCTGGCAGGAACTGGTTTGAGAATAAGCTAACACAGGACTGGAGCCATTGTAATGAATTAAAAGTAGTAGCAAATACACGGATACCAGAGGATTGTATTTTTCATCCCACTTCTGATTTTTCAATGCATTTTAATTTCTTTTTCCTCTCTGCATTTGTTCTTGGGAAAATGTTTTCAGAGAAAGTGCGGAAGCTGTGCAAGGGCCCAGTTTTGCTTAAACTGATGCTGCTTAAGTTGCACACACCTGTCTTGAGTTGCTAGTTGTGCCTTTAAGTTTTAGAATAATTGAGGGAATTAAAAAAAATAGAAAAGGTTTTGTTCAACTACAGAACACTGCCTCCCCTTCTGCTGGAGGGGGAACATTCTTTTCCAGGTAGGTCTTAATGCCCTGAGCAGTGTAGATCATAAAGTACTCGTAAACACATCTTACTCCTGCTCTTGTCTCATTTGCTGTTCTTTATTGATGAGTTTGGATTGCCTTCTTTATGTTTTTAATCATTAATCTAATTGTTTCTGCTTCAGAAGAGCACTTCCCTCACACTTCACTCTTACTACACTTTTAAAATACCTGTACAGTCGAACATAATTTTCCAAAATTTGCTCCAGGTTGGTGCAGGTTGCAGGTAAATGTCATTTAGCTGAATCAGAGAGTAGCTGAACAGCAAAAAGTAAGGGTTGCCTCCATTGTATTGGGCTGGTAGTATGAACTACAACATCAGATAAAGTGCTTTGCTTTTTCTGGTTTCCTTTCACCAGCGCCTCCTGCTGATTTTTGCAAAACAGGATTTAGAGTCGGCTAGAGTTGCGCACAGGAGGGACTCTGAGAGCAAGGCCTCTTCTAAGTGCTGAAAACCTGTTTGATTTGTGTGAAGATTAAACAGTCTGGTTTGTGTGTGGTGCTATGCTGTTTTACTTAGGGAAAAAGTTAGGCTGTATTCCCACTGTCCAAAGTCTGACAGTGATAGTAGCAGAGGGCTGGTTGAAACATCTGGACTCATAGCACTGTTTCCATATTTATGAACTGTGTAGACACTCAGATTCTAGATAGTGTGAATTTCATGCAGAGATTTAATCCTTTATCCTAGAGAGTTTCAGCTGACCAAAATCTATTGTCCTGTAATTTGCATACCTCCGATACCTAAAGAATAGATGCTAGTTCACATATAAGTTGTGATGCCCTTATTCTACTCTCTTGCATGTTCGCTCCCTCCTCCACCATTTTATTCTCGAGACCAGACTTTCAGCACTGTTTTCATTGATTTTTATTTTTGTCTTAGTTAATGCAAGAAACAGTAACCTTGTCATCCTTGCGCAGAGAGAATTGTGCACAAAAATATAAATGCATATAAAGTGCTGAGTTGTGATTTATGCCAACACATTGAATTTTTTGTCTTCCATAATGAAGCAGTGATCTCTCTAAAGAGGTAGCTTGCTTTGTTGCAGGAATACGTGGCATTTAGTGTTTACAAATGTTTACAGGAGGAAGTGTGTTACTACTTTCTAAGGGGTACCCACACATGGGTATTTTAGCTGTTGTGAAGAGTCTGTAGATCGTAACTCATCTTCTGTATGTCTGTTTGTTCACAGGTTGGTTGAGCTCCCTTCTGAAGCTTTAAGCCCTGCAAAGGGAAACTGAAACTCTTTGAATAAATGTCTTTTAGCTATTAAATTCTGACTTCCAGGAACTGCTTAACCCTCTTCCTGCTAACCCTTCAAACCAACTTTCCCCATTAGCCTCAGGAAAATCTGGGGACCTTTCCTGTAATACCTGTTTGTGTGTGCCATCTTCTTGTCACTTCTGTCCCAATAGCCTGTTTTTGCAGCAAGTGGAACAGAAGGTGTCACTGACAAATTTGAAAACTACTTTTCAGTTGCAGTATATGGGTGAGGTGTTAGGTCTCCTCTGTGTGCAGCAGGCCTGTGTTTCAGCGGGTAGTGAGGTGGCAATCTTGTCTTTGAGGAGAACTAGTTAGCTGATAAATTTAACTAGGTATTTGATATTTAACTTTGATATTTGAGTATGTGATAGAAAGCAAAACCTGCAGTACCCCATTGCACTGATGGTTTAGTAATCCTGCAGAGCAGAGCCAAAACTGGAAAGATCCTTTTATTCTCTGTGGAGGAAACAGTAATTTTGCATACCTGTCACATTCTGTTTTGCCCCCAAACCCATAAAGTACTGGCTTTCCTCTGGGCCTGTGTTTGCTACAAGTTCTAAAAGCTATGTTAAAAATAATCAAGGTGGTTATAAGGTGGAAAAATTGCTCCACAGAAAACTTTACGTCTATAGTGCTGATTCTTTAGGATGTTCAAATGTCAAATCTGTGCTTTCATGTAATGCAGTGACACTTACATGAACTTTATATTTGGTTGATGGTGAGGAGATTAGCTCCAGCAGCATGCAATGTGGCATGGACAGCAGAGCTCTTAAGGAGCTGCTGGTGTGGTTAGTCCACACAGCATGCAGTAGTGCTGTGGTTATGCTGGAGGTATTCTTCCTGTGAGGCTAAATCTAGGTTGAGTGCATATTCTTACCCCTTTTTCATAATCTCCTCAGTTTTTCAGGGAAAAAAAATAAATTAGAAAATATAAAAATACATTTATAAAAAATATTTCATATTTTCACATGTAACCCAAACCATCTAGTTTACATAGCAATAGAATAATGCTGCAGTAATAGATATTCCTTGACAATTCACTTATTAATCACTCTTGGTTTTAATAACATTAGGAGCATGGTTACCTAATACTTTATTCTAGTTATAGGGCTACAGTGTGGCTGACCCTCTTGTAAAAAAAATTGGAGTTCTTCATGTCAAAACACTGAATTAACAAAATATCTTATTGTCTGCTGTCACTCCTTTCTCAATACTGAATTATCATTTGACTCTTTAAACACCTTCCAGTCCAACTAATTAACTAAGTCAGCTGTTTTGACTTTTATCCAATAAACAAAACAAACACTATTTTCTGTGTCATGGGAAAACTGTCTTTAATGTCTTGCCTTGTGAAATTGCAGGTTTCCTCTCAGGAGCACTGTGCAGAGGCCAAAACTTTCCCCTGGCCAACACACTCTCAGTAACAGCTAATACTCAGTGCCTGCTTGAAGCCTTGTCAGAACTTATCAACAGCAATATTAGTCACCCTCAAGTGTAAGCATCAGGCAGCCAAAAACAGATTTGTGCAGAGTGGACTGAACATAGCAAGTTAAAAGCCTTTTTTGAGGAAAATGTCTGATAAGTTGCCCAGCTTCTTCTTAGATTGTCACCATAAACCAAAGGTGCAGTCAAAAATATCACAGCAGTATATTATGTTATGTTTTGTTGTGTTGTATTATATTCATCATTCTGATTTTTTTTTTCAGATGTAGAGATGCTTCAGTCCAAACCAGACACTCCAGTTGCTGGAGATGAAGTTTCTCTAACTACAAAAGACTCAATGCTGCGCAAGTTTTTAGAAGGTGAGACCTGTTTGGAGGGAGGGGTGGCAGTAGTGCAGTTAAAACGGTTAAATAGAACTTGAGATTTCTCCTTGATCTCTTAAGGATAGGAGATAGTCTGTGCTGTTTGTTTATTTCAGACAAAGGAACAATTCTCTTTAATACTTTGTAGACTATCACAAATAGATTTTGGAAACCAGTGCTCTGTTTGATTTGTTAACTATTATAGTATGTCAGTTAACTGGAATTAATTAAACTAACTGTTCCTCAAATTCTTAGAAAGAGTTAGGAAATTTTTCACTATTTCTTCACCAAAACAGATGGTGCAGGTTTAGTGGCAAACAATTAACATGCTACTAGATGTTAAGGACTTTATCAAGTCCTGTCCTGAAGGGCTTTCACACATTTAAGTCACTGCAAAGCTGGATGGGTTTTTTTTTTGCCTGTGAAATGGCCAGCTTGGTAGGAATGTGATGCATAATGCAACTGGAGGGATCCAGTGTTCATTGAATTGACCAGGTTGTTATTCTTACAAACTCTACTCTGTTGTAGGTGGTAGCATGGATGTGCCAGATTCAGAGGAACGGGTTTATGAGCGGTATGATGATGATGTATATTACCCGGTGGAACAAGATACTTTTTCACAGGAAATGGCTAACAGACCTCCAGTTCCTGTTCCAAGACCAGAATCTAGCTCTCCACAGCCAGACAATGAGCTGTACATCTCCAAAAGTGAGTTGGGCACCAGGGGAAATGTAGACTAGTCAACTATAGTATGGCATTGATGTGGGTTTCAGTTGCCAAATAAATGCCGAGAAACCTTACACTTATTGAGATCCTTGTAATATTTTACTATGGAGTTAGATTACCTTTAGGATCCAATTTGTTTTTCATCTTCTGCCTACTCTGAAAATATGGGGATGTTGTATCTTGAGATCGTGGCCTGAGCTTGCTCTTAATGAAGGCAGTAGGATGACAGATTACACCTAAATGGTTTAAACAAATCCAGCTAAATAGGAAAGATCCTGATATTATAAGCACACAATCAAGCTAATAAATTGATACATTGCTTCTCTGTAATAGTATCACTGATTCAATCGCATTTGTATAGGACATGATTTCATACCTTGATACCTCTCTCTGAGGTGGGCTTTAATTGAAATTGAAGAAGATTGTGCCTTTTAGTTTGCTAGGCAGTTTTGGAAATCTTGGTCATATTTCACAAACATTCTAACAAGAACCACAGTAACAGGTGAGAGAGGAATTTCAGTGACTTCTGCTTCCTCCTGTGACAGGACTAAGGGGAAAGCATGTCCCTATTTCTCTTAGAGGCAGCCGAGCTAAATTCTTCGAGGTCAGTAGAAAGGGAATTCTGTACAAATTCTTGTTTTCTTCAATGGACTTAGTAGGGTAACAGAAGCTGTAATGCACTGCAGAATTGTGTATGCTTCCCAAATTCATCCTTGCTATTTCTGTCTTCATGAGATGCATTTCAGTATCTAAAGAATGTTTGTTTTGCAGTTTTTGCACAGAAAGCTCACAGACCTGAGAATCTTTATGTCCCTAGAGGAAGGATTAAGAAAGGTAAGTCAGAAGTTCACTCTGAAAGTCTTTCTACTAATCCAAAAGCAGGTCTGCTGAGGTATCTTCATTTGCGTGAAATATGACAGAAAAGACTGTTTAACAAAGCTCTGGGGATAATAGTCCTTTATGAATGACCCAACCTTTTTGACCTTATGTGACACTGGAAACTTTTATATAACTGCAGAGTGTGAAGGTAGTACCCTTTTATCATGTACTCTACATGTATCCCCTATCTTGGAATGTATCCTCAGGATCATAATGATCATTGAAGTTCTTTTTTACAGTGTTAACCATATTACTTCATGCAAATGATGTCCTACTTCCAATGTTATGTATATAGCCACTCCTGGTTAATTATTATTTCCCATGATTTAACTTCCAGTGAACTGATTGCCATTGATTTCTGCAACTCCAAAACTCTGTCCTTATGGTTTTGATTCTTATCCTGTGCACTATCAGAGTGCCATGTACCACATCTAAACTTTTATCTCATGTGTTGGAAACTCCTCTTTATGTTATAAATGAGTTATAAAATGCCAGCATCATGTGCTGATTTAAAGGTAAACCAGCAGGAGAAATGAACGTCAGAGTTAAAATTTACTAAAAAGATTACAATAAATACAGTGATACAGAGAAAAATTGGTTTTAACCCACAAAAGAACAGATGTATAACCCAGCACCTTGGGGCATGAACAAAGTGGTGTTTGTTAGCCTCTGTGCTGAGCACCACATGGTCCCCCTGAGTGCAAAGTAAAAGGAAAGGAAAACCTGTTGGTGAGGATGATGTTCACAGTCTGGTCAAGAGTGGCAGTTGCAGTCCTGTTGAGGCTCTGGGCCTTCTCTGGATCCAACAAGTGGTACCAGAAGTCCCAAAACCCGTAGATCACGTGTGCTCAGATTCCAGTGGGAATGGCCAGTACCTTCCCCCAGTGCCAGGAGTTTCACAATGGGTGATTTAACTCTGTGAGTCATGGGATATTTCTGGAATCTTTGATGGTCTAAGTCCTTGCAACTGTCTATTGTGCCAGTCCCTAATGGACCATTAGCAGACATGGCCCCTCAGGCTGGGTGCAAAGGTGCTGATGCCTCCCTGAACCTGAGTCACTGGTGTAAAGACAGAAATATTCTCATGCCTTCCAGGGTTCTTTAACACCCAGCTTGTATCCTGAGGTGTCAGGTGTGCCCTGAGCAGCTGCTGCAAACAATCTGTTATTAATAGTTCATCAGAAATGACATAGAGGGTGTAGAAATACGCAGTTTTGGTTACACCCACATAGTGATAAACTGGTCCTGGCCACTGTAACTAGGACACATCAGTAAAATGAGTGTTCAGTTTGGACACTGCACAAATTACCTAGGAGGAGTCTAACCTTGTGACTGCCAAGGTGAAAGCTCTGTTTTGTGGATTGCTGAGGAAGCAAAGCACTTCAAGGAATAAATTTTGTGATGCTCACTTAAATTATGTTTTTAAGAACAGAGATTATGCCTGAGAAGTATTTGTGTGCAAGGCTACCTCTCAGCTGGGCTTTTAGCCCAAATAGTAGGATGGCCTAAGAACAAAGCACTTCTTAGGAAACATTCAGTCTGTAATACTGATTTTGGTATGGGCTTTGCTTGTTTGGTTTTTGGGGTTTTTTTGGCATCTCTGCTATATCAAGGGTGCTTGAGCTCCTTGTATTCAGTGAGGATGGCATATGCCACAAGTTTAATAATATTTTTGATGGTGTTCTCCCTTCAGAGACAATGGTCAGGCCTGTAAGGGACCTGTCTCAATCAAGTATATATGATCCATTTGCTGGAATGAAAACCCCAGGTCAACGGCAGCTGATTACATTACAGGAGCAAGTGAAAATGGGCATACTCACTGTGGATGAAGCTGTACTTCATTTTAAGGAGTGGCAACTGAATCAGAAAAAGAGATCAGAATCCTTCCGGTTCCAGCAGGTACAGACTTTACTGTTTAAGAAATACAGCTGTCTCTCTAGGTTATATCACAAGCTGTTCAGTGGGGGTACATTTCTTTCCCAGTTGGAGCAGGAAGAGGGCTAACACAGTTCCCTAGATAGCAGAGTTCTCTCCTGACACGGAAGGGCTGTTCCCAGGCAGCAGCAAGCTGATAGCTGTTTTACAGCTCTGTTTGTCTTGCAGTAGTATTGTTAGCTTTTGGAGATCTAGGTGCATAGGAACTGGACTGAATCCAGTTGGCTAAATTACCTTCCTAGAGGTCACCTAGAACCTACCTGCTGGCAGGGGACTTCTGTGATGAACATGTAGCTTGTCAGTTCTCATCCATTTCAGATCAGTGAAGACTCCGTGTCCCAGATGGTGTGTTGGCTGTGAAGTCTTAGCTGGTACATGGTTTGATCCCTCCCTGGGTGTTTGTTGTTGGCTCCAGGACTGTTCTTTGCAGCTGGGCAAGGTCTAACAACAGTCAATAGTAGAAGCAGAGTGTTTGGGTGGCTTAACTGAATGAGGGAGTCATTTTATTGGCACCAGCAACATAATGACTGATGTAACTAGTAGTCATAGTTTAAAATTTTCCTTCTCAAATTAGAGGTTTCCTCTTTAAAACCACTGCTTACTTCTTTTGGAGCCTTTTGTTCATGCTGTGGCAGTCTGCTCTCACACTTGAGGTCCTGCTCTCCAGTGTGTGACATTGTTTTGGAAGCTGTCAGAACAAAGTAAAGGCTTTTCTCCTCCAGATTCTCACTTGGAAAGGTCCTCTCTACCCAGTAACAGTCAGAGGAATCCATTCTCCTATCAGTGAAAAACACAGTGCTACTTTAGTAGATGTCTGTAGAAGAAAGGAAGTGGCATGCTCTGTCCTCCATCCCATGAGCAGGTTTCGAAGTCTCTGCTCCTCTTGCTTTATGGTACAACAATTGCTTCACCTCTTTTTCCACCTGTTCCACCATATCTCCTCTCAGATATGTACACATTACCCTGCTGAAAAAAGTTGTCTTTTTTTCTCCCCACCTTCTCATACTATAAGGTGCAGTATGCTGCCATACAATGGTGAAGAGACTTTGCTCCCAGTTACATTTTCAGGGATCCGCTTTTGCTTCATTTGGGATGTCCTGAATTCTTTGAGTTGTCCCTCATACTCTGGTATTCATGGCAGCCTTTTCTGTCTCTGCAGTCTGAATTACCTGTTTATTAGTACCAGAAGAACTGTACAGTTACTTGATTGTGGGTCTTGTTTCTGTAGCAGTGTCACAGTGGAAACAGAAAATAGAGGAAGTTCTAAATCCAGTGTGCTGCTTATCTGCAACTGCCAGTGAGTGTGTGAACTTAACCTTAACATACACAATGAACATCTGAAAAAACTAGGCTTCTCAAAGGCGCACATGGGTTTCTGAATGGAACAGATTAAAACCTGTTGACATAGTTTGGACTTTGGCCAGGTCTAGCAGGCTTTGTTACAGCTTGGCTGCAAAGTTAGATGAAATACAGTATTGGTTCTGTCAGTAAGCTTCTCATCCTTTTTTAACCAAAGCCCTGAAAAAAATAACTTGTGATGTTTCTAGGAAAATTTGAAACGTCTACGAGACAGCATAACCAGGAGACAGATGGAGAAGCAAAAGAAAGACAAAAGTGCAGGTAACAGTCTCTGATTCTCACATTCTCTGGTAATGAAGCAGCTAACCATATTAACAGACTCTTCAGGATAGGCTCGGCAGAAACTTGTCCGTATGTATTGTAGTTCTGTGATGTTTAAACATGCACACCCATGTGCCAGTTGGCAAAAACATAGGGAAGTTTCTTTATTCCTCAGTTTCCCAGACAAAGAAAGGATGCCCACATCTCTGGAGTGCATCTTGATTCATTCGTGTAGTTACAATCGCTCTTATGTGATTGTGTTTAACTTTGTTCCTAAGTGCCAAACTGTCTCTCAGAGGCTATAATTGCATAGACCCTTCTGAGCTTTTCATTTTCCCTTACAGATTTAGAAATTACAGTACCCATTCGACATTCTTATAATACTTTGGGGAGACCAGAATGTGGAATATATGAATACACTCCCAGGCAAAACATTTTTCCACCAAAAAAGGAGTTAAAGCGAGGAGACTGGAAAACAGAAAGCACATCCAGTACAACAAGTAAGCAAGTCCTGAATGTCACCTTCTCTACAGGAAAGCTGGTTGGAAAACACTTCCCAAGCCTGACCTCAAGTCAGCTCAGGGGACAGGACTTCTGTTCCTGAATCTCAGCACTGATACTGCCACCCCAAACCCTGCATGCCCAAGGCTGGCTGTTTTCAAAACTGTAAACAGAACTCCAGGTGTCCATAAAGTGGTTGGGCATCTTGTGTCTGCATCCCTGCAGGAGGAGAACCTTAAAGCTGAGTGAAAGACTCCCTTGAGTCTTCTTGGGGAAGGCATACCACCTGTCTTCAGTTCTTAAAAGTAGATGGCAGCTGGTCTCTTATTGAAAAGGATGCTCCCATGCTGTGACTGCTAGCAGGCTGTGTGCTCTTTGGCCTGAGGGGCATGTTTATATTTCAGGCTGTAAACCAGTCTCTACGTGTCATTTCCTCAACTGTTGTAGAAAAACAGCAGCATTTTTCATTGGTAACTGTGGAACCTCTTGAGTGACTTGGACAGTCTGCGCATTTTTATTATCTTTGGTTTTCATTAGGTTTAATTTGTGCAAATTAAATCCCCGCATTCTTGCTCTTACTGCAGACCAAGCAATTCTTGCAGAAAGTGTTAGGATCATTTTGGTCCTCTGAAAGGAAAATTGAGTCCCAGTGAGGTTACTCCTTTTGTGATGCTTGACAAGCTATAGCTGGCACACATCCAGAATAGGTGCCAGAGGCAGCTGATTGAGCCAGTAACTTGCATACAAGCAGTTGTGAGAGAAGTTAACTGAGTGCAGGTTGGCACTCTCTCTCATGGTGTGATTGTGAGAATGGACCATACCACAGAGCAGCATTCTTAAGTGCTGCTGTTTGTACCAACTGATATTGAGAGTTACCTCACCAAAGCTAGTAAGGAGGGGAACTGCATCTTAGGTGAAAACCTCTAGCCACTGTTTCAATGTAGAGGTTTCTAAACATTACTGCTGCAGTATTTCACAGCCCTATAGAATCTTATATTATTTGTTTACGACTGAAACCAGCCATAGCAGTGTAGGATATGTTTGTGAGTTGCTGTCACCTTTGGAAATGGCATGAATATTTGTAAAAACAATCCCTGCTCTGAGTCCATGACAGTTAAATGGGTTTGTATAGATGGTTGCTGAAGGTTGTTTGAACAAACTTGTCATTTATAGCTTGGAAGCTGTCTTGCAATGAGTGAGGATTGTTGTGAGAGGAGGTGGTAAACAGCTGTTTGGAACAATAACCTCTCAAGCAGTCACTTATTCCAGGAATGAATATGTGGCAGTGCTCAGAGCCATCTACCTTCATGCAGTTGTTAAAAACATGGGGACTGATAATTTAAATTTGTGTAAATGTTGGGTGTGTATCCCTTGTGAAAATATTTGCCTGACTTGCCAGGTGATACTGGCACTGGATCTTTTCAGTTAGTTTTATGGTTGTGAGTATTTAACCAGAAGACTGGATCTAGGTAGGGCAGAAATATTCTTGAAAGAAAGCATAATTGAATGGTTTGGCCCTCTGGTTTGTGTTTTATGAAATGCTGTTTGGATCCAGAACATGTGAAAAATAACAATGGAAATAAATTAAACAATCATCAAATTACGTGTGCAAGAGTTAAGAATGAGGATAGAAAGAGCCCTGAGTAAGGGATTTGCAGTTAAATCAGGTTTTAATAATCTGTTTATTTTCTCTTGCTTACTCACTCTAGGTAGTGCAAGTAACCGCTCTAGCACTCGGAGTATATTGAGTGTCAGCAGCGGGATGGAAGGGGACAGTGAGGTAAGGTCTCACCTCTGCTATATAGTAGTCCACTGTTCTTAAGCACATGGCTTTGTTTTAATGCAAAAAAAAAAAAAAAAAGAGCTCAGAGATGGCACTGCATCTGCAGAAATGGAAAAATGTAGCCTCTTCTGTTGTGAAGCTAGCAAGAACCAAATTTTGTGGGTCTGTAAACACTTCTCTTTGTTTTGTAGGACAATGAAGTCCCAGAAACAACTAGGAGCCGCAGCCCAGTTGCCCACCAAGCAGAGAGGCTGCCTTTCCCAGAAAGGCCTCCCAGAGTACCTCCTCGAGGTGCAAGCAGGTAAAGTTAAAAGGCAGCTCAAACATGAGTGTTCATTAAATCCATATGGAAGCCTTGGACAGAGAGCAAGGCAGGAAGCACATGTGTCTTTGGACAAGATGTACCAGGCTCTTACCCATCAACATGCACTGTTAGGAATTGTGTGATCCTTGTTTCTCATCTGTAATACTTAGAGGAATCAATTTCCTAGCTGGTAACATTCCTACTGCAATGCTGTCATTGATGTTCATGCATGGCAAGGGGTAGCACTATTGGAGCACACAATGCTTGCCATGATAAGACTGACCCAGATGGTATTGCATCTTGCCCCTGGCAGAGATATAGTACCTGTCCCTCCTGAGAATATCCTCTTGGAACATACAAAGTGTAGTGCAGAGGAAATTTCCTTTTGACATTCTCTTGGATTTTTTTTTTCTTTTTACAAAGTGCAGATCTCTCTAAAGCAGATGTATTTATATGTATTGCATTTACATGTATTATTGGCCTCAAAGAAAGAACTGCACATGTTTTGTAAAAGGTGTTGAGGGGTTTTGCCTTGATTTGATCAGACCACCAAAAACTTAAGTATGTTGTAAGCATTCCTTTGGTCCAACAAGTGCAAGTCTATGAAGTCCAAGCCCCAAAAAGTTACTTCAGTACAGACACTAATAAAATTCACCAACTGCTAAAGCAGTAATTGCTACTATGTGGGTGCAGAGAGTTCTGTATGTTGGCTTGGCTCTGGCAAAGAATACAGATAGAATTTATCTGTAGTTAATTTGAAAAAAGATTTTGAATGTTTTGATCTCTTCCTATTGTTTTTCCTCTAATTTTTTTGAGAAAGTATTATAGCATCTCTTTACAGTAATAATAGAATTACTTTAGCTGAAGAGCAGAAGAAATAGTTTGGACAGGAAGAGGGCTCTGGCAGCTTGTCACCTGCTCTGTTGCTGATAGCCTGTTTTTCTTCTTGTATGACTAGTGCTTGTACAGTATTCTTACATACGATATTGCATGCAATGTATTGTTCCAGAACTCTATTTTCTACTATTTTTACATGCATTTTTATTCTGTCTTTTTATAGGCCTGTAAGCTCTGAAGGTTTTTATCCTCCACCTGTACCTCCAAGAGGTCGCTGAATCTCTCAACATCTGTGGAATATGAGATTTTTTTTCTGTTTATATATGTGTTTGTACAGATATTTTTTGTCTGTCTTAAATTATTTATAAGTGGGACCCGAATGTTTTCACCCACTTCCTCCTCCCTAAAGCTCTAGTGACTTTCCCCATGATTTTTACGGATACTTCTCGGTCTTTTATGACTTTTTTAGTTGGAAGAATTTTGGTACTTTGGGGCTTCAAGAAAAAGTATCATGGTTGTGAAGGAGAGTGCTGATGTGCGTCTTGGGAGCCCCACACCAATATGAAGTTTTCTTTTGACTAAGAAAGGGCACATGTCCTTTTTAGAACTAAATCCTCCAAGGGCTTGACTGGAAAACACACTTGAAAAAGTAAAGGAAATAAGTTGTTTGAAGAATGCTCGTTACAGCAAGAGCAGGTGACTGTACTGCTGTTAGGCATAAATTTTGGGCACAGATATACTGACCTTTCAGAAGGCATAGCATCTGCTTCCAGGAATCATTAAACCATGGGAGGATGATAAGTTGTCTGTCTTGAGGAATGTATTTTGCATACAGCCTTGAAAATGCCTTTTTTTTTCTCCTTCCCTGAAGAGGACAGACATTAACAAGGCATTGTGTGTGCTGCATTTACCATGAAAATTCCCAAGGCAGTTGGTAAGGAACCTGCTGTATCACAAACCAACTGTACTTAAACCTTTTTTGGGGAGGGGGTGGGTATGATATTAAAATCATGACTGACCTTTCCAATTAGAGGAAGGAATTGGTGGCAGTGCTGTGTTCTGTATGTCTTACATGTGGTCACCATAGAAGCAATATGAAGGCATTTCAGTTTATGCTCTGGAATAGTACAGTGAGTCTCCAATTATCAATGCACACACCTCACAAATACCAGCTGTGTTTTAGCTGGCTGTAGTGGAAACAGTCAGCCTGGGGGCTGGACTCTGCTTGCTCTACTGTTCATTTCTAGCAATGTGAATCCACAACAGCTGTGTCCAGCCTTTTTTCTGCCTCAGGGGTTACAGACTTAAGGAGGCTTCCTGGTTTGGCTTTCTTCCAGACCTTGAAATCTTCTGTGCACATCCTGGCCCCTGGGGGACAAGTATAGGGCTCTGGTTGTCCAAGAGTGACACAGATGGGAATTCTTTAAGGTAATCAGCAGGGTAGAGAATTAAACATCATTATCTATTTGGTTTTCAAGCCATTCTCCCTCTTTCAGCCCTGAAAAAGTCATAGATACACCTGTGTTAGGTGATCCCTCAGGTGCAGGGAGGACATGTAAAGCTTCTGTCCGATCATGTCAGCTCCTCTTGAACTGTGAGAGAGCAGGTGACAAAGTTGCAGTTCCTTTCTCTTGTAGGACGACAAACCCAATGTGCAAAGCTGCAGGAGTGACAGCAACTGTGACTCAACAAGCACTGAATGAAGGCGGAGAAGCCTCTGCTGCTTTCAGGGCTTTAGGCATATGCTAAATATTATCTATGCATTAAGCTCACAGCATACCCTCTCCTTTTGATGAGAGAGTGATGCAGGTGTTGTGCTGCAGGCCTGTAGCTACAGAGGTGTCCATTCTGTTTGGGTTTCTTTTCTATTTTAAAGGACTGCAGTGCCTTCTCCAGTAACTCTGGCACTATAGACTCTCACTGACAGTTTGCTCTTTATTCACAATAGCCAGGGGAGTAGTGAGGTGAGAGCTGCCCTCCTGTGTTCCCCCTGGAATCAAAAGGCTTCCAGCACTATTAGGTTAAATCTGAAGCAGGAAGGGAGGTTTTGGTGCTGAAATGAGGAAAAGAGTAACAAGGATGAGTGTAGGAATTAGGGATAAATGAAATAAACCAAAAGAGGAAATTCAGCAGCTTGATTGTCTTCAGCTATCACATGCTTTGGTTTTCACACAACTCACTGGTTTTGCTTAAAAATTCCTCATCCCTTTAGTGCTGGCTGCAGCTGTAGCACAGAGATATGATGTGATAAGAGGAATTTACCTGCTTCCACATCTGTCAGGCACAACATAAGGTAGAACTGTAGGATATGGGAAAAACTGTACTAAGGCAGGAAAGGAAGAGGAAAAATATAAATGTATATCATGCAGAAGGTTTAGTTTCAAAAGTGTTGGACTGAAGCAGCCCAGGGACCCATCTTCCCCAGCTAATCTTTAATTCTGCATCCATTTCATATGATAGCCGAATCTCCTCTGTGGGAGAGGTTTATCTGAACTGTATGTGTGCGTTTGCCTTTGCTCAGTCCTAATAACATGGCTGTGAAATGGATTTTTATTGCTAGTGCTGTGGCAAGATTGTTTGTATCTGAATTGCTGAAAAATAGCTTGTAAGTAGCCTTTCCATCCCTCTCCCGTTTGAAGCTTCAATACTTCCTTTCTCTGACCTGACCTATCATACAAAACAAAATATATAGAGTGGGGCTCTGCTTTGGATGAGAGGTGAGCTGTGACAGGTGGAGCTAAGGCATGTTATAAATGCTTTCTGTTCAAGCCTCTTCTGCACTGCATAAGGGAGAGAAATTGAAGATGCAGCTGTAGTCTTAGGCATTCCTGTCTCACTTCTGGATTAACTAGGGATCTCACTGACCAGCTATCCCTACAAAACTATCACCCTATCAAGGAAAAAAGGAACAGCACTAAAATGGCTTCACTGTTAAATGCAGGTAAACAATTGGGATGCAGGCGTGACTTCCATACATCTTGCAGGCCAGCAGAGATACACCTGCTTAGCCACCAAACTGTGTGTTCCACACAGGTTGGATTCATGTAGTTGCTTTAAGCCTCTTAAATCTCAGTGTATGGAGGCATTGTACCTCTAGACTCCATTTGTGCTGGTGAGCATGTGATGTGTGTTGCTTCCACCCAGGATGAGAAGTGTGCTGAAACTGAGGCTCAGAAGAGACCAGAGAAGAAAACTGTGTGCAACCAGTTGGTTAGTCAAGAATATGCTTGGGAATGAAGAGTGTTTCTGATAGACCTTAGCATTAAAGGACTGAACAGATAATAAAACTGCTGGTAAAAGTTTAGTGGCCTGGCCCGCTGTGGGGTCATCGGGCAGTCCACCAAAGTCGTGTGGCAGCTGGCTGGCCCGGGGAAAGTGTTTGCTTTTCATACAGCATGCCTTGCAAACCCTGCAGCAGCAGATGGCTCTGGCTGGCCCTGTTGCTGACTGAAAGACCTAAGTACAGAATAAACTGAAGATGCTGAAGCCTCCTCTCTCTGTCTCCCAAGGGTAAGCTACTCTGGTTTGGACCGAGATGCGATGACTAGAAAGAAACATATGGTGTTAGCAAAGCTGTCTAGGTTTTCTTTGTGTGTGTAATATAAGCAGGGCTTTTGCATAGGTTTTGGCAAGTATCTCTCTCTAGAGAGACCTGACTTCTACTGAAATATGCAGGACATGGTACATCCTCTATCTGGAAAAGGCTTTATATAAATGTGTCCTGCAAAATATGTTCAGGGATGGTAGACTGAATGTGTAAGACCACAAAGGGTAAAGCTTTTAGCATAAGTATGGTGGTCAGTGGTAAACAGGAAAATCTGTTTTTGCATCATTCCTACAAAGCATGGATGGCATGTACCAGCACGGAGCAGTTCTTGCCTTCTGTTCTTGTCCTTTGCTGTCTATTTATTGGCTTCTGCAATATTTGAGAAGATGGTGTAGCCCACTTTTTTTTAAATAATATTATATCTGATAGCCTCTGGATTTTTTTACTGTATTAAGTTTAAAAGTTGCCTGATGAATGAATGCTTAATACTGTGAGCTTTTTGGATTGGGGGTTTTGTTTGTTTGTTCTATTTTGGACTTGTAGCTTGAGGTAGTTCCAAGTTCGCAGGCAGGTTCGCAGGTTTCACCTTAGCCAGCGCTGATGGAAGCCTCACCCTGAGTGAGAGGCGGGTGTGGCTGTGCTGCCTCAGTGCGAGGGCTGTGGAGACCGGGACCCCGGGACCCTGGGTCTTACGGAATCCATTAGGCTGCAAAAGACCTCTGATACTCCAGCCCACCCTGCCGCCTGGACCACAGCGCTAAGTGCTGCGTTGTCTTCCCTTAAACATCTTCAGCGATGGTGACTCCACCACTGCCCTGAGCAGTCCATTCCAATTTTTAATCACCCTTTCCATGAAGACATTCTTCCTCCTGTCCAATCTAAGCCTCCCCTGGAGGAGCTTGAGGCCATGTCCTCCCATCCTGGCTCCCTGGGAGCAGAGCTCGCCCTCCCCCCCCCTCCCCCGGCTACAGCCTCCTTTCAGGTGTCTGTGGGGAGCCGTGAGGTCCCCCCTCAGCCTCCTCTTCCCCAGGCTAAACCCCCCCGGCTCCCTCAGCCGCTGCTCGCAGCACTTGTGCTCCACAGGGTATGTGCACGTCTCCCTGGGCCACGCTGTCCCCAGAGAGCTCTCTCCCGTTTCCCCGATCAGAGCGGTGCCCTTTAACAGGGTGCAGCCGCCGCGCTCCCCCCGCTCCGTGCCCGCCCCCTGCCCGCCTCGTGGGCGCTCCCGGCTCCCGTAGCGCGACCGCGGTTCCGGCGGGCGGGCGGTGACGTGGCGGGCGGGGCGGAAGTGGCGTTGGCGGCGGGCGCGGGCCGGGCGGCGGCGGGGCCTGCTGGGGACGCCGAGGCCCGAGATGGCGGCGCCTGGGCTGCTCCTTCTGCTCCTGCCGCTCCTGCCGCTGCGCGCCCGCGCCGACGAGCACGAGCACACGGTGAGGCGGCGGCCGGCTTCGCCCGGGAGCGGCGCTTGGGCGGGCGGGTGGGCGGGAGGGACGGGGGACGGCGGGCGGGTCCCGTGCCCCGGAGCTCCCTCCGCGGCCGCTCCGCTGCTCGGGCCGGGCCCGGACCCCGCGCGGTGTTTCGGGGCGCTCCGGGCAGGGCCGCAGGGCTCTCTGATCCGGTTTGCACATCCGTGTGCGGCCGGACGCACTGTCCCACCTCCTCCGGGAGAGATAAACGCCCCGGCAGGTACGCGTGCTTTGTTTGGAGAGCGTGGGCTGCGCCTCCCGGGAGGATGTTTGCGCTCGCCCCGGAGCGCGGCTCTGACACCCTGCGGGGGACAGGTCGCCTTGGGAGAGGGAGGGATAGCTGGGAATGGGCTGGGGAGTGAGGGCAGGGCCGGGACGCGGATACAGACCACTAAGTAAAACGGGTGCTGAGTGGAGCGCTCACCCATTGGCACGAGCATAGTTTTAGTAAAGTGCTTGCAGTATTACCCGGAAAGAATCTCTAGGAAGGGCTTCTTCAGTTTCTGATTTTACATCAGAGTTGTTTCCCCTGGCTCTCGGTATGGCAGAGTGGAAGTCTTCGTGATGAGCTGAGATGTGATTTTGGAACACGACTTTGCCAAAAACCATCCCCCTTTGCTCCAAGTGTGGCTGTGATTAAACAGTGTTTGGCTGTCAGGAGTTTCAGTGCTCTTGAGCAGCCTGCCTGGCGAGCACTTGCTCAGTTTCTTAACGTAGCTTTCTCTAGGTGTGGTGTGCTAAACTTACTGAGTGTTCTTAATAGAAAGACGGTATTGATAGTTTTTGTATAAGCAGTAGTTAATTAGTTATCTCATTTCCTGTGTTTTTGAGAAATTGAAAGCCAGTTAGGATTGCCTTTATTTTTTTTCAAAGGGAAAGGGATTTACCAGTGCTGCAGTTAGTGACAGAAACGTTAATATGATACTGAGTACACTAAAGGAGCAGGCATTCTTTGAACTAGCTTAAATCCCTGTTTTGTTGCTAAGCATGTGTTTTAGAGTTAGTTTTCCACTGAGGTGAGATGGTTTTCAGCATAGCACTGTGTTTCTTTTAAAGGTTGATTGTCTTGAGGGAGTATTCATTATTAAATTAGTATTGGTAACCTTCTGGGGGAACAAAAAATCGTAAAGCTGTCCTTGAATTTATTTGGTTTTGAATTCCCCCTTCAAAAGTGGTTTCTGATGGTTTTTAGGTCTTCTGAATGATTACCTGAACAATTACCAGTGGAAATCAAAAATTCCTTTTAAAAGCTTGTTGGGTTTTTTCATCTAAATTACTCAATTCTGCAAGATCATAACTGTCTTTCGTTTTGGTATTCTTGTTCATGTGGTGTCCAGTTTATTAATATCGTGTGATAGGTTACCTTTTCGTGGAAGGCTGTCTCCTTTTTTAAATATTTTGATAGTTTAATCTTGTATGAGAAATTGGAGTGGAAGCATTAATAGCATCAGTGAAACATGAACAGGATTTTGTAGTAGTATGCTGATACTGAGATGAAGAACCTGA
Source organism: Margarornis squamiger (assembly GCA_035222235.1). Lineage (NCBI taxonomy): Eukaryota > Metazoa > Chordata > Aves > Passeriformes > Furnariidae > Margarornis > Margarornis squamiger. The sequence continues at coordinate 15,933,418 of JAWWTY010000158.1, read as the reverse complement.
AGGACATATTCTTTAAATACTACATTTTAATGAATTTCAGTTTTAAATATGATTACAGTTGGAAGAATAATTTTTCTATAGTCAAGGGGCTTTATTACATTTTGGAGGCTCTGTTCACTTTTGCAGAACTTGGCGGAGATTTAGGATTGGTAATCTCAAAGGGTAAATTTTCGCTAACTTTAAGACTCGAGATTTATTGTAGGAATACACATCCGTATGTGCTGCCATTTCCTCGTTAACGTTTTGTGCAAGCACTTGGCCTGTCTGCGTGAAGGTGTGTCTGTGCATCTCACCACAGTTTACTTTAGCTGCTGATGTACAGGGCTTTATCAGTACTGAGCATGCTGGACATACAGAAGTGCTGTCTGAAGTGTTTAGTGCTCTGTGTTAGCAGGTTAACATTTTTAATTTGGTTGCTGCAGCTATGATATGTAAATGTATACAATATTTATAAAATAATCCAGATGCATGATATAATATGTATTTTTGTATTAATATAAATTGTCTGCTAGTATTTTAAATGTGCCCTTTATTTTATAACTGTAGGATTTCTAAGCAAATATTATAAAAGAGAATTGTGAGAGTGCTCTGCACAAAGCTCTAAGTCGATAAGTACTATTGTTTCGGGAGATAGTAGGTATGAATAGTGTCATTGTATCAACAGCTAAATCCTTTATCTTAAATTTGAATTACTTTTTAAAAATCACATCTACATTTCTTCAGAGGAAGAAGTATAAATACAATCATAAGATAAAGACATGGGTATTTAAAATCAAGCTGAAAACTTGCCCGCTGATTCTTTAACTTATTGTCATGCTCCAGAGCATGTCATGCACTTGCTCCTTACCTGTATTCTGGTAATTGCACCATTTTGGGGCAGTTGTCCTTTTATTTCTGGAAGTGATAGTATCAATGGGGTACTGGTGGCCTTATCACAGTATATGCTGATCCTGCAAAAACAGGGCTGGTGGGCTTCTGCCTGGCCATTGCTTTCACATCTCTTACTAGCCTTGTTGAAGCTGATGATGAAACAAACAAACCGTAAGAGCATTCTGAAATATCCTGTTTGGTTTTTTTTGTGGGGAGATGGTCTGGGGAGTAGGTAACATTTCTGTTTTAGTATTGCTTCAATTTAATTGTCAGTACTTTTTAAGCCTGAAAATACATGACAAGCATTGAAAAATAAACAAAACCCAGCCTCAGTGTACGGTGTAGCAAAATTCCTAATTTATTATGATTGAGAAAAACATTTTTGTTTGAGTTATACCTTGAAATCCTGAGCCTGTAAGGCTTGTTTAAAATTAATACATAAAATTATGAGCTTTGTATAGTATCTGAAATTTGTCAGAGAAACACTGCAGAAAACATTTCAGCACATGTATAGTACTTATTTGCATATGAAGTTGTGTGCAGATGAGCAGCCTGATTCCTCTTTGAAGTACTCCTGTTTCCATTTTTAAGAGGTGAAATAAATGTCGTGGAATCAGGACATGGTGTGCCTGAGCAATCTTTTACATCTAGGAAGTGTAACAGTAAAAGTACTGCTTGTACAGTAGTTCAGACTGTGCTGCTGGTACAGTTCTACCCACATTTTGGTGTAGCCTACAATTCAGAGAGAAATGAAGTGTTACTAGAAATAACCTGCTTTGTCTGAAGGAGAGCATGAGGCTGAAATCCACAGTTTAATGGACTATGGATGTGATATGCGGACATTGAGTATTATCACAGTGCTTGATAAATACAGTATCTTTAAGATACTGGGGACTAGAAGCCTCGAATGTTACTCAGCAGTTGAGTTTTGCTGCCTCTTGTATTTCCTGTCCTGCTTTTACAGCTTTGCTCTGCCCATAACAGATAACGTTGATCCTTTTTTTTCCCTGAAAGATGTGCATTGTAGAAAGCATAATTCCAAACTTCTGTTTGAGGAAAGGAGTAAAATTGCATACTTTCTGAAAGAAACAGTTTTGATTTTAATTTATTGTGCTGAATCATCACATAAGATTTGGCAGTTGTAATCCTCGTCTCCATCTTTTTTTGCAAAGTGTTTTCATGGTTTAAAGAACATCAACAACTTGACAGCCTCATAGCCTTTTCTGCAACCTTCTGTATACTGATTTAATCTAGCCTTAATTGTTTTTTAGATAGTTTGCTTCTAAAGTTGCCAGTCTAATTTTTACAGTTGTGCAAAGAAAACATGAAGTTGCTTTCCACATCATGAGTGCCCTATTGCGTAACAGGAAAGGAAGATACATGTACTATACTGAAAGTAGTCTCAGTATGGCTACACTGGAAGTTTTTAAACCATATAGATACATGGAAGCTGTCTTTGTATTAAGCCTCAAAGTGGTGCACACTCCCAATTTTTCAGTAGTTGTATTGCATGGAAGAAGTCCACACTTGGCCAGGTCAGCTGCACAAGCTTCATACCAGTTTAGTGTTGTGCAGGGGACTAGAATAGACCTATCTATTCAGGCAACAAGGCAGCACTACAGATGGGTTGGACATGATTTTAGCTTGCACATGCACAACGTCTCTACAGCCCAGTGCTCTGAACAGGCAGGAAGACCATATTGTGCTGCTTTAGAACAGATGTCCCCAGGTGTGAGGAGGGTTGTAGCTGATAGATAGTTGCACTTGACGTGCAGGTTAGTCCTTCATCACCTGGTTGGCAATTAGAGAAAAAAGTTTCTGAAGATTTGTCTCCTCTTAATCAGATTGTAACAGCTATATGGTAGGTAACTTGTGTTGATGCTGAGACTTTCCAGGCTGCCCCATAAATCATTGTATACTCCATATAGTTACTGAAATTACTGAACTGATATTAAGCTCAGCGCGGAAAAATATGCAAAGCTTACAGAACAACTACTGCAATTTTTCATAAATTACAGCAAATGAAATGTTAATAAAATTGTGTTTTATAGTCTTCTCTCTCTTATAGGTAGAAGTGGTGAACTCTGAATTGTGGCACCATGACCAAATTGTTAAAGTAATTAGTTGTGAATGTAATTAGGATCTCTGAGCTATATGCAGTATACTATCCTTTCATATGAGCTAAAACCAGAAGAGCTTATTGAGATATAGCAAAGTGCAGTTTGCAGTATCATATTTGTTGACCTTGTTTGTCTTGTCTGGGCTTATTTTATGTTCTCTCTTGTAGTGTGACCTTTTACTGGAAGGTGTGTTGCATGTAAGCCTTCTTTCAACCTACAAGTCCTCATATAGAGGTGACAGTACAGTCCTACAAGATATTCTAGTTCTTTGTCTTGCCTAAGTAAGAGTTTTCCTTTACATTGACACTGTTATTGGTTGTAGATGTTTTGATATTATGAAGGAGCTAATGAAGAAGGAAAAACCTAAACAACTGAAAAACACAAAACACCACAAACTTGAGCTCTTTAATAGCACTGTGTTCTTGCGACCAAATTACCCTACCACTAGGCTAAGAATATAAGGATGAGCTATGTCATGACAGGGAAATGTATTTGAATGCGAAAGCTCATCTTTATAATTGAAAATGAGCAGAACCCAACAAATGTACAAACTCAAGAAGATGGTTGTTTTTTTTTTCCCTGCTAGACACCACCTGAAAATTTAGGCTGAAGTTGCTTAAGTTGGTTTTCTTACTACAGCTGTGTTAATTTGGGGAGGCCACTGGGAGCACCTGATGGACTGCAAATTGCTGTGACTAGGAACTGCTGAGAGTGAAGTGTAGCCTGGGCTGACTGAGGTGCCATGTTTGCTTATATAGCAGTCCTGGACAGATTTCTCTTGTGCTGTTCTGGGGTGATTGTGAGAAAGTGAGGAAGTAATAAATGCTGACTGAATTCTTTGCTTATGTTTATTTTGGTCCCTTTTCTTTCCAGAGCAGGCTGGTGGCATCTTGGAGTCATTGTGGGAAATCCTTGTAAGGCCTAAAGGAGTGCTAAACACCATGCAGATAAGAGACAAGCAAAGACCAAATTTGTTGCTCCAGATGTTGTAATTAAAATGCAGTTATATTAGTAGATCAGAAAATATAGTAAGATTTTGACTGGTATGTTCTTAATCTGTTGGTTTCTGTCACTTCTGGTATGATTCCAAAAACGCAGAGGTCCTAGCTCAGTATGAAGGAGGTCAGAAACAAGCAGCTAAGTAAAGCAGTGGTCAATGCTTTCTTTATTCAGGCACTGTCAAAGATGAACTCACAGACCTAAGGATGTTGTCATATTCTATTACTGAAGGTTGAACAGAGACATGTAAGCTGTTCATTACAAGGAGTAGTGCTAAAGTGGCTCTTGACAAGTTAAGACCATTTTGAGGAAGGGCTGAAAATATATTCTGCAGCTGTTAGAGGAAGAAACAGAAGACATGCTAGACATAACAGTCTAGGAAGAGATACAGACCAACTTGTCTCGTGCTACCTTGGCAGGAGCTAGAAGCAGATTCGAAGTGCAGATTCCTCTATCTGCTTCTGCAGCTGAGGGAGTTGGAACTGTGGCTTTTCTTGCTTGCTCTCTCTTTCTCTCTCTCTCTCTTTCTCTCTCTCTCTCTTTCTCTCTCTCTCTTTCTTCTACTGTGCTGCACTGGTATGACCTTTCTGGTTGCTGACAGAGAGGAGGAATGTCTACTTTCTCTTGCTGTGTTGTTTACTCTTTCTTTGATCCTTCTTTGCCATTCTTTACCTGTCAGAAATGGTCTGAAGTGTGTGCTCTACAAATGGGCTGGTTTGTGAAACTGGTATTTGGTCTCTGCTGCAGCTCAGAATGAAATAAGTAAGATTTTAAGTTTCTTGTTGGAAATTACTCACATAAGATGCTGGAATGACCCTTGTACAGCTTTGTAAACAAAAAGATGAGGCTTTTAATGTGGATGGTGTGTTAGTTTAAAAGGATTAAATTATTTTCCAAAGCATGTTTGTTTAAATCCTTGAGTTAAACACCTCATCTGAAGAACTTATTGCATTCCACGTGTACCTAATTATATCTGAGTTAACCTCTTGGTACAACTGTGGTTAGTCAGAATAAATGGAGTTGAAGAAGCTTTGTTCACTTGTTAAAAAGGAGGTGCAGAACTGTATTCAGTATTTCAGCTGTGTGCTATGAAATAGTTACAGCTAATTAACATTTGACTTTCTTTTCTTTTCCAATGTGTTCTCTGTCTGCAGTTTGGTGTTAAATGGTACTTTATTCTTCTGTACCTAAAAAAAAATCAGAACCTATGTGGTGATTGTGCTTTCATGTGTATATAGTTATAAGTAGGGTTTTTTACCCTTAAAAGTTTTATCACTGCCCCTGTCCTTCCTCTTTTGTTGAAGTTATAGTAGGTGAAGTTGTGTTGGCTGAGAGGCTTTGTGTAGTAGTCGGCAAATCTGATACCTCCTCCAGATGCATACAGATATAGTGCAAGTAATTATTTCAGATCACTTAATTCTCCTGAATTAACGCAGTATTTGAATACTGATAGATTAGTGGCTTTAAATCCTTTTTTTGTTGTTCAGAAGTAATAAAAAAAGCTTGAAAAAATTACTGGCTCCTAGACAAGGAATAAATTTTCATGCCTAACAGTAGCTGTGGAAAGTGCAGAGTGAATGTTCCCAGAAAGAATTTCATGGCTGCCACCAGACTCCTTGCTGTTCTGGTTTTTTCACTGTGAGAATGTTGGAAATGCATCAAAATAAAGTTCTTCTGTCTGACTTCTTTGCCTCTTGGCTACTGTAGGTATGCAACAGTTTAATTTTAGTGCTTCCTGTGAGGCCTTGCGCTCTTCTGGGAATTTTGAGTGCAATTTATACTATTAGTAAAATGAAAGGGAGCTGCATTTTAGGAAAATACAGTATACTGGTCACTGTGAGTAGATTACCTGGTTTCTTTGCTAAGATCGTGTTTAACAAGACATTGATATTTCCTTTCTCTCAGTGAAGATAAGCAGAATTTTGCTTGTAACTGATGTGTGTTTCCACAAAATTGGAAAAAGCTTATTTATTTTTGAGACTTACGCTTTTCTCCTGTTCTCTACATCACCTGCGTCTCTCTTAAACTTATGTGAATCCCCCTCGATTGCTGTTTCAGTGATTGGCTCTAAGAAATTACATGATTAGTTACTAAGCTTTTTCTTTTTCTGTAAGAAAGCAAGCTGAAAACCTTATCCCAAAATCTCTTGTCATCCAAAAGACAAAAATACTTAAGTGTCTTTAAACGCAACTGTTGCCAGTTATTCAACAATCCTGCCCTGCTAGTTACATGAATGAGAGCTTCTTGAACATTTTTATTCAGCTCAGCTTCTCATCTAACTCAATAACTTTATCTTTCAGTACCAAGATAAAGAGGAAGTTGTTTTATGGATGAATACTGTAGGACCCTACCACAATCGCCAAGAAACATACAAATACTTCTCTCTTCCCTTCTGTGTGGGATCAAAAAAAAGCATTAGCCATTACCATGAAACTCTAGGGGAAGCACTTCAAGGAGTTGAATTGGAATTTAGTGGTCTTGACATCAAATTTAAAGGTAAGCAATTCGCAGTGCCTTTAGTCATAAAAAAATACACGAACCCTTAAAACTGTGTGTTTTTTAACTCAACTGAAAATTTGTTGCTGCTAGCGACAATGAATGCTTGAAACACCCTGCAAGGTTGTCTACTACTGCTGTCTTTTGAGTTTACAGCGTTTTCATCTATGTGCCCTTGGAGGAAGATGCTTGCAACAGATACATACTTCTAAAGTAACTGATTGCATTTCATAAAGTAAAACTAAGCTTTTTGCATGTGAGTATTTAAATATTTACTGGAATTAATATTCTGGAATTATCACTTCTGAAGATCTAATTTTTCCGATGATACTGAGTACTTGCAGACTCTGCAATTGCGAAGGAGTAGCAAGGGCTCAACATAGCAATTAATACAAAGGTAACTATTGTATCCTTCTGGTTACTGTCTGTGTTTAAAATGCCTTTGACAATTACCTTTGTAGCATTGGCTCTATGTCATCATATGCCAGTCAGGATGAAGCTAGCCTGTTTGGGTTTTTTTTTCCTGTTGTTTCGTGCCTTTTCCATCTTTCCATATTGTTCCAGAGAACACATTTAACTTTTTTTGCAAATACATTTCTTGATATTAGGGGCTGAGTTTTCTATTGCATAATTGCTGCATGTGTCCTTTCAGATATCTGTAACTGGTGGTTGCAGAGCTTAAAATAATAACAGATTCTTTTTGTCTCTATTGAATTTTAACATTTATAAATTTCTTGCGATTTATGTTTCTGTGTGTATGTATCCTTTTTTCCTAGAACACTTCATTGCATCACTAGTGCTTAACTGGATGGAGAATTGTCTCTTGTCTGAGCATTTACAATCGTATGGGAATTAGTTTCTGCAGTTTGTAAAAGTTTTATCAAAAACTAGACACCTGCAAAATAAGAGACTTGATGATGTCTTGTGTTATCAGCAGGATAAGTGGAATAAAAGATTTTTAGAAAGTTTGTTAATACCATAAATTCTTTATAATTTTTTAAGTGCACAGAGGATAACATCTCTGCATTTAAAGGAGTTGGGGGTTGAATCTTTCCTTTTAATAAAGGAACAGTACCTGCACAAACACTGGAAAACAGTCCTATTACTGGTTTGTGACACCTGTAGCATGCTGAAATTTTTACTCAATGTAGGAGAAGTAGTTTTCCTGTCAAACCTCACAGAATATGCTCAGAAACACAAAATGGAAAGAACAGAGAAGGCAACTGGCAGCAATTCAACACGGTGATGAAGGTTAATTAAAACTTCTATTATCAGAATGTGATAAATATGTGTTTTTACAGCCAGCTCGATGTGTCATTTTTACTTCCTTTAATTGCCCCAGTTTTACAAAGAGATTGTTTCATTCCTGTGACAGGTGTTCTCTCTAGGTGCAGCACCAAATTGAAAAGACAAGGTTTGTGAGTTAATGTTTACTGCTATGATGTATCACAGAATTAAAAAAAAAAAATTATTATTATTAACACCGGAGTGCTCAGTATAGATTGATAATCTATATTGGACCTGCAGTGACTTTAACTCCCAGCCAAAGTGGCTGCAAGTCAGATGTACAAACGTTTTCTATAAAGCAGGTGGTACATGGTAGCTGGTTGATCAGTAAGTGTGCGTACATGATCTGTGAAGTTGTACATGTGCACTTGTAGCTTTTTCCCTTACTGTCTGTGTCCTCTGGATAAAAGATGAAGACCTTAATCTCTTTGCTGTTAGCTGGCATCTGGCAGCTTCTGCATTTCTAGCATTGGTCCATGAAGTGAGATCTGAATGGGAGTTAACTCTATTTTCTTTAATTAAAGATAACTCTATTTTAATTTGCTGTTAAAAGAAGTATTTTTTTCCCAAATTTCAGAGTAACAAGTATAAATTAATTGTAACAGTAGCTATTAGTAGTTATTTAATGTGAAGGTATGTAAAAATTGTGAATTCTAAATCCACTTGATATACAAGTTTTTAAAGTAAAAAAATAATGTAGAGGGTTGTGGTGCGAGATTGATTTTTTTTAAAGGCTTAAAAGCTGTCATAAAAGCAGTACAATTTATATCCAGTGCTTGTTGGAAAATTAGATTTCCTAGACCAGTCCTTAAAATTTAGCATTTACATAAATATTTCTTTTCCAGTTTTTTTTTTTTGAAATGTGATGGTAGCTCAGTTTTTTTGTGACTCTTTATTGGTGGACCTTGCTTGTTCCTGAAACTGTGTTCATTTTTTTTTTTTTTTTAATAATTGTAACCAGATAATATCAATGAAATTATTTTTTTTTAGAGTGGGTAAGTTTTATCTCAGTGTGATTGATACATGCTCCCACCTCTGCACCACCGGTGGTCCAGAAGTTGCAGCAGCTCAATTGAAACAGCTGTTGGTGCTTTTGTTGGTTGGTTTAGGTTTTTTTCGGTTGGTTTTTGTTCTTTTGATTTTTTGGGGTTAGACACGTTTTGGTACCAATAGATTCATATGTTCTTAAGAAAAAAATAAGGCTTCAAGGAGTCTTAAATATCTAAAATCTACAGCTGAAGTAATTAAGAGCTGGTCAAGTACCTTTCAATAATAAAATTGTACAGGTTTTCTTCATGAATATGTGAATCGTATCTAAGTTGTGAATCAACAGGTAACCATGCTTTTCCTTATGTGTGTTTGAGATTATTGCAAGTCTAACAATTACAGGCATTTTTTTCTCTCTGAATGAGTATGGTATGACTAGACAATTAAATTAGATTTGGATTTTATACTTCTAGAATTTTATCCTCTAGAGCGAGTAAAGGGGAACTAGAATTGTTTTAATAAAACAGCTTCTGTAATACAAAAGAGTTCCCTTCTCAATGTAGATTGACTGTACAGTAGCAGGTAAGTGAAGCTGCATATTGTTCATCATATTCAAGGCTGCATCATATTTAGACTGCAGCTGTTACTAACTGAAATACTGAACTGTGTAAATAAAACTGGCAGTTGAATCAGTGGGCACTGCCTGTATTTTTGAACTAGAATAAAAAAATTTTCATTCTGCAAAAATGTGTTCTTATGTTTCCACTTGAATTCTCATAGTGGTGACTTGGGCAAATTTACAGTGTATTCAACAACCCATGAAGTAGTCTTTCTTTTTGTATTCAAAAATGTGTCATATGAAAGAATACCTGCAATCATAGAAGACAGATGGATTTCCCTTCTGTTACAATATCCACTATATTTTTCTTATATCACAGGTCTCAAATCTGTATAATTATCTGTGTGAATAAACTAATGAATTATTAACATACCCTTATATTGTAATGTAACTTTAAATTTCAGCTGGCTTAACTTGCTTGTCAAGCTAAATCAGGGGTAATAATGCTTTTTAATTAGTATGTCAAGTTCTTTATTCAAGTATTTGGATTGACATCTTCTGTTACACCTGAGACCTAGTAAATTATTAAGTGTATTGAACATTGGTATCGTAGCGACTTCAGTTAGAAAATTAATTTTTGATACTGCCATGCAATGCCATTTAGAGAAGATTAATTTAAAGAGGAAAGGGATTTTTTAACATACTTGATTTTTGCACTTGTTCAGAAATGTTACTAAATGACCATACTTCTAATGGAGAACTCTGCCTGAACTTCATTCTGCAACACCTCCAGAATATAAGGCAGTGATTCAGGATGATATTCAGTGTTGTACTACAAGGTGGTTAGAATAATGAGCTTTTATATGGTTTACATGTTTGAATAAAACCCCGTTCATCTGACTGTTCATTGGAAATTTGAAATCTGGCTAAGCACACTTGCTTTTGTAACAAGTCATGCTTTCATGCTTTTTAAAATTTGCTTAATGTGCTACTGACATTACTGAAGTATTACATAGCATGTGTTACCACTTTGACATCCCTGATGTAGACACAATACAAAATGTGCCTTTAGCTTTTCACTCCTCTTGGATACACATCTGGCTAAGAACTCTCTAACATATGTAAAACTTTAGATTTGGTCAAGCTATAATGAAGTAGACATCAGGTTCCCTGGGCACTGAATGCAGTTCTAAGCTTCTTTCATGTAATCATTTAACACAGTGGATTTAAGTTTAACCATCTAATCCTGTCCTGTAACTAAGTGACAGCTTCAGCATTCTCAGTGGCTGGAGAAAGGAGCACTTGTCTTCATTCACCTGTTTTAGGAGGAGGTGAGAGGAAACATACTGTTTAGGGTGGCTGAGGGTGACATCCTGTACCATATGCAATGTCATGCTTACGTTTTGCAAGAACTGAGTGAGATTGTTTCTAATGATGCTGTTCGTGTTTTATGTATGTGCCCTGGAGTAACTTGTAACATATTTGATCCAGATTTGATTGTACTATCTCTGTAATGTTCTTTGGTATTCTGAATGCTGGGAATAAAATCTGTAAAAATGGATGAAGACAGGTTTTTCATGGCATGCTGGTATCTGCAGTCTGGTGTCAGTGCAGTTGTTTCACTTTAAATCGTATTTCAAAGTGGTTTTTTGTAATGCAGCAAAAACCACTGTTTACATCTTGGGGTATTACATGCAGAATGTCTTATTTCAGTTAGTAGAACAAACAAACATAAAAGTGGTGAATTCCAGGGGTCTGAAAGCCCATGGAGCAATTTGTCTTGGTTAATAACTGCAGGCAAAGGCTTTTTTATTCCGGCTATAAAATGAGAAAGGTCTCTAAAAAGAGCAGTTGTGGTTCATGTGATTTTTATTTCACTAGTAGCACTTGCTCGTATCCCTGTGCTTCCTTCAGTTGTGCTGGTACCGCTGTGCATGTGGGTGAACCAGTCAGGAGACAGTCACCTGAAGCCAGTCTGGCCCCTTAACACTTCCCCAAAACAGGCTTCTGTGCTTCAGCGCTGGGTAGTGCTTTATTTAACAGCCTCTATCAGTTTCTCTTTTACCTTTATTTTAATTCACAGTATATTTTCATTTGATCTCTGTGTGTTGAACAATCATTTGAATAGAAAAATTTAATATTAGAAAGGTATTGTCCTTTATTTGAATGTAGTATGACAATGAAGTGCCCAATATTTTGGAAAGAATTAATCCCTACTTAGCAATAAATCCAGAAAATAATGAATCTGGGTTCTTTTGGTCAGTTGGGGTTTTTTTTCCCTTTCAATTAATGTCAAGACAACTCAAAAAAATCTGTTAAAGTGAAAAAGTGCCAAACAAAAGCATTTTTTGGGGGGACAGCATAGTCCAAAAAGTACAGGATCCAGCTCAGTATAGACATAAATACAAACTGAGGCTTGAATTTGTAAGTTTGTTTCAGCTGCTGGCAGCTTTATTGGCTACCCTCTCTTGAATGCACCAATATGGGTCCTGAAAGTGTAGTCCATGATCTAAAAGTCTTCTTGGGACATTTGTTGAACTTGAATTCTTTTGTTACTTTCTCTGTGCATATTTTTATTTTTGTTGTTACCAGAGAAATTATGTTTTGTCTTTGAAGCATTCTACTTGCCTGTGCTTGTTCTGTGCAGGTGATTTGACTTTCTTTTTAAGCTTTATATTATGGTTAGTATGTGGAAGAAAGCTGCATTTTGATACAGATTAGAGCTGTACTTAGGGCACAGATTAGTTGTATCTACTAGAAATGGGTCTCAATTCCACTGATGACAAAAAGAAGTGAGGGGAAGCTGCAATTCTTTACTTTCAGTGTGTTTCACTATTTACAGAGTGAAAACATTTACTAAGATATGCATGAGGGAGTTGTCTCTAAATCTGTTGCTGCCTGAGTTCTTGTAAATATGTCTTTTTTCACTTGAAAAGGAAATATTAGGGAAGGAAACTGGGATTTGAAAGAATGGCTCTGAACTGCATTACGTATGAATTATAAATAGCAAAGAATAGTTTTCTGGCTCAAAGAGGTGGATTTATTTTATTTCCAAAGTCAGCGAGGGTTATTATACTAAAACAGAGAAATAATATTGTACAGAGTTTTAGCTATTTAGGTCTCATGATCTGTGTGGATAAATCTGCCATGAGCTAATGAATCTTAATTTAATATGGGTGAAGAAGCAAAAGGATGCCTTGAAACCTTTCTTTATCCAGTCTGTGGGAAGCTTCTGCTTGCAAAAGAGTAGATCTGTGAAAGCAATCATGTAATTGCTTTAGTGGTTCCTTTTTAAAGGTCCTTTTTTGTTACCTATTTGAGGATAGCCAGGAGGGCTTGAAGACTTCAGCAATGTTTGTTCCCCCATTTGCTTGCTTTGTCTTTGCTTTGAGCTAGCTCACTAATAATTCTTTAACTATACTTTAATTTTTTGCAGATGATGTAATGCAGACTACTTACTGTGAAGTTGACTTGGACAAAGGAAGAAGAGATGCATTTGTGTATGCTATCAAAAATCACTATTGGTACCAGATGTATATTGATGACTTGCCAATATGGGGTGAGCGATGTTATGTATAGCTAACTGGATTACACCTAACCTAGTCCTGTACCAGTGTGTCGGAGTCATTTAATGACTAAGCTTTGTTACAAGAATGTAAAACATATACATAAACCAAATTCAAAAGAATGTAAAACCAATAATACAGGCTATAGAAGAGAAAACTGAGGGGAGACCTCATTGCAATCTTCAACATCCTCACAAGGAGCAACAGAGGGGCAGGTATCAACCTCTCCACTCTTGTGACCAGTGATAGGAAGTGGCATGAAACTGATACAGGGGAGGGTTAGCTTAGATATCAGGAAAAAATTTTTCACCCAGGGGGTGGTTGAGCACTGGAACAGGCTTCCCAGGGAAGTGATAACAGCATCAAGCCTTGACAGAGTTCAAAAAGCTTTTGGGCAATACTCTCAGGTACCTGCTGTGATTTGTCCCATGCAGGGCCAGGAGTTGGACTTGATGATCCTGATGTGTCCCTTCCAACTCAGCATATTCTACAGTTCTGTGATATAACTTGAGGGATTTGTTGCATTGGAAGAACAGTAGGATGGTTTGTACAGTGAAAAGCTGTTCTGTTTCTCAAGCACTGATTTAATAACAGCAAATTCTTAGAGTTAAATTATTTCAAATGTTCCAGAGAGTGTTAATTAGATAGGCTACATATAATGTCCGTGTTATTGTGTTCATGAATAGCAACTTTCACAAAATTATTTCAGAGTTTAAACTTCATTTTGCCGCTACTTTTCTTTACTGTTAATGCAAGGGCTGTTTGGTTTACTCTTACGGTAATTTAGTGGCTTTTAACAGTTTTGTGTAGTCTGTTTATATGAAGGAGTTTTATTTACTTGTTCTTTTGCAGCTCTTAAAATTGCTTGTGCTGAGTATTATTAATCTGGGCTTAGAAGTGCTTGAGTCTTGAATAAAAATATGTGTATCCTTATTGCCATTGTCTCCTAAGGTCTCTGTGTTTTGTTACTCCCTTGTAACCTGTGATCATATTCCTAGTAAAGAGTGCTCTGCAGATGGCACTTTGCACTGATAGCAATCCAATTCCCCAAGCCTGAATCTCCCGTTGTAAATATAAACTGAAAGGAAATGAAAAACACCACAAAGTGTTTTGTTAAAGTAAGGTCTTTGTCGCCGGTGATCTGTGAAAGAGGTAAACTTTCCCCAAATGAACAAAATCCTGCAAAATCTACCAAAATAACAGTTAGTGTGAGAAAAGTCTGTTGATAGGTGGCAAGAATAGTGCTACCCATCATTCATTCTGACAAATGGGACATCTGGTTTTCTTGGCTCTTTCTTATAATTTTAATTGGTTTTAGAAAATACCTGTCTAATGAACATGAGCCCCAGGCAGAAATATTAGCACTTTATATATTTAATTATTTATCTGGTAGTCAGGAAGATGTTGTTTTGGGGGTTTTTTGTTTGTTTTGTTTTGGTGGGGTTTTTGTGTATGTTTTAATGTAAATGTTTTTGCCTGACAAGAGAAGTACTTATATATTGATTTTATTCTTTTCAGGTGATTTAATTACTTCATATTAAACAGCAGGTCTGTGGCAGGGCTTGGAGTAGATCTCAACTACTCTATGTGGCCACTACTGTACTACATGTGCAATTGCTGGTAGATTTTTTAAAAGCATGCATGAGTGACAGTTGTTGTTACAATATTTCTTAAGTTTTTGGTCTTTCAGCAAAAGATCAATGAATGATTTTTCTAGACTAGTGACAAGTATGTAGGCTTTCGATTGCTGAAGGATGATTGATACTAAGCTGAATTTTTTGGAATCCTGTGTGGCTAACAAGTCTTGGAGGCTTTCTTTTTTAGGATTGATTTTTCTGGTCATGTTTTATTCACCGCAAATGCCAAATTACAAATGTGCTTACTAAATCTTCTATACATTGACTAAATTTTATGCTCTCAGCTAAAAATTTGTTTTTTTGTGATTCCAGTGTTTTTAATGTTTTTCAATAGTATGCTTTGTATGCACAAGAAATCAGCTAACAAACACGTAGAATGTAGGTATCATCTTTGTAAGATATTAAGAGGCTGGTTTTGATAGTTGTTGGGAACCAGGACCTTGAGCTGTGATACATAATAGATGACTGCAACATCATAATTATTGGTAATATTATGCAAGGGTGTAATTGGACTTCAGGTGTGAAAGCAAGCGGTGCTGACAATTTTGGTCTATGTCTCCTGAGAGATAGGTAAAAGTAGCAGAACTGCAGATTGGTCAGTCAGTATTAGCCTGGTTTTTATTCAAAAAAATTAATCAGTTCTTGACAGGGGGCTGAGAAAGGAGTGGATGCACCTGAACTGATCAGAAGTGTTTATCTGCAAGTCTGAACAATTCTTTTGGATCATTGTGTTCCAAGTACAATTTAGAAAACTGAATGTAGCTTATCTGCATTAATTGTGATTTTACTGGGTCTCTGTTCAACAACAGGATTGTTTCGGATTCTGAGTGCTGCTTAAAACTTAAAGCACTGAAACTTGCTGCTCAGTGAACAGGTGTCTTTGAAAGTATTTCTGCTATGAATATGGCAAGAGTGATACTGTCCACATAGCTCTGCCATTTTGCTGCTGTCTTTGAGGGTGTTTGCCTAGTTTCATGTAATGTGGTGCCAGATCAAGATACTGAAGAAAGCAAGTATCTTTTGCGAAGTGCATTTAGATAAAATGATTCCATTTTCCATTTTTTTCTGAATTGCTGTCCCACAGTGAATAAACAAGCCTTGTATGTTTTGGGACATTTCCTAAGTATACGAAGCACTGTTTTAGTTCACACTTTCAGGAAATGATTGATCAGAATGTCCTTAAGTAGTTTAGATGTCTGTATTTCCATGGTTTTGGATACTAACAGGGGGACAGATGGTATGCCAGGTGCTAGGCTGTATGGCATAGGCACAAACGGACACATGCTTCATGTGGATGGCACATACAAGGCAGTCCTGACAGATGAGCATGGGTTAAAAGCATGACAGAAAAACACCACCTTACAAATTAAAAAACATAGGTGATGCGCAAGCACATTCCTTCATATACCTGGTGCTTTGTGATAGCCTGTTCCATATCCTTCACCTACTTCTCCTATTCTCCCCAGCTTTGTATATCATATGTGCTGCTGTCAGTTTCTGTCTTGTTCATCTTGTATGTGATCTTTGGTAGGATGGTCTTAACATCAAAGGTGACACTTGTAGCCTGTGAACTTGGTGACTGCTAGCCATTTTTTTTTCCTTTTTTTTTTTTTTTCCCCAGCATAGTACAGTGTGTGGAGTTTTTCTATAGTAGATGAGACATTTTGCACTAACTTACTGAAAATTAAGAGCTGAATCACAATGGTTTTAGTTGGAAGGGACCGTAAAGATCATCTAGTTCCAACCCCACTGCCATGGGCAGGGACAACCTTCAGCAGATCAGGTTCTTCAGAGCCCCATCCAACCTGACCTTGAACACTTCCAGGAATGGGGCATCCACAACTTCTCTGGACTACTTGTTCCAGGGCCTCATACCCTCACAGTAAAGAATTTCTTGCTAATATCCATTCTTGTCAAGCACTGGAAATTTGTGTGCAAATTAGAGTAAAAAGCATGTATTGGGGAGTCAGCTAATGAGGATTACACAGTGAAAGTAAAATTTTTAATAGCAAGAAAAATGAAGACATAGATGGGAGATTGGAAATTATAGAGGTCTTGGCAAAGTTCTTTTCAGGGAAAATGGATCTGTATTTAGCTAGTTGTTTATCTGGTAAGAATTGCAAGCAAAAGTAGAGAACTGTTGCATCTTCTGCAGTGTTTGTAGCTGCATGCTTTTAATGCCATTACAAAATGCAAAATGCTTGCAGAGACCTTTGGATTTAAGGTAATCCAGTTGTCTGAGTTGAAAAGAAAAGCATAAGGTCTTCTGTGTTCTCTTTAGTTATATTTCTTTTTTAGCTGGCAGAACTTTCATCATGTATATTTTTTTTAAAATAAATGCAGAATATCTGAAAAACATATCTGTAATAGCTGTTTGCATTTGTTTCCTATGCAGGGATTGTTGGAGAAGCAGATGAAAATGGAGAAGATTATTACCTTTGGACTTACAAGAAACTTGAAATTGGTTACAATGGAAATAGAATTGTAGATGTCAATTTGACCAGTGAAGGAAAGGTGAAATTGGTACCAAACACAAAAGTCCAGATGTCATATTCAGTAAGTAATTTGGTGATGCATCTGTAATAAGAAATTCTACATGGTGAAATAGCTCAAAAGTAGGTAGCTACAATAGGTACTGGTACTTTGGGCTGTATTAGAGGAAGGTTCTTCTTAACTCTTTCAAATACTTTGTTTCATTGCTGAAAAACCTTGATAGATTTATTAATACCAAATGTAAAATGATTTTTGAAGCACACCGAACAAACTGAAACTTCTGTAATCTGCAGAAGAGTGTTTTGGTGGAAAAGGAAGATGTCCCAAAAGGTATGGAGACTAGAAGTATAGAGAACCCTTAAATAGGTACATATTTTCTTCATGCTTGGACCTCTGCATTTCCATTATAGAGTTGAAATGGATTCTGAGCTAGAGCGAAAACCCACTGTAAGCCTTTATGGTTTGCAAGCAGTTTATATCAAAGCTTATTTTCATTTTGCAAGTCCAGTAGAAATTTCTTATTTATATAACCTTACTAATGAGGTTTTAAGGGTTTTTTTCTGAAGCTCTGTGCTATTATATTGAATTGCTCTGTTAAAAGTTAATGAATAAACAATGTTTACTCATTGAGATAAATTAATTTTTTGTTCAGTTTTCTTCCTTATTCAGTTGATATTACTTAAATCTGTAATGATTCACTTGTCATCTTCACCAGTCTTGTATCCTGAAAGTAGTTCTTAATGCATTGCTTTTCTGCAATGTGTTAGCAGCAGATGTCAGCATAAGATTTTATTTCAGAGGATATTTTTGCCTCTATTACATTTGTCTTCTGCTGAATAAGTTGTGTAGTTTGAAGTACAGATAATTAGGTTTTGTATGTGCTTTTCAGAATTGCTTACACTAATCTCCCTATTTCTACTCCATAATTGATAGTAGAAATTTTGAAATCTTCTATTTCAAATTCCACCAGCATTGTGAAGTCCATTTCCTCTGAATTTTAAGTTGGACTGCACTGAGTAGCTACCTGTAATGAAAATAACGTTAGATGTTCCCCTAAAATACTTTTTAGTGTACAAAGCTCAAGACTTACATGTCCAATTCTCTTGGCACCACTGGGCAATTGCTGGGCTGGCCGGTGTGGTGTTTAATTCACAGATTGTCTCTGGTGGATTTGTTCTAAGCAGTGCTTCATAGTGGCAGGTGCTCTAAGGAGCAATATATCTGCTTAACACAATGTTGAAAAGTTATTAATGTTTTGAGTTACTAATCTCGAACAAGTTTGTAATTTAAACCAAAGAACATCAATATCAAACCTCCAGTGAGTAGCACTTGAATCTTGGGGTTTTTAGTCTGTCTCAGGACTGTGGTGAGTGATTGAGATATTCAGTCTACAGTTATACTCTTTCTTCTGTACTCAGTAAGAGAATATTTGTTAGAAAGGATAGTTCTTTCTCACATCTTTTAAAAAGATAAGCACGAGGGGGCTGCATTTGTTTCAATATCACTAAAAATTCTGAAATTTTTAAATTTTGGCATGCTTTTGAAAAAGGGTAGGTTTATTTTAATTTTTAAAAGCAATTTCAGAAATTAAATACAGTCTTGTAAAAATTCTCAAAGTTACTTTGTACTACCATATTAGTACCATGTAGTTAGTTCATGAATACAGTTAAATTTTCCAAATCCAAAGCAGTCCTCTGTGCATTAGTGGAGTAATATGCTGTTACCCTGTGATAATATGGCCATAAACAGATACTTTTCCAGCTGGTTTCAGAGTTACTTATTGGCAATTGAATTGTCTAGATTGCAGAATCCTGTGGTCTTGTAGGTTTGGGGCTGCAGCTTTTAATTTGTAAGCTTTTAGAATTTTGATACCTGTCTGTTAGAGTGCAGCTTGATCCCTTTTATCTAGTTTCTTTAGGGTCCAGCTTGTTCTCTTTTATCCATTTCCTTTCCAGCAAGCTTGTATCTCAGTTCATGTACTTTTCTTTCCTGTTGGCACCTATTTTAAATCTGTTCTTTTATTTTCTTATTTCTCACACTTGCTAGACTGCATCTTTTTCCTTGGGCACTGTACTCAGAGAATTTAGGTACAGGTGATTTCACTGAATTCCAGTCTCAGTTTATGGTAGCAAAACAGATATCAGCTGCCTTTGGGGGAGCAGAAGCACTGGGTGTTGTTACTGCTCAATGAACACTGGTAATGTTCTCCACAAGCCTTGCTTCATGCAATGCAGCACATGGAAATGTTGAGAAAAGGCAGTGTGCTGCCAGCAAAAAAAAAAGTGGAAAAAAATCTACTGCTTTCTAGCATGTCATTCTTGAGCATATTTAAACATGCTTTCTTTCTTTAACCTTTATTCTGAAATCTTGTGCAAATTTAGGAGGATTTTTCAAAGGTTTTACAAGTATCTGCTGTGGGGAAAAACATCATCTTTGAACTATTCATTTGACAAAACTGAAAATAACATTTCGTGAATTTTGGGGTTTGTGCCTTTGGTATAAGTATCTTTATGGGCTCTGCTATAATCATGAAAAAGGTTTGTTGTATTTGACAACTAAAAGTTTGCATCTTTGGTTAGCCTCACAGAGACAGTGAGAACTGAGGCAGTGCGAGGCTGATCCTTCCTTGTTTTTACACATAAGGATGGACAGGATTAGATCCATGACGCAAGGTGGCTGATGTTCTTTGTGTCTGACCTCTAGGGGCCAGTCTTTAAGAACATCATTCCATTTTTTTTGCCAAAACCTGGATTCGTATTTAAGAAAACATCTAAAATGGATTATTTTTAATATGTCTTCTGGATTTCTGCATGTGAGTATAGCTGAACATACTGTAATGTGCTTTTAAAATGTCAACTTTTCTCTCTCTAGGTGAAATGGAAGAAATCAGATGTGAAGTTTGAAGACCGATTTGACAAGTATCTTGACCCATCTTTCTTTCAGCACAGAGTATGTATTGTTCGAAGACAACCTTGTAAAATATCCCTTTGAAATGGTTGCTTTAGTTCAGAAGACGTTCTGGAATTTTTGTATGATATCTTTGATTTTTCCCAGGTGTTCTGGGGCAGTGAAACAGGGGGATCTAGGGCTAGTTTTTAAGTGATAGTGTTGTTGCTAAAATAGGATGGCTCCAGTCTTCTAGAGTGCTTCAGTAAGTATGCAGGCAAGCTTCAATCTTGCAGAAAAGACAAGGCAGTTAAAGGAAATATATTTACGTGATGAGAAGCAACAAAGCTTCAGGGACACAACTGTGCAACTGTGTAAGCTGAGTAACTGCAGCTGGTCATAGGTATGCTTCTTTCTGAAGCAAATGCAAAGCAAAAGGCATTAGTCTAGACCAGTCGGTTGTATCAGTTGTGGTTTAAATCTGGGGTTGTAATCTCCTTAAGGATAGTCTACTGAGCTGTGCTACTTCCTGAAAGTAGAGATTTTGCATTTTGTCTGGAGCTCAGTGAAAACCTGAAGATAGGCTTGTCATAGGAAAAATAACGCTGCTGCACATTTTGATCCTGTGCAAAGCAGTAATTCCTTTGGCTTTTTGGCTGTGAGCATCTCTTCTACTACTTAAACCTCTTCTCTAGGAAGGCAGCAGTACATTGTGTTGCCTTTTGTTTACTAAGGGACCACGCACAGCCAGTTGTTCAAACTTTGCTGCTGCTTACATATAACTTTGTCATGAGCAGAGCTGTCTGTTGAAAAGCTTTATGTGTGGTGTTTCACAGGCCAGTTTTTGTGTGACTTTCTGAAAATGTAGTGTTACTTAGCTAGTGCTGACAAGTTGTCCTGCTAGGCAATGATTTGTCCTTATTGGAACAATGTGAAACACATTTACAGTTCTAAACTCCTAAGGATGTGTTTTCTTTTTGTAGATTCACTGGTTTTCAATTTTCAATTCTTTTATGATGGTGATCTTTCTGGTTGGCCTAGTCTCTATGATACTAATGAGAACTTTGCGAAAAGACTATGCAAGATACAGCAAGGAGGAAGAAATGGATGATATGGTAAGATCTGTGTTCACACTTTAAAAACCTTTTTTTTTTAAGGCTTATTGTTTTCTTGTCATACATTCATTGTGTTAGCAGCTCTGAATCACCTTCCTCAATTGGACAGAAAACTGCCTTTTGTGTGTCTTGAAAGTGTTGCTGGTTTTCTCTATAACATGCTCCTAGGTTGCAACCCAAAATTCTCTCTGTAGTCACTGTGTTAATGTTCGTATCTAGCCTGACTTTGTAGTATAACCCTGTGTATACTCCTAAGCACTTCATATGATTTAGGAACAGGGAGCTATTCTGATGGATTTTACTGCATCATGCATTCAGGTAGCAATTTTTTGTTGTCTTCCACAAGCATCTGAAAAGTAAACTTTTCTCCTAGATTTCTTGCATTCAGAAGAGAAGACACATTTGCACTTGCACTTGAAGTTGCTTTTTGTTTCTATCTAGCTTGTGTGTTTGTCATTAATTGTCATGACTAGACTTAAAATTTATTGTTGTTGTTCCCAGGACAGAGATCTGGGTGATGAGTATGGGTGGAAGCAGGTCCATGGAGATGTGTTTCGACCATCCAGTCATCCTCTAATATTTTCATCGCTTATTGGTTCTGGCTGTCAAATTTTTGCTGTGTCTCTTATAGTCATTGTTGTTGCAATGATAGAAGATTTATACACAGAGTAAGTATAATTGTGGCATGTCTTCCATATATAAGTGTTTAAATTAACAAAATAATTACAGAAATTCAGTTCTAACTGGCCTGAAAAAAAAAAAGTTTGGAAGTCTTTAGTTGTTATCTGCAGATGTAGTATTAAGAGGTGATCTTTTAATTTGTAGTTGAAACTTTCTCCTACTATTATCCTATAATTTGGTCTCCTTTGATTTTTCTCTTTTAATGCTTGCTTTTTGCATGATTTATTATGAAACCAGTGTGTTGTTTTGCAGAATCACATGTAGATGATATGGGAAATAAATGTTAAAAGTTACATATTTCATTCCTGGTTTCATCCAGACTGGCAAGATATTACTATATTTCATACCCTATTTTCCCTACCATGTCCTGTAAATACTGAAGTAGTAATGTATTCTGTTGTGAATAGTCCTGTTTTCTGCTGATCATGCCTTAAGTCAATCCTATCCACAAGTCTGCTTGAGAATGGAGATGTAATTTCTTAAGTTCTTTTGAACACAGCGCTCAGCCTGTGTTGATGTAAAATTTCCTCCAGCAATAGGTGGGCTGTGGTCTTGACTGGAGAGAATTAATTTCAGGCAAACAAATAGTACTCAAGTTTAAATTTAACACATCAC
Source organism: Margarornis squamiger (assembly GCA_035222235.1). Taxonomy (NCBI): domain Eukaryota; kingdom Metazoa; phylum Chordata; class Aves; order Passeriformes; family Furnariidae; genus Margarornis; species Margarornis squamiger. The sequence goes on along the minus strand of JAWWTY010000158.1, from coordinate 15,911,107 downwards.
TTGCAATTGACCTGCTTTCTTCCTTTGTTTTTTATCTGTTTGAGAGTTTTTGGTTACTGGATGAAATGCATCAGTTTTTGTAGTGATTGTATTTTGGACACTGGGGGGAATTAAAGGTGTTTGGTTTGGTTTTTTGTTTTTTTCCTTTTTTACAAGTGCTTTGTTTTAAACAAGGACTAAATTTTCAAATCTCTGTTCTTGAATTTCACCTTTAACTTTTGACTTTAACAAGTTGTAATACTTCTAATGTGCCACTAGAGAGAACTCTGGTTTTGAATTTAGCTGCCTTTCAATGGTATTTAAAAATGGTGTTTAAAAATTTCAATGGTGTTTAAAAAGCCACTCTAATACTAGAATCTTGGCATATTTTCACTTTTCATGTGGTGTTATTCCCCACCTCATGCCCCATGATTATATTTCTAGATAAATATACATACACACTTCTAATTGTGCAGCATGTCAGCCCTTCAGAGGAGGAAATGAAATCATTCTAGAATGTTTGTGCACTGTAGGGAAGCTGTAAGTTAGTAATGGTAATTGTAAAATATGTCAGAACAGTAATTTTTAAAAAGATATGTCCACTTAGTCTTTTATTGCAGTAGGCCTTTCCTTATCACTTTCAAAGTGAATTTAATTCTGGGTATGTAGTGGAACAATTTGACCAAATCTGGTGCAGACAATTCTTATATTTAGAAGAATAGTGATGTGAGTAAAAAAGGCTGTAAACCAGAATTTCAGGAATGATTGTCAGTCAGTGTTCTCTTGGGCATCATGCAGCTGATGCTAACTAAACGTCTCACAATGGAATTTGGTCACATCAGTTATTAATTTATTAATACCGGTTTGTGGTTTGAGAAGCATTTCCATTAGAATATTTTAAACGTGAGTAAGCTCAAGAGTAGGATATTTTGAGATAATTTTAGATTAAAAAGTCTGGTCTTTTTCCTGGTAACCTGGATTTAGATGTGCCACTTCAGATTGTACCTGGTCTTTGGAGTTTTGCATGTGTTTCTAAATTGTCTTAAGTTAGGACAAGTTTTTAAGAAGCCGATATTAGCAAAGCAATCTTTAGTGTGTGTGACCAGCAGGTATATTTGCTTTGGTCATGCAGTGGGGGAAGCCTAAGTACTAAAGATTGCTTCTTTGAGTACAGCAGGCATCCAGTAATGGTTTCATTAGAAACCAAAATGGCAGTAGATGAGAATCTCTCAGAACAACTAATCTGAAGAAAGTACAGCAAGCTGGCTGAAAACCTACTGCTATTTGCTGTCGAAGAATAGCAGAGGGATGTCGGGAAACAACTCTACTAATGAATAACATTTATATCTTACTATTCTTAGACATGATATTAAAAAATGTATTTGGAAATGGCTTCTGTGATTTAAAATTATTAGCTTTGCCTGTAAAATTTCAGAAAAATTATGCCAAAATGAGTACTCCAACATTTAATGAGGTGATAATTTAAAAATTACTAAGCTCTTCTGATTGCACTGCTCAATGCTGATGTGTGACTTCATTATAATATTTATAGTTTCTAAATCTAATTTTCTGCAAGATGAACACTTTTGATCTTACAAGTTAATTTCTGAGGGATGGCAGAAACCTTATTCACTATCTTAGTGGGTTGGTTTTTTTTTTAATACTGGCCTTTTGACATTTTATCTACAGTTGAATCTTACACTTAATGTTTGTCATGTAAATAGTTATTTATACACAAAGTACATGCATCCAAATGTCAGAATATTTTTATCAGAGGTGAGATTTTTGTATTCCAGTAAAAATAAATGCATGCTAGAAAAGAATCTAATATGTCAAAACTCTTTACTCCACATAGAATTAGGCTTGGCCAAAAGCTTTGGATACAAACAGTTCTAATTCTTGCACAGATTTTCCAATTTAAGCACTTTTAAATTTTTGTATTACATAAAAATAATAAATAACTGTTTCTGCTAAAAATACGTATCTTACAGTATTTTTTTTTGTTTTGCGCTAATCATGTTTTGTTTTGTATTTCATGTACCCAAAAAATCCCTTCTTGTAGGAGAGGATCAATGCTTAGTACAGCTATATTTGTTTATGCTGCAACATCGCCAGTGAATGGATATTTTGGAGGAAGCCTTTATGCTAGACAAGGAGGTAAATTGTTATCATGCTTCAGCATTTTCATTGCATTGTTAGATGTAGAAGTTATTATTTTCTGATTTGGACCAATATATGTGTCCTCATGAAGTTAGGTCATTCAGACGGAATCCATTAAATTTTGAATAAACAGAAAATATTTTGAGTGTATTTAACTTTCATATTATCTATTCAGTATTGGCTGCACTTTCTAAAGATGTAATCAAAGGCTTAGGTTAATTTAAAAGTAGTAAGAGCTAAAGAACTGTTAACAATTGTGACTTATGAATTGCTTGTTATACTCTTGTATATAATTGTTTGGCTCATGACATCAAGAGAGTTTAATAGCCTTTCCCTTTCCTGTTACATGCTGTTAAACAGCTCATGCCATCTTCTCCAGAGGACTCCTACACAGTCCTCTTCTGTAGGTACTAGGGGGTTATGTTAGGCTAACACGAAAAGGATGAGTACAGATTATTTACTATTATTACTGTTAATTGAGGATGGGAAAAACTGTTTATATCATCTTTTAAAGAAGGTTATTCTACTTTGCAGTGTGTGCTTTAATTTATACTTTGCAAATCAAAATGAGCATCAATAGAGAGCAGAAGTCAAATAAAATTGACATGATAGATTTGGACAGGCTGTCTCCAAATGTTCCCAACTATGCCTCTGAGTTATGACCAGTTAGATCCATGCAGTCCACTAGCTTCATCCATTCCCTATGCTGCAATAAAAGAGTAATCAATATCTATTATCTTCTAGAGTGTTTTAGAAAAAATAATTCTGGCAAGTTTGCCAAAGAAAATTTATACCTTTTTAATGCTATATTCTCGTTAGTATTCAGTCTCAACAGCACTCTGAGTTTGGAGGTTAGGCATTTCTTTTCATGTGGTTTGTTTATAAACCTAGCGATTTGTACAAAACCAGATCTAGGTAGATTAGGGTTGCTGTTCTGAAATGTACCATGGTATATAGTTGAGCCAGATTTGCCTATTTTTTTTTTAGAGATCAAACATGTATTAAACTGTGAAATGCTGATTATGTTTGCTCGTGGTGAAAATACATATGATGGTCTTGAAAAAAAATGCTGGTTTTTGATTGTTTTTTACTTACTGCATATTAATATTATGGTGTATTAAATGTAATTATAGACAGTATTTAAGAGCATAAAAAAACCAGGGAATACAGGCAGCGAAAATTTTTAAGGCATTGCCCAAAGGGGTTTCTTTGAGCTCCTCAGGGAGCTCTAAACTTAGTAATAATTGCTAATAAGTGTTGCTGCTCCCTTGATGCTTGCGGTGTAGAAATCACTTTCTTTCTACTTTTTCTGCTGTTGAAGATTTCAAGAGTTCAGTTTGCTATGTGTTAAATGCCATGGCATTTTGCTTTATTCCAGGGATAGCCAGTTCCTTAATGCATCCTAAATGTGTGGAATCAGCTTAGCTGAGTGAAGACAACCCAGAGCAGGTGCTGCCTGGAAGCAGCTGTAGCTCTGAGTTGTCCTGGGAGTAGTGCTGAGCTCTCCTGTGCTCTTAGAGTGTGAGCAGGCTCTGCACAGGGCCAGCTCTGCTATCTCTGTCTCTACTAATCTGCAGCCTACATACACACTTAGGTTTCATACCCCAGCTTCTTTGGCCAGCTTAGTCAGCATATGCTGTTCTGCAGCTGAAATGTTCTCACGCTGTATCCCCTTTCCTGTGTTTTCACCTGGACAACTAAATCGATTAATGTGCTGCATCTTGTGACTTACCAGGAGTCAAATGAAACTGCTAGTTTGCTCTTGGCTTGATGTAGTGTGTTGTTATTTAACTTTCACGTTTTTGTGGGAGAAGTTGTCAAACATCTAAATTCTGGAGAGCTGTTAATACAGTTTTAAACAAAATATGCTGTCTCATCAGTCCCATTGGAATGTTCCTTCTTACAGGAAGACGATGGATAAAGCAGATGTTCATTGGAGCCTTCCTTATTCCAGCAATGGTGTGTGGAACTGCCTTCTTCATTAATTTCATTGCCATTTATTATCATGCTTCAAGAGCTATACCATTTGGAACCATGGTGAGTCATTTTATTGGAGAATTTAAACACCACTGTAGACACAGAAAAAGTACTTTTTTATCTAAATACAATTGTGAGTCATAGCTTTAGCTTCCTAGTTAGAAATTTATTGTGGGAGGGGTTTAAGGTGCTTCAAGCATAATTCATTTAAATCACAATAGCAACAGCTGCTGGATGCCAAAACCAGTCTCTGCTTAAAATGATACTTCTGCTTTGTATTGAAGCTTAGTGTTTTAACAAAGCAGAAAGTTAGCAACTCGAATTTTCTTCTGAATGGCCAATGCAAACTGCTTATATCTAAAATGAAATACAAAAGAATTCCAAATGAAAGCTACTTCTAAGCCATTGCAAGCATGCAGAAAAATAAAAATAAATTATCAGGCAACAGTATGGGATAAGACATTCTGAGGAGATCTCACTTTACAAAAACGACTCACTGTCTTCACCTAGTGTAGTGTTATTTAGTATCCAGTTATGATCTTGCGTATATTTACCCAATCACTTGAAAAATCATGCTGATTGGGTTACTTTTTTATTTAATCATGATGACTTTATTTCTTGTGTCTTTTGTCAGGATTTTATTTGTTGTATTCGCCCTTTCAACCACAAATAATTCTGTGAATACAATGTAGGAAATAATCACTTGCCACTTCAGCAGAATTTCTGTTTGAGCTTGCAAGGGGTACTGTTTTAGAGCAGAAATTTTTTTGAAATATGCACTATAAAATTACCTTTCTAATTTTGTGCAGTAGCACTGTTAACTTAAAAGATTATCTTAATACAGAGAGTCTTGTTTTATTTTCAATCTCTGTAGCAAATCTCGGAATTTAACATTTTTCATAGCTTTCTTCTTTGCGTATCAATTTTTGTGATACGTTACATTGTTCAGACTATTCAGAGATGTTTGAATAGCCTTGGATTTCTTCTTCGTTTAAATCTACTACAAAATGAAGCTTAGTATCACAGATCCTGCCTTATATATTGTATTACTTGGGATATTACTGAATTCACTATGGGACTGAAAATACTTCTTAAGAACACATTGTTAATGAATCAATGTGTTAGAGATTATAAATGATAATAAGAAGAGAGAGACAATTCTCAGTTTAAGGCAAATACTTTCAATAACTTTTTACTGATGGAGGAGTCATTATGTGTACGTTGCTGGTTCTGCTCATCTCATTAACAGTATTTTCAATGCATGCCTAAATACAAACTTTTTACACTGGATTCGTTGTTACAAAACCACTAAGTATAATATAAAGCTAAACATGTTTATAAACTTTTCGGGTTTTTTTCTTCAAGAAATTAGACTAAAATTTTATCTTTGAATATGTTTTTGTTAGTCGTTCAGTGCTCCAAAGCAATATTGTACTGTTTTTTCTTTCCAATGCTAGCAGCCATGTGCAATACTGTCATAAAAGTTTACAGCATTGATCTTTGATATGTGCAAAGAGTCTCTCTTTTACTGCCGAGCAAGCAGTTATGGTATCACATTTCTCACTTGTATTCCCATTTGGAAGCCAGGAATGCTGAGGGAAGGGAATTCCACCTGTGCTGAAGTTTGTCTTGTGAATTTGTTCAACTGATTTGTATTTTAAGATCATGGGAATGTGCATGCAAAAGCAAGTGGATATATAAATCTTCAAGGGTCACTTAATCAGAATGTTAGGATTCTCTATACACAGTGATTTTAACATTCACAAGGTTTTATGGGAGTGTTTGAATCATTGTGACTATGGCAATAAACTTCAGTGGAGTTAGCAGGCAAGCAGGTTATGAATCGGAAAGTTCATCAGAATGAGCAACGCTCTAACGACTTCAAATCGACACGCTGGTTTGTAGAAGGAAATAGAAATTGCTTGCAATTACCATGTTACGCTTCAGGTTGAAGTCCTCAGGGAGCCTTGTTGGTTTTATGGATAAGATACCTTTGTAGCTTTCTGCCTTTGTTTTCAATGTAAAGGAGCATCCAGAATTGTATAATGCAAACTTGCTGCTGCTGATTTCTTGGGGAAATAAAACCTCTGCCACCTAAATGTGCTAGAATACACAAATTGCTTCCTTTACCCTTGTATGTCTTGAAACCACCCTCCTTGATTTAAACTGCTGGCAAGAATTGCCCCCTCTTCTTGACTACTGTAAATTGGAAAAAGCAGAAACTGAGTTGCTGAAAAAAGTCCCCGAGCTAAAAGGTTGCTAAGAGACCGTTCTTGAATGTGACATCCTGTGCTTTGCCCATTTTACATTGCCCCTTCCCAGTGAACCACTAGGTAGCCTTTGTGACTTAATTCCCCTCTCCACACAGGATTTTCTATGGAATTTAGGCAAGGGCAGCTGATAGTATCGAAGCCAAGACATTCAAGCTAACACCTAGTTGTCGCATCCTTAATCTACCTGCTCTGTGTGCTCTTCTACACTTTGTTTTGAAATGCTCAGGCTGATTGGGCTCTTCACGACCTTCATGCATCTCACTGTCCTTGTAGTCTGTTTTGAACATCAAAGCTTCATTCACCTTATATAACTCATTCCTGATGTCTGGGATCTCCTTGAAGATGTGGCAGGGCCTGGGAAGATCCAGAGTTTCTTTCTGAAATCAGTCTTCACTCTTGGGACTCTGCCCTTAGCCCTTTTGGATATATGTGCAAGCTGTCTTACCTACAGAGTGACAAACCTTCTGCAGTGAAATGCACCATGAGCCTGAACAAAGGCTTAGTCTTTTCCCTGGGATATCTTTCAGCTGCCCTTCCCTTCAGAATGCAGTCAAGAATGTGATAGATTTTATTGAAATATGAGAGCTTTTTAAAACTTATTAGTTTAAAGCTTTTAACTCCCTAGGCATATAAAGGAGATATAAAAATCTCTGCTTTTTTCACTTATCTCTTCACTTTTACAGAAATGCAATGGGTACTGTTCAATTATTCATTGTTTTGGAGCCCAGAGTTAATTTTTTGGTATATTTTGTTTATTATATCCTGTTACTTGTGAACATCGAGTTCAGAATTTGTGCACCTTGACTTACCTTCTGTTGATGTTTGTCAGTCTTTCTGGTGTATTTATCAATCGTCTTTCTATTTTATTGTCTTTGAATTATATGTAAAAAGTGGAGCACGGAACATTTAAGAAGAATTTTAAATAATGGCATGTGAAGTGACTTCTCCATACATGTTTGAGGAGTGTGGTAATAGTTCTGTGCAGAAATACTAAGTAATGAAGAATTTCTAGAGTACAGCATGATTGAATTTGAAGGGGCCATCTTAATTCGGGCATTTCATAAGTTGTGACTGCTTACGTTGTTCTGTGTGCAATACATAATTTAAAGATTTCCATTAAGCCTACTATGACTAATGTAATATTCTGACTTCAGAATCTATGCAGTTTCTATTAACTGTTTAAGATGTATCATTTTTGTTTTGTTTGAGCAGTAGGTTCCTTTGTGGCTAATGTTTCCAGTGTGCGTTCTTAATGATTTAATTAAACAAGGTTAAGCATGCTGAATTTCTCTTGGGATTGAGACTCTAGTGTTTCCACCAAGAGATAGCTTGATCCAGGCTGCAACTTCCCCTGGCATGTTTGAGTTGATATGAGTATTGGCTGACAATGAAAAAAAGAGGACATGGTAGTGACCAAAGACTTTCATGCCTTGAGACAGATAAGGAAATACACCTGGCTAAAACCAGAAAAAAATCCTGTTACATATGTTCAGCAGGGTGCTTCCTGAAATTGCTTGAAAGTGACTGTGGAACCCTTGGTCAAAACCCTCAGTTTTGCTAAAAATAGACACAGCTTAATGCTTCTGCATACATTTTCAACAGTACAATTTATTACCCAGGGCAGCACCCTAGATTAACAACTTACTTGTAATAAAATTAATACCACTTTATTTTTAAGCATTCTTTTCTTTTCTTGTTTTTGTAATGTTTGGCCAGATGATGTGCTGAAAACTGTTGCACTAAACAAATTCAGTAACCTCTATATGGGAGAGAATCTCATGACTGAGAGTGCAGTTTTAGTAGCTGACAGGAAAGATCAAGCTGCTGCTTTGACAGTTAATTTTTATTGCTTTTCTTCCCTGTGCATTAAGCAGTCAAGGCACCATAGCCTGCCAGTAGCTGTTTAATATTAGATATGCTCATAAAAATTTTAATTATCACCTTTGAATGAAGTTTAATCTACAGTTGTCAGAAAATATGAAACACATGGCACTAGGACATAAATTATATCCTAGGACATAAATTATATCCCTCTTGACAATGTTTCCCTTCAACTGTGGAAAACTGGTTCTGCAGATTTAGTCGAGGACAGTAGAATATTCTTTCCCCATCAAAAAAAAACAAAAAGGAGTTAGAATGCAGGCTTGGTGAGGCTGACAATCTCTTCTATGGCAGTTAAAACCTGCAAACTAAATCCAGTGTTTGTGTATAAATTATTTTGTACAACAAAAATGCAGCAGCCAAAATGAAATAAGTACTTTTTTAATATACGGGCTTGGTGCAAAAACCTCATGTAATTGGTCTTGAGTGATATGGATTGTAGAGAACACATGCTTGTTTGCTTGATGAAAAAACAGGTTTGCAGTATATTTGCGTCTTTGCATTATTTGTGTCTTATGAAGTGGTAGTTAAAGCAGTTCTCTGAATTTCTCTTGGCTGACGTTACAATAATACTTCTCTTAAAAGGCTTACAAAGACCTAACTTTCTATTAGGGTTTGGTTTTTTTAATGTGTTTCCTCCTCTGAAGGGAGACTTCTGCAGAAGGGTAGGGCAGGTATGTGTGTTGATCCTGCCTTCATTTCTTCTTACCATTTGTGATGGTGAAATGGAGGCCAGTAAGTAAGTGCCTGAACTGCTTTTGCTGTTGTATTCTTGCTCTCGGAAACCTTTTAGGCAGAAATCTCATAATTTCATTGTTAAGACACTTGTGTACCCTCGTGCCCTGTGTTTGCTTCAGTTTGGATTTAAACTCTGTAGGTTTAGATACCGTCCAGCCTGCATCATCACCGTCCTTGCCGTTTGTGGCAACAGATACTACCTGTTTAGTTTGGGAAATTAAGATGAATGTGACTGAAAAGGTCAAACAGCCAGCTATCTCCAGTCATCTCTCACATCCAGAGAAGACTGTTATGGCCAAGAGTGAAGAAAGTCATTTCACCAGTTATCAATTTGAGCAGGTAGACTACCTGTGATTCAGACAGTGAGTAGAAAGGAAGAAAAAGGATGCTACTGTGTTCAGCATTGTGTGTACAACCCATACCAGTTGTGTTGGTCAACCTACTGAGACCAGCAAGTTGCTGTAAGCAAGGTGGTCTTATCTCAGAAGACAGAACATTGTCATTTTGGACAGCTTATCAGAGGCAAGTGGGAGTAGGAGGCACTCCTGAGCCTGTGCCATCTCAGATAATTTTATACTCCTGAATGGCTCCCGGAAAAAAGGAAAAAAATGTGCTTTGCCTTCTGTTGTCCTCAGAACATAGCACAGCATTAAAACAGACGGCAGTTCACTGTTTAACAAAACGTTGACTTTATCTAATGCTGCTTACTAGGTATCACTGAAGATGCCGGCTATTCTGTGTGAGATCAGTTCATTTTTCAGCAAATGGTTAATAGAATGTAAGATGCTACACCATTATCAGTTGTGCTTTGACTGATCTTATAATGAAACCACAAGCCCTCAGATTTTCTGGCAGATGTCAATTATAAGTGTCTTGGGGACAGCTTGACTGTATTTACTGAAGCCATTATTCAAGGAACCTTGTTCTGTCTCAGCTTGTTTTATGCAGATGAATATTTTAGATTTCAAAGCTGCTGCTGAGTCAGTTTTCTGGATAACACAACAGCCCTGCTGGATCATGTTGGGCCTTCTTGCCCACCCGATTTAAAGCCATTCAGCTCTGCAGTGCATGTCACTAGAATGAGATGCTACTGACAGCCTTTTTTCATCTAGGAGTTTGCCAACTAATCAGCAATTAGGGCTGGATGTTCCTTGCTTGGATCTTCGTCCAAGATTATATTCTTTCTGTATGGATTCCCTATAATAGACATGTTTTGCAAGATGAACAAATGCAAGCTACTAAGTGTTGTTCCAGGTGAGTCCGGAATCCAAGGCTGATCCCAGACAGTTTCTTTATGGAGTAAAGCAGTGGATTCACTTTCTACCACTGTTCCCAGTCAGGGGAAATCAAGAAATTAAGCTACAGTCATCTTGATAGATGCAAAAGACAGTTGTGGCTGGCTGAGCAGTGCAGATGCTCTTTTCCTGCTGCCTGAGTCTGAGCTTTCTGCCTCAGCCGGGTGTGAAACCTACCTGTTAGAACACCACAGAGCACCATGGGCAGGGGCCACTTGACACACCTGGAGGGCCTTGCTGCATGAAGCAGAGCACACTCTTCTTGAAAATGGAAGTGGCTTCAGTATGTTCAGCTCAGAAATTCTTTGGCCTATCCAGGCCTTAATTCTTGAACATTTACCCACTGCACCTCAAGAGCAAGCTGGGACTTTTTGGTGAGGATGTTAATAAACGTAGCACTCAAGATGTTGTTTGATGTTTCTGATATGTTTTGACATTTTTCTCTGAAAATTCTCATCTGCTCATTTATTTAACTGAGCAGTTTTCAAGGGCAGAACCTGCATCTATTAATGGAGCAAGTTGTATACTTCTGCTGTAATTTAGTCTTAGGCAACTCTAGTGTTCTACCTAAGGCATTATGCTTGCTTACCTGTGTTTTTTTTGAGTAATGGAAGAGGATAAATCAGAGATAGTAAATATAAATTAATTGTGTAAAAACTGCTTTATTTTTATTACATTATTTATACTGCAAGTATAAGTACTAGATAGCTTCTCCTTATTTAGCACTGAAGCTTCATCTTTTAGTGGCTTGTGATGTAATTCTTTAATAACCTCTCCTCAAAGATATACAGAGCAGTCTGGAAAGTGCTTCTGCATGTTGACCACCAGTTTGGTGTACCCCTTCTGTGAAGCATGAAGGCTTGCTCCATCCAGCCCCAGGCAATGTTTTCCATTCACATCTGACCTAAGCTAGTAATGATATACAAGTCAGTAATAGAGGAATAACCCACTGACTTTAGTTAAATGTTGCCTTAAAATTGTGTGATTCACCTAATGCTAAGTTTGTATTGAGCTAAAGTAGTTCTTGCTTTTCAGCTGCTTGCAGTAGACTTCTGTAGGTATAACACACATGAGCAGCTTTTATTTATCCTTGGAGTAACTGCTTCTTAAGCAAGTCAATGTGTGGCTCTTAAACCTGTTTCTCTGTCCATTGTTTTGCATTAATCCGCTGCCATGGTTTGCATTCTGATGGAGTGAAAGATGAATACAGTTTCTTTGCTCAGGAGGCATCGGGGTGTACGCACAGCCTCAGGCAACAGTGTCATTAAAAGGCAGTATTTCCATATGTTTGCATAGAAAAGGTCACAGGGTCAGCATTCAGAACTATGGTTATTGCATTATGGGCAACTGTTCTGTCTCTAATTATCAATATCAAAAAGTTACCGAACTCTCTAATGCTAATTCATTTTGTGCTAAAGAGTTATGGGTAGTGAATGTCTTGCTAAACACTTGAAATTTCCCTATTTTGGAAGATAAATCATGTTGCCTTCAAGGAATAGCAAAAGTAGAGCTACAGAAGTATATTGGCAAAAAAAAAAAAAAAAAGATTCATGGTAAATTTTTAGGTAGGCTGTTTCATGGGAAAGAGCTGAAACATTGGCTTGACTTTGCTGCATTGTGCATAAACTTGATTTCTGTATGTAAGTAGGGCCATTGTGCTTCTAAAACATTGATCTTTGCATGCCAGTGGTCACTGGTTACTTTGTCAGTGTATTTTCTTAGTAACCTGGTTGGTACGTAGTGGAAAAAATTGAACCCAAAATTTTGATTGGTGGCATTCTGACTTGGCTTTGCAATTCTTGTTTGGGTCTTTTTTTTGATTGGATTAAAAATTTTGCAACCAACAGTTGTAATTTTTTGTGCACCTGCCTAACTGCTAGATGTTAATTCCCAGGGATAGCACTCTGCAAAAGTGCAAGAGACATTGATGTCATTTTCTGTTATGAAGTACTGTGAAGATTTCCATTTATTTCCTGTGCGGTGTATTGAGTATAATGATTAGATGGAAACAGTAAAACAATCAGTAATGGTTCTGTTCTCTCAACTGATGCACAAAAATATACTTAATAATGTTTATTAGAAAGTTTCTCAGGAAAAAAATGCTTCCATTTGATAAAATAGGTATATGTTGACTAATGCTTCATAGTAGGAGTATGATTCTACAGCAATAACTACTAAGGACTAATATTGATTGGTTATCTTCTTTTGTTGTCTTATACTTTTGGGTTTTTAATTACAGCTTCAATTTTTTGCTTACAGGTGGCGGTGTGCTGTATTTGTTTCTTTGTCATCCTTCCATTGAACCTCGTTGGTACGATTCTTGGCCGAAATCTGTCAGGACAGCCTAATTTTCCATGTCGTGTCAATGCAGTGCCTCGTCCCATACCAGAAAAGAAATGGTAAAGATGAGCATGAATGTTAGCTAAAAGTATTCACTTCAATACATTTAAAGTAACTTTTCAGGTGTTCCGTTTTTTCTGGAATAACATCGTTTTTTTTAAAATTGAGTTGCATTCAAAAGAATAGCTCAACTGACATTTCCTTAATACAATTTTTCTTTTGAATTAGAACACCGTAAGAGCTGTAGCAGATTTTACACTCCTGGATCACTGATGCACATTTTGCTTTTTAGTCCCTGTGTAAAGGGGATGGTCCCAATCCAGTTCTTGTCTAAGTGTCTTGAAACTAAAACCTCTCTTCTTTAGTTAATGCCTCTTACAGGTTTAGGATTGAGCGTGCCTTGGAGGCAGAACTGATCTGATTAATGGTCCCTATATACAAGCTGAGACATATTTGCAGGATGATGGTGGGGGGAAACTTGCAGTGCTGTTTCCAATTGTGCACTTTTGTTGATGGCACAGAGCCTGAAATATTACAGGTATATGGCTTGAATTGTGAAGAAGTCTTCATTATGATTTTTCAAGTGAATGTAAAGGGGTGCCTAGTCTGAAAAAGTACACTTAGGTTTTTGGAAAATTATGATTGCAGTCACTTTTTCCTATTAATTTCATTCTGAGGTGGAAACAGCAAGCTATGGAAATTAAAATATCCTCAGAGGACTTTTTTTAATAGATTTTTCGTGCTTTCCTTGTACAGAGGAGTGGAACAGACAAAGTGAAGGGGGCACTGAAACACATATGCCTGTGATGCCCAGGAAGTGCAGCACACTTAGTCTCTTATTAGTGGTGGGTTGTGCAGCTCAGATGCTAGGAAGTGATTTATGTTGTGACCTGTATCTTGAGAATCTGATGGATTTTTCTGGATCAGCGTGACAGATAAAAAGAAATGAGATACTTGAAGATGATGAAATAGCACACCATCAACTTAGACAAGTCTCCCTATAAATAATAAAAGAAGCTGCAAATTAAATCACTGGTTACTAGCTAGATCCAGAATCATCGTAAGTACTACATAGAGGTCACCTTTAGTAGGTGACAGTATCATCTACAGGTAGCTGAGTGTTCATTTTTAGCCATATGTTCATGACTCAGTATAGCATTAAAAATAAACACTAGTTCTTAATTATATAACCATTATTCTTCAAAATTTTCTTTGTACTCTTTACTGTGTCTGTAGCCATCAACAGCACTGAGTTTTCACTTCGTTCAAGGCTAGTGGATATCATGGGGCTTGACTGCTTAGCCATCTTTTGGGCAACAGAGGTTCTTTTTGTGGCTTTGAGGCTGGTTAGGTGGCTCCCCTTACGCTTGTAGGTGATAGACACAAAGCCTTATGTTCTGTTTGAGCTTTCCCAAGAATAACTGCTTTTATCCATACACATGACATTTTTGAGGGAATCTTCATTCTAATATGCTGGTATGAGACAGAAATGTTCTTGTTAGCATGCCTTTTAAATAATGCTTTTTGCTATATTTGTCTGTTTAAAAATGAAAAATTGAAATTGTCTCTAATCTAATCCTAATATTTTTCAGGTTCATGGAACCAGCTGTTATTGTTTGCCTAGGTGGAATCCTCCCTTTTGGATCAATTTTTATTGAAATGTGAGTACGTCAATTCTTTGCTAGTTTGATTAAAATTAAAATAATTTCAGTTTCATTACAATATCATCTGCATATTTTGTTTACTCTCTACAGGTATTTCATTTTTACTTCATTCTGGGCTTACAAGATCTACTACGTTTATGGCTTTATGATGTTGGTCCTGGTTATCCTCTGCATTGTGACAGTTTGTGTGACTATCGTTTGTACGTATTTCCTGCTAAATGCAGAGGATTACAGGTGGTAAGTATTGCATTATTTGCATAGTGAACCAAATTGTGAGAGTTTTATAGAAAACTAATGTTTCTTCAGTCTAGATGGGTCTTTTCCAAGTGCATTGTGCGTTGCTAGATGTGTGATGGACATGTGTATTTATTTTTAGGCAATGGACAAGCTTTCTTTCTGCGGCATCAACTGCGATTTATGTTTACATGTACTCCTTTTACTACTACTTTTTCAAGACAAAGTAAGTGGTAGTTTTCTTGCTTCAATATCAGATTACTGAAGTGCCAAAGAAGTGTATTGATACAAACTGAGCAAAATACCTAGCATAAATTCCTATCTTTCTTTTTCAGGATGTATGGCTTGTTTCAAACATCATTTTACTTTGGTTATATGGCAGTATTCAGCACAGCTTTGGGAATAATGTGTGGTAAGTTTCAGATATTTTGACAGTTTTCTAACAGAATTTTCATACTCATGGTTTTGGTGGTGGAATGCGTATGTCTGCAAGGTCTGCTCAAAAAAAGCTTAGAATCTTTTAAAAGAATCTGAAGAGTTCTCTACTTTGTTCTTACCTAATATAAGAGATTTCTGTGGATTGTGTTTTCTGATAGGAAGATAATATATGTACTCTGCAGAGAATTTCAGCCTCAGTGCAAGCTTGAAAGACTCAATAGTTGTCAAGAAATTCTGCAAAATAAATTCCAAATTAAATCGAGTCCATACTAGCATTTTGCTTCAGACAGGGAGCTAGGCACATCCATTGAGGCATAAATGGCAGCACAATACTGATGACAGTACTGTCTGTATCTTGTGGCGTGTATATATGAGGGTGACCGGAACAGAAGGAACTAAAACTTCAGGATAACATTTGAGAAATAAATATTGATGTATTCACAGGTGAGGAGAGTGCAGAGTACTTCTGTGTGCAGCTGGATTTTATTGCATTTTAACATACTGTTTTGACAGATGTTTAGAGAAAACATAGTTCATGAAGTGGAGGTCATCTGATAAAGTCAAATATACTTGTTCACTTGTTAACTTTATTTTTATCCTTTTCTTTATGACTTTTAGAAAGTGCTTCTTGGTTCTTTTCCAGTTTCCTATGATGTTACTTGCTTTTTATGTTTGAACTTTATTTAATACTTCTTAGCAGTGAATGAGTAGTCTTATAGCTAGTGGGAGGATTTCTTTGAGTTTATGTGAGACACATGATGTCTTACAGAAACTTAATTCTATAAAGTATAGATTTCTTGATATCTCAAGGGGGTGGGTATTATCACAATGCTTTATGAAAAGGGGAGAGAATTAATCTCTTAACTGTTGAGTACCTGTTCCTCTTTTCTCTCATACAATCTAATCTTGCTTCATCAGGTTCTTGGCACATTACAAGACTTCCCTGCTGTTTTGGTAGTCTTGCAGCCATTTTTTTTCTTTAATAGGCTTATACTTTTCAGCTCTAATCTTTTCTTTCTAAAGTGCTCAGGCTGGTATTGATTAAAATGTCTATGATGCAGAAGCCAAGCTTGCCCACCGGTTTCTGTAATTAAAATGCTTTTTAAAACATGGAAAAGGAAGATTGTTAAATGCTTTCTACTCATGGTATGATACTACTTAATGGAATATTAGAGTAAAATCCAAATTTATTCAGAACCAGAAAATACTTTAGCACTCTAAACATTATTTCCATAGCTTTCGTGAGATTTCTTTTTGTCTTTTTAAGTGTGTTGGAAGTGAAGCTGTGAGATTCCTTTTTACTGTGAACTCCCATTTTCAGCATGTGGAGTGAAGAAAAAAATCCCCTGTCAAAAAGCATTTGTCTAGGGAACTTGCAGCCATTGAGGTCTAACAAAGACAGTCGTGTTAAGGAATTGTGCACTGTGCCTGCTCTTGACTGTACCTCTCCTGTGAAAAGTGTGTGGAGCTGTTCTTTGGGGGCTTCATGAAATGGGCATGTTCGGTATCACACATGGGGAAGCAGCCATGGGGAAACTCTCTGTAGGCATGGATCATCCAGCTCTGGGTTTAATGCCCTTGACAATGCCTAGTGAACTCAAACCCCACATGTAGTGGGGATGCTTTGATCCACAAAGTTTGCTGCTCTCTGCAGAGCATCTCAGTTTTGGGACTGGACAGTAGGGAGTCCATGAGAACTTCCAAACCTTTTGAGCTCCTCATGTTTCCCTTCCTTCTTAGTGACAGAAAAGAATAAAACTTACTCCCCAACTTAGCAGATGGCTTAGGAGCTGCATAGTATAGAAAGACCTCTTGCAATACTACATTTCAGCATCCAAATAAATAAGTATGCCTGAAGGGCTTTTAAAAAGAATTCTGTGCTTACAAAGTCACAACTGTAGTTAAGTGTTAATTGGTTTGAAGTACTAGATGGGAGTTAACCTTTTTTCACTTGTTGGATGCTCTTGCTGAGTATTTAGATATTTGTTTTTATTTAAAAGCTTGTTCTGCTGAAATATGATTGCAGTCTATTTCTACTAAATCTATATAGGCCATAACCAAGTTATAAATATCATCTGGTAAGGTGTTTAATAAATAAATAAAATATTTCTCTTTACTGTGTTGCTTTTATTCAGATGAGTCAGCTGCCCTGCATTCGATTCAGGAGGACATTGTTTAGTCCTCTTTGCCTAGTCTTTCCGCTTCTCTGCCCCATGTTTTATTCAATGCCTGTGAAGTAGCCTTGAGGCTTAACCCCTGCCTTGGGTGTTGGCCACTAGTGGCCTTCATGGGTAAGGCTCCTGTGATGCGGAATAGGTTATGATTTGTTTATGGGGCTGAGAGCTTGTGGTCTCATGTGACTGCTACTCTCTACTCCTTCCTCTCACTTCCATCTCATGCATTTTCTAGATCCCAAGTGAAACACAATTAATGCTTTGTTCTCTCAAGTTTCTGTGATACCTGGCATCGCATCACTAGAGTAACTCAAAGAACAAGTTCTGGAATGTATCTGAGTTTAGCAACTAAAATGGGCATTGGATCTGCTGGCAGTGTTTGCTTTAACAGGAAAAACATACAATGAGTGTTAAAACGAGTCCAGTGCCATTATTTTATCCATTTACTGCATAAGACATTAATTTCTTGACACGCTACAGAAGAATCTGCATGTGCTTCTGTATAATTCCAAGCTCACATCACCTCTCTTCACAGCCTGCACTTGGGTCTATCTAAATGCTGTACTGGTCTCTCCTTGAATGGCCAGTCCTTCCCTCTGCTGCATCCTCAGCTTGCTTGCAAGCAGCAACCTGATCCTGATCTTGTGTAGGCTGTATTTGTTTTAATTGAACTCTACTTTGTCCAATTTAGTAATGCAAATTGCTCATTTGCTGGCCAACAGAAATGGTTGCCATGATATTTGCACAACTTGAAACACTGTGCAGAAGCGATCCATCAGGTTTGCCTTGTGCAGATTTTCTGATTAGGTACAAATTTTGGGCATTTGGGGATCTAAAAATCAAAATCTTTTTACAGTTTAATGGCTGACTTCATAAATTAACACATCATGCCCAGGATTTAAAAAACTTCAGCATCTGAATAATTCCATAGTCAGCAATGCCAGCTGCAGGTCTGCATGGCCTTAATTTATACAGGCAGCCCCCCTCCCCCCTTTGTATTTGTACTGGAAAATGAAGGTTTGGCAGAAAACTTTTAGCATTGGTTAGACTTCTGTATTTAACACATCATCTGCAACTCTAATACATCCTAGTTCACTGCAAGTGTTTCATGTTTTGTTTTGATCTTTTCTGTATTACTTCAAGGAAGGAAAAATATCTTTTCTCTTTAGAATCTGTTCTTTACCAAGCATCCAAGCATTTAATATTAGGAGTACTCTGTAGTGAGTTACAGACCCTGACTTCTCTCTCTTTCCCATATTTTATGACTGTGGTGGCAGTCTGACAGCAGTTGTCTCTTAATTCTTGCTTGATTTTCAACTTCACTTCAAAGATGACAGTTAGCCAAACTGACTTACTCTCATTTTGCTTGGAAGACATGAAGACATTCCCTGTGCATATTACAAGACCACAGTAATTACTGAGCCTGGCAAACCTGGGGTTCTGGGTTTGACCAGGTAGGTTGCTGAATCTCTTTCTGAGAAGAGGTCTTGGTCCACTGCATTTCTTTCATTTTTCTAGATACCCTTAGTACTGCAGTATTTTGGGTTTAGCATAAACTGTTGCCCCTATGAAAAACCCAGTGACCTGTTCTTTTATTACTGCCGTGACAATACATACTCTGCTCATGACTCTTACTAATTTGAAAACCACAGGTTGCAATTTCCTTTAACTACTAACTGCTACTTGTTTAATCTCTTTGTACAGACCTCCTTGGAGTGTAAGACTCCTGGGATGGGGATCTATTATTATTTGTGCCTTGTGGGAGGGAAAATGCCATCTGCCAATAAAACACTCATCCAGAAGGCATGTAACTTATAATAAAAACCTGCCCTCCCATCTACCTTCCCTGCAGAGTGGGTGATTGTATGTTTTTTAGCCTCTGTTTAGAAAAAATGGACCCGGTTATTGGCAGCAGTAGGAGGGCTGCTATATTTATCGAGGCCAAGTGAGCATGGCCTCTTGGTAAGATGGCTTAATGGATTTAGATTGCTAGACTAGGGAAGTTCTTGCCAGACGTTCAGGGAGAGCATGGATAATTAGAGTTTGAGAACAAGTATTGCAGGTAGATAATTTTCTGTGTGCAGAGTGCATGCTTTATGTGACTTTCTCTGTTTAAGTGTGTGTCATTTACATTGCTGTCTTATTTTGATGATCAGCTCTCTAACATATTCAACATTTTTGGTTTATTTTGCAGGAGCTATTGGTTACATGGGAACAAGTGCCTTTGTTCGTAAAATCTACACTAATGTGAAAATTGACTAAGGAAATAAGAAAATTGAACTATGGATCAGTTCCTCTTTTCCTGGGGATGAACTTGCACAGCAAAAAGCGCGAGAAGAGATTTGGGTTTTAACACTGGGCACTGTATGGGTCTCCATTTTGTGGATGGCTTAAAGTAACATCTATTTCATTGATCCTAGGTTCTTACTGACTGCTTTCTCCAACTGTTCACAGCAAATGCTTGGATTATATGCAGTAGGCATTACTACAGTACGTGGCTAATCTTCCCCCCAAAAAGAACCCAACATCAAAAAAACAAAAAAACCTAGCTCATTAAAGATGAATAGACTAGCTCTCTTCAGTGAAGAGGACAAACGGTTTATTTAAAGCATTTGTTCCATTCAATAAAAAGAGGGAAACTTGGCTGCTAAAATTACTTGATTAGTAGTCTTCCTGGTACTCAACATTTCTAAATTATGTAAAAATGCCGTTCCAGAAAGATTACTCTTCTGATTTTTTCTGCCATTGCCAGGATAGGAGGTATGTTTTATATTTTGACTCCAGGTGCTTTTTGGTTTATTTGCGATATCAACTACCCTACATTCAGTTGTTTAAAAAATAATTTAAAAATATATAAAAACCCCATATGCATGTAATATATCAGCTATTGTTCTAGTTGGACCAACTTCCCTTTATTTATCTTTAAAGTAATATCCAGCTACATCTTAAATCCATCCAAAGAAAATACAGTCTGAAGACAGGATGTGTTCTCTTCAATGCAATTTACTGTACAGTTAGAAAGCAAAATGTTAAGTGAAGAGGATTGTTTGTTTTTTAATGAACACTCTGAGGTCTAGATTAAAACAAAACCAACATTTTAACTGAATGTCTAAAGTGATTCTCCTTTTTTCCAAGTTAGTCTTGCTTTTTTTTTTTTCAGCTTTGGGTTGAATGAAGATTTTTCTTTAGACATCATACAAGGGGTAATAAGTGTATATAACATTAAATAATGTAACTTAGGTGTAGATCCCAAATGTATTTGGATGTACAGATTTACTACAGAGTACTTTTCTGATGATTCGGTGTAAAAATGTGTGAATTCGGGTGGCTTTTTACATCTTGCCTGCCGTTGCATGAAAAGTTGGGGTTTCTTCACAATGTGTGTATGTCATGCTTTTCTGTTCTATTTCTTTTCTCAAGCTCTTACAGGAATTAAATTTGTAATTTAGAACATTTTACTTTTTGTTAATCCTATCTGAACACTTGTGTAACATCAAAAGCACAGTTGCTTTAGAGTGTTCAGAAAACTAAAATAAACTTTTCAGACAAAAATGTATTGATTGTGAAAATAGATGAGTTTGCAATTGAGAATGTTTGAAAAGGCATTACTGCTGAACACCAGTTTCTGTATACAATACTAGTGTGGTTTTCATCTCTCAAACCCCCATGCTTTGAATTTGGAATTTGCTTACAACTCTGTTGTACAGTACTACTCCAAAGTGAATGACCAACCCAAAAAGATTCTTCTTGGCTGTGGAGAAATCTGTTTTGTAATACAGCCAGTGTACTGGGAAAAGTGGGGATAAGCGTGGACTAAAATAAATGGGCAAATAAAGGTTAAGTCTTTCTAAGATCACTGTTAATTATGCACTGTATTTAGCTAGAAATATGCTGAATGTGTTTGTGACAGATTTGAGAGCCACTTGGCTTGATTTTTTTAATGTTTTTTTTTTTTTTAGGCATCTGCCATGTAGGGATGTTTTCATCAGTGTGGCTGTCTGAAATAGAGCACCTGCCACGGAGAAGGCAACTTTCTGAATTTAAAAAATGGGCCAAGTATTTGTATTGACTAGCACTGTATATAGCACTGTCTCTATATAAAAATACTGATAATGCAGTAGCCACAATGAGAAAGATCTGTGTTTTGGCAGGGTTGGGTTGGAGCTTGGGGGAACTATACAGGTAGGTAATAGTGGGAAGCAGTGTGCCCTGCTGTGTATGGCTTCTGAAAAGTATTTGAGCTTTCAGCTCTGATTTCCCTGTCCAATTTTAACCAATCTGTCAGAAAATAATTAAATTTTGCTTCAAGTAAATTATTGGTATTTGTGGGTGAACACTGTGCCATTAAACAAAATAATTTTTTTTAAAGTACAGGCTGATTTTAAGGTGAACTTATAAACTGAGTCAGTAGTTAGTTTTCCTTTGTTCCAAAACATGGTAACTTAAAGCAAAGACTGGATTTTTGTACTAATACTTGCCTAGTGCATACAGCTATGGGAAGCCCTCTTTTCATCCATGTTCCTCTAAATCTGAAGTGAGAAGCCATTATCTCCACACAGTAAATACATCAAGTACTCTGCCAAGATACAAGTTTTTTAAAGGGAATATTTTGATAACAGGTCTGTTTCTCTGTTTAGAGTACTGCTATGTGATTACTCTATCAGAAATGTCACTAAACTGTTTGTGAATTTCTTTTAATCACTTTTTAATGCCACAGAGTGGTGGGCTGCCTACTTGCTTTCTCTGTCCTCTGGCGTTATTAGCTTTCACATACCCAGATAGGATTGTATATCTTTTAAAGTGACATTGAAAAGATACTTACTGCACAGGCATTGCTTTTTTTTCTGCAAGCAAGTTCCTCCGGAAAAGTACTGTGTTTAAATAATTGACATTTTTATACATCCACCCGAGCACGTAACTGGGGAGTTTGCTTTTTTTCCCCCCTTTTTGGTTTCTGAAGGAGTGCAAAATATGACCAGTTTTCAACAGCTTCTCTTTATGGTTACTGTTTGGGGCAAGGCCATTTGTCCTCCCCCTCTCCTCTCTCCTCCCCTCTGTCCCCCCAAAAAATGCGGATGTAGTTTGAACCATTTTGCTTAATAGAATTTGCAAGCTCTCTGCTTAGATGATGTAGTCCTTCCTCTTTTATGGAAGAAATAAAGATCTTACAGACAACACTCTTCATAACATGGTTGTTTCTTAGGAGTTTCTCATTATTGAATTCAGGCTTTTTGATAACTCTTCAGTTGGCCAGTCAGTGCTTTTCTTTCCACTTCTGGTACAGAGGCCGGGGAATTGGGTAAATAGTTGCATAAGCAATAGCCAGTCTTGACCAAACGTTTTAGAGAAATGCAATTGTAAATCATTTCAGTTGAGGCAGAGCACATATAGACAGCACCTCTGGTATTTTATGTATGAAAATCACTGAATGCTGGATTGGAGGTAATGGAGACTGCAAATAAACATTACATTATGCTCTTTTTGATGTCTGAATGTTTTGAAACAACAGTGTCTATTAATTCCTCTCCAGAATTACATTCCAAAGTGTGTAACGGGCACACAAATTGTTTTCTGTAGGATAGTCTTAGGTGTATTTCTTTAACAAGATTCAAGTTAAAAAACAAACCCCAAACCCTAATACTTTTTACACTTCTGGTACCAAGAGTAAAAGTCATAGCACATTCTTACCATTGTCATTACTGCAGAGCTAACGCAAATGAGAAAATTACATTTTGCTCTGGCTTCAGCATCATGAGCATCTAGCCAAATTTGCCCAGTGAAGTATGTACACACAGCCTCACTGAAGACAGCAAAGTTCTGTAATTGTGAATGCACCGGCAATTTTTCCACTGGAATGTGTCCAGGATACATCAGCTCAGAAAAAGATGAGTCTCCTCTCCAGTCTGCAGACAAGTAAACTGAATAGTTGGAGATGGAGTAGAGGGGTCCTGTTGTCTTGAATGCATTCTTAACTGTGCAGCTTGAGGTTCATTTTGAGTCTGTTGGAAATGTAGATTGAAGAATTCCGATTTTGGATCCCTTGGATCTTTTCTAGCTAAATGCACTGTGGTAGAGCAGCCTTGCAATAGCTGTTAGCACTGCTGTCTAAAACAAGTAACTATTATTAGGGTTAGCCCTGAAGTCACAAGAGCCCCTTCTGTTGGAATGAAGCCACACTTGAAAGTTTTGAAGCAGTGTGTTTATGGCTTGCATTCTCCAGGAGCATCATATCTCAGGGGGGGGAAAAAGTTTTGAGACCATTTGTTTTCCAAAGCCTTTCAAGGGAACACTTGCATTTTGCTAAATGGCTTCAGTGAGAAAATTCTCGTAAGTTGCAGAGGAGACATCTGCATGTGAGTTCTACAAGTAGTTCCTCACATCTTGTGCTTTTATCCAGGAGGTGCGTTTTCAGCTCAGAGAAGGGGCTGTTAACAGTATTTATTCTCATTATTAGTTCAGTGATTCTGAAATTTTTCTTTCAGTTTTTGGCTTGTTGATAAGTTAATTTTCTCACCAGCTCCTAGTAATAAAGTACAGAACAATATATCAGATATCTCTGGAGGTTCTGCCATGCTGGGCCTTTTTTTCTTAGGAAAACCAAACCCATTGGAACTTTTCTTACGTTCTAGATAGAAGATTTCCTTCAGGATCTTGGGCTTGGAACATTCCAAAACATAGCTATACGAGCTCATGCTTATCCTTCAGCTGGCATTATGTGACTACAACGTTCCAGAAAATACATGCATTTTTAGAATTGGGAGTTTACATACAATTAACAAAGTACCTGATTTTACAGAACTGTTATTTTAGGGTTCTAATATTGTGAGGCATGCTTGCCATGTGATGCAGTAGTTACCTAGATAGATTCCAGCTGACCAAAAGCTAGACCTAAACCCTATAAACTGGAAATGCTGGATCTGGGTGAAAAAAATCCTGTCTCTAGCAGTTCTGTCTGACAAGCTGACCGACCTAGAAAAGCATGCTACAGTTAGATACCACATGGTGATTTTTTTTTTTTTTTTTAAAGACTGTGTCACAAGCCTTTATTCGGTTTCTGAAATATTTTGAAAGCTGTGGTAACTAACTCCTTCTGAGAAGCTTCCAAACAGGGCAGAGAACATCATGAAAACATCATGTCATACTGAATACAAGGAAGTTTTTGTGGCTGCTCATTCTCATTTCCTAAAGGTTTGTATCAGGAATTTCAGAGTATGTGATGTAATAAAGCACTAGGCAAGGTGCAGTGCTCTTCTGTGCTACAAGAGATGTAATTATTTTGATATTTTTTTTATGCCATTTTTTCATTCTGAATCAATGGTCTTATCACTTGATTGGGCTGAGAAAAGGGGGTTATGTAACTAGCTTAGTGTGAGGCTCTTCTTGCTCTGTTACAGAGGAGTAACTGCAAGAATGGGATGGAAATTTTCTCGTTATTTCCTTGTAATTTCAGGCCAGAAGCTGGCAGGTGAGTAGTGAACATTATCTACTGCTTGTTTTACAAAGACATGTGACAGTTTTACAGTCAGGCATCCATTAACCTGCAAGAGTTGGAGACCTGTATAATAAAATGTTGAAGAGAGGCCATTAGGTTACTTAAATTCTGCATTTGGGTTCTGCAGAATCATTTTTCATAATTTTAATTGCTTAGCTTGAAGTTGATTTTTGTTGAGAATTTTTTTCTCCTTATCTCACTACCACAAAGTGATCAAACACCCACTTTTGTCTGAAGTTGAAATTACCACATTTTTAATTACATTTACAGCAAAATAAATAATGAAAAAGGAAATCACCATTCCTTGTTTCAGTGATCTGAAGAGTGACTTATGAGACTAACTTATTTTGAAATATTGCTTACCATAGGAGGAAATACCTGCATGTTCTATGCCACAGCCAGGAGTGTGGTTTGGATGATGTTACTATAGATAAATCTCTGTACAAAAATCCTGTGCAGAAGCTGTAATTGGGAAAATTCTCTAAGGCAATTCTCCATGAGGCAGCATCTTTTCTGAGAGATTCATTAAATTCTGCCCAGTTGTGAAACAGCCTATATGCAGGTAGTATATGCTACCAGTCTCTGTAGAGTATGTCTACCTGTGACCAGGGAAACGCAACTATCTCATTTTTGTCTCTTAGCAGAGGCTTGGAGAAATGTTTATGCTTTCCCAGATTTATTCCTCTGCATAAAGAGAGAAAAAAAATAGAAGACAGAATTTTTCCTGTGACAAAATACTTTGAAAAAAACCAGTGGATTCACCTTTTCAAATTTTGAACTGGCAGATGCTTTTCCAAAGATGTTCCCATGCCCTCCTGCTTAACCTTCCAGCAGAGATCACCAAAAGCACCAGCTTTGCTCAGTGCTTTCCAAGCACAACTGACTCCTGTATGAACTCTGAAAATGGATTTTAAGTGAAGTAATGAAACAGTTTGACATGCCTCAGTTTGGGAACCAGTGGTCAAGCCAAAATTCATGCTTCCAGATAAGACAGATTTCCCTCTCTGTCTCCCACAGCATGTGCCTGTACAGCTCAAAATTACCCCAGAAGTATCTTGGTTTTTCTCACATAGTTGAAAGATTGCAGTAATGATGGGAAAAATATTCTGTGGGGTTTTATAGGGGATAATATTTTTTATATGGGATGATATATCCCGCCTGCTGCTATGTTGTTGAACAAAAAGGGATTTTCCGATCATGTCTTACTCCTAGTTTCCCTAAAAGTCACTGCCTGTTTATGACAGGGGTGTGTTGTTAAATGTATTTTGAGCTTTTAATGCATGGGTGAATGTGTCTCTGACTGCACTGATCTCTCTGTACAGCAGACTTCAGAACCTCTGGAACACATTTAAGCACCATATGTGTCAGCACCTTTAAACATTCCTTTTGGATAGCAAACCATTTACCCTTACAAGAGGTATTTCCTGGGTGACAATGCAATAAGCTTGATTAAAAAAATTACCCCCAACCTACTGCAGACAAGACTAAAATGGGTGATGAAAGGAAGAGAGAGCAGGGGTCGATATTCATTTTATCACCTGAATTTGTCTGTGACAGTGGTCAAGATGGGAAGAAGGGATGTCCAAAAATTGGTCAACTCCATGAGTGATAAGAGGAGTCAAGAGCAATAGACTGCTAGATAAAACCAGACAGGGGAAAAGTAGATGGGGAAGTGAATAGGCTTCATGGGGGTGGGAAGACTGTAATGGTACTGAGTAAATGAGCCTTTGATAGAGCGTGCTGAGGCAGAGGGAGGGTGATGGTTCTGCAGAGTGCCCCATGGTGCATGTAGGCAATGAAGCAAGGCACATGGGTCTACACCTGTAGTAGGGATTCTTTTCTACCATAAAAAGAAGCAATGAAAGAAGTTTAAGGAAAAACAATGGGTACTGGAAATGCAGAAGGAAGAAGAAAAGAAAATGCTCTGGGTTCAGAGAGGTGTGCCCCAGCTCACCAGGGCTTTATCCACCCTTGTATTGGTGATGTGAATAGCTTGGTGTGTTTGGGTTTTTTTGTAAACTTGGTGACAGCTGAGGAATGAGCAGTGGACAGGCTCCAAGGGAGTGGTACTTCAGTCACTTTGTTAGAAGATCTGGTGGACCCCAAGTGTTGGCAAGATGAAGTGGGTCTTGTGGAAAACCTAATAAACTCTGTGTGTTTTGGCTTTGGAACTTGATGTGTGCAGGGATATTCCATCAGCACTAAGTAGTTCACAAATAGCTTTGCTCATTGATGCTATTCAGAAAGAGCTGTGTGCATTCTTGTTCAGCGAGGCTTGAAAGGACAGTGGATTTTGTTTGCATGTGTTGGGCAGGAGAGGATTCTGCAAAGGAAAAGGCTGCCTTTGACAGTGATGGATATAGATTGTTTTCTTTCCAGGTAGTTAACTGTTGGTGTCATGAGGTGCACTGCTGATATGAGACTTTGCTGACTATTTTACCAGCTCAGATGAAAAAGATCCTTTCACACAGCTTTTGATGTTCCTTATTTGCACTAATGTGGCACCTGGCAATCAAGATGATACGAACCCATCTCCTAAACACTAGGTAGCAGTCATTGCTCTGTGTACACTGCTTTGGCTGCCAGTTGCAAAATGCCATGATTGTTACTGAGAGCCATTTCTAGAAGTTTTGAGCAGCTCTCATGTTAGAGTCTCTTGTAGTGGGGCAACTTTATTGTTTGTGTGTGGATAGATAATAGTGATAGATTCCTCTGAACTCCCTCACAGATTCATTCTAATCGCACAGTTAAGGATCTACGTTTTATTTTGCTCTCTGCCTCCTTCAAAGTTGTAGTATGTCCTCTTTTATGTCCATCCATGTCTATAATAGAGCTTCTGTATGCAAAAGAGGTTGGGCTCCCCGGCATAGGCTGTCATCCTGGAAGAAGTTAACAAACAGTTCCTGCAGACAAAAGACTGTTCTTAGTGTGTGACAGCCCAGCTCTCCACAGTGGTGACAATGATGACATAGTGTTGACCAGCCTTACAAGGGTTCAGAGTTTTATTTTCCAATGTCTCATACCCTCAGAAAGTAATGTTGCCAAGACCTTCTCTACAGAAAGAAAAGAGTACCTACTGTTACAAGGTCAGAAAAGCTGGGAGTTCTTCTGAAGCACAGAGGTGGTCAGCTTTTTGCTTTAAAATTAGACTCTGTCTGACAAAATCATAGAAAGTAGCAACCTAATGCAGAAAAAGTAAAAGTTGTTAGTGTGTAAATGAGCAGTAGAAAACTCAGGAGATGGATATAGTTACCTTGCTAAGTTTATTCTGATGGGTTTTTGCCTGCATTCCTCTTCAAAAACATCCAGTGATGGAAACTCCCTGGTTCTTCATGGCAATTTGCTCTAGGACTTCTCTGTTTTACTGCTAAAAAGCTTGGCCTGAAACCTAAATCTTCCTTGGTCCACTTCATGCTTATTCTTCCTTTGCATATTTGACTGGACTGTCTTTTCTGTCTCATGTGCAGGTTTCAGCTCAGGTCTTTGAGAGTTGTACCTAAAACCCCTGTCAATCTTCTGCTGAGGTGGTGAGAACAAGAGCAGCATAGAAGCAAGGTGCTTCTATGATCATAAGGCCTCGGCTGCTAGATTGATTTCCAAAGTTACTATTCCTTTCATTGTCTCCGCTCAGGACACTCATCAATGGATCAGTCAGCATTTCAAATCTTCACTAGTGTGAGCCCTTCACTTCGGGCTTCTGTTCAAAGTGCCTGTATTCTCCAGGCTTGATCTCAACAGCTTTATTTGGTGTTACAGCCACAATTTGGTGACTATCAGTGAGGATTGAAGGGCAGGGAGTTTGGAATGAGTATCCTCAGGGGAAGCACACAACCAGGCAGGCAACTCTTTGCTATCCAGCATTAGCAGAAAGTCCTAGTCACAACTTTGACTCAGGCATTGAAATGTGTTCTTGTTACTCCTGTTTTCACCTCATTTTGCCAAGATTGGTACAGGAAAAGGGTGTTTAATTCTTCCAGTGAAAATATGAAACCTTTCCTGTGCAGATTTTCTCTTCCTACCCTGTGAGTGACAGCCTCTGGAGTAGCCTTGGACTTTTCCCTCATGGGTGACCCAGACTTCCCCACCTGCTGATCCCTTTCCTTCAGGTTTCTCCGTTGATCCTCTAGGATCTGCTTGGAAGCACAAAGTGGAGGAAACACAGTGTGTCTTCTCAACTATTGCAAGAACCACTGATGATAGAGGTTAAATGCAGGTCTTAAACCAGTGTTTGTTTGGGCCAGTTGTAAAAAACTTCAGTGTGTTCAATTAGCAGAGCTTTTCACATGATCTTCGTGTCAGAGTTTGATGCAGCCTTTTTTGCCTCTGTGAAGGTTTGTAGAGGATTTTATTTTCCTGACTTTATCCTTTCTGGGAAGCCAATATTAAATGAGAGGCAGGGAAAACAGTCAGGAAGAGTTTGCAGTAGCCTGTGTTGCTGCTGAGGAGATGCCTGAATCATGTTGTGCCTTTTTATGCTCAGTTATCATTCACTGCTGTATGCTAGAAAAGAAGTGACAAATTTATGGATAGCTGATGGCAAACTATTATCTGTCTGAGTGAAGGAAGGGTTTGAAGCCCACGCTATAATGGAAAACACTGAAGATCCTGCTGTGGGAACTTGGAAGTACACACCTGAAGGAGCAGAGTTATGGCACAGGGAGATTATGGTATGCACATTCACCCCAGGAACCCTCTGCTGAGCTTGTACACTTGTCAGCTCTCCTCTGCCCGCTGGTATAGCATCTGTACTGTCTCTGCCTAATGCTACATCTGCTGAGCAGCATGAGAACAGATGATCTACCCAAAACTGTTGCTCCAGACTCAGACTGTAACATCTTGTCACACCAGGGGCTGCCCCATGCAGTGTTGAATTTATAGAGAAGCACCTGGCTGGCCCTTGGGAGATGACTCTGTAGACTCTTCAGCTCCTGGTGAAGTGGCTGTGCTTTGGGCATCTGCCCTTTCCCTACAGACTCACTATTCAAATAGCAGAGACATCCTACCTGTGTGAACAACCTCCATCACAAGCCAACAGCCCTAAAAGTAATATGCTCTCCAGTGTTTAACACCATGCTCTGCTGTTTGAGATGTCCAAGATATTGTGCAGGCTCAGGCAGCTGGCACCCACCAGCTCAGATATGGTGTAGGTTTTGAAGCAGCTGAATATCTCACGCATGATCAGTCTCCCTGATTTCTCAGGCCTTGCTGTGTATGGATCATTCAAAGCCCAAATTTCCAATAAAACAGTCCAGTTGCCCTTGAAAACTGCTATGAAAAGAAGGTGAGAGGGGTAAATATTTATCCTGATGTTTAGTCCCATTTTTCTTAATTTCTCCCATTCTTTAGTTTGGGGTGTTTTTTCCCCATCGTTTCCCATCCATGATCTAACAACTCCCCTTATGCACACATTGTAGGGCTGCGATGTGAAATACCATTTCTCCCAGCAGTGGGTCCATCTAATTCTCTGGCTGCCCCTGAAGTGCCGATTACTTAGAGGGAAAATAACAACGGTAGTGGCAACTACAATCTTAACACGTTCTAATTTTTTAACTTATTTCATTGCTGTACCTGGTGCCTTCGCCCCCCAGCGTGGCGGGATGGATGGATGGATGGATGGATGCACGGGGGATAGAGGGAGGGATGGAATGGATGTATGGCATGGAGGGATGGATGGGATGAAGTGATGGATGGATGCGATGGATGTACGGGACAGCGGGTGCCCCCACCCTGCCGGAGCCCGCGGCTTCGCCCCGAGTGCGCAGCGCCCCGGGCCGGGCGGGGCGGGGCGGGCGCGCCGGGGGCGGGGCAGAGGCGCGGGCGCGGCCCTGATTGGCTGCTCGCGTGTTGAGTGACAGCGGCGGCGCCCCCCGCGGCCGCCGCGCAGTGCCCGCACCCCGGGCAGCGGCTCCGCTCCGGTCGGATCCCGTCCGATCCGCTCCGACTCGATCCGATCGGATCCGCTCCGCGCCGCTCCGCTCCGCCGCCATGGGCCGCGGGGCCGCCCCGCTCCGCCGCCTGCTGCTGTCCCTGCTCATCCTACCTGCCGCGGGGACCGCCGGACCGCGAGCCTCCTTATCGCGGGGGGAGCCGGAGACGGCGGAGGAGCTGATGGAGTACCGCGACCCTTGCAAAGCCGGTAGGGAAGCGGGCTGGCTGCAACTCCGGGAGAAGTTTGGAATTGCGGCGGCGGTGGACAGGTGTCCCTGCGGAGCGCTCCGCCCGGGCGCACCGTGCCCGGGCTCACCTGGCGGCGGTGGCGGCGGGAGCCCCCCGCACCGGCCGGAGCCGCCTCGGCATCCCGCTGCCCTCCCACCCCATCCCACTCCATCCCACTCCATCCCACCCCGGCCCGCCGCTGCACGGGGGTTCTGGTTGTCCCCATCCTGCGCCCCGCTGCCCCCGTTGCCCGGGGGTGCAGCCCCGCGTGCGAGGCTATGCCTGCCTTTTTCTTTACTTTTTTTTTTTTTTTAAATCGCCCCTCACTCCCACATCTCCTCCCTTCCTCCCTGCCCCACCTGTCCCCCTCCCTCCCGCGCGAGATCCGCTCCGCAAAGCCAGGGAAACGCGCGGCAGTGCTTTGCCGTTTTGGGTTGGGGGGGGGGGGG
>JAWWTY010000158.1:15736833-15879847 GCA_035222235.1 Margarornis squamiger | reverse complement strand
GCTTTGCATTTTGGGTTTGCCCCCCCCCCCCCCCGAATTGGCTTTTCCGTGCATTTTTGCAGCCTGTTGGCAGCTGTTCCAGCTCGTCCCGGGCTGTGTCCGGGGCGAAGTTGCGGGGCTGCCCCGGTGCTCGGGGGTACCCGGCGGCGGGGGCGGCACGGCACGGCACGGCGCATCCTGCCGCGGGATGCACACGGGTACTCCGGAGCTGCCTGCCGCCAAGCTGCGCAGCCTCTCCGGGAAGCCTCCAGCTGCTCCCTCCATCCGCTTGAAGTTTTTCGTTCCCCTGTTAGCGTGCACTCCGTTGGTTCTGAGCTCACTGCAGCCCTTTTTGTCCATTTGATTTTCACAAGAGCTGCCGTCATCCCTAGCGTTGAATTCCCTTAATTTAAAGGGAACCCAGGTTTTATCTTCGAAAAACTGGAAGGTAATCTGGAAAAGTGACTGTCACTCCTTTTATTTCCGGCTGTCATGGTCTTGTGAGTTCCTTCTCTGCTGGGAAATTGGCAACTGATACCTTGATAGTCCTGTTCTATTTACAAATAACTTTGTGCAAAGTCCTGTTTTCTTAATATTGTAGAAGTTGGGAAAAAAAGAAAGGAATTGTTTTGTGTGTGGTGTTCTTGGTCTTTTGAGTTAGGGTTTAACCCTCTCAAATGCACACCTAGCTGTTCCTCAGTGTCCCTTGGTGATAGCTTCCCTTGTTACCAGCTCTCTCCTGCCTGCTTTTGGGGGACTCATAGCCATATCTGCTCATGTAGGCAAGCTCTGTCAAGGTAATGTCTATCAGAGCCCCTCTGCCTGGCACAGCAAGTGTAACTGGCCTTGTATGTGGGCTGAGTGTGGTAGGTTTTCTTCCAAAATTCAGCTCAGTCCTCTTCACAGAGTTTTTTGTGCAAAACATTCCCTTGATCTGCAAGTCATCTGTCATTTCATATATGGGGGGGTTTAATTATCTTTAATGAATATGGGATCCAGTCCATCCAAACATGCTCTACTGTATTTGTGTCTGCTTCTAAATGGTAATTAATTGATTTCTCTCTTTCCACTGAGATAGCTGTGGTTTAGGCTTAGAGAGCTACAGGTACAGTGCTCTCACCTTCCCATCTGAAATGTTTTCTTGCTTTCTCCTCAAAATTGTAGCATCATCTCTGGTGTGCCTCACTTGCACTTGTGACTCTCGGGTGTTGCTGTCAGGTCAAGTATGCAGAGCATGAGGAATGCTCCTTTAAGGACCACGTAGAGAACATTTACTTTATTTGACTTCCCTACATCTGACAGGGAACCCGTGGCAGAAAAGGGGAAAAAAAATATTTTCTCAACCTTCCATTTACTTGCCTTTGCTGCAGGAGCCTTTTTTTTTTTTTTTCTCCTGCAGTCCCCCCATCTCCCAAGCTCTCTTCCTCTTGCTTCTGCATGAACACAGAGAAGACCCTTGACTGTCAGCAACAGCCTTTCTTCATTGTATATCAACACCTCCTCTTGTAGCGGGCAGAAAAACTTTGTATGTTATTCCTGTTAATTCAATTAATGCAGGATCAATTGCAGAAATTATCTTTGTTTTCTGACTTCTCAGTGTTTGCCTCTCAAGCTTTTCCGATGTCTTCTTTCTGATAGAAAGGGAGGAGTGAACAAGACCTGTGAACGTCACGCAGGTGGTTTCTTTTCTGGAACCCAGGACCAGGGGGTGTTTCTGACGGTGCTGGCACACAGCTGTCTGTGGTGGAGGCTGCCAGGCAGCCTAGCCTAGCATTGCTTTGGCTTCCTGAGGCTCCAGTACTGTATTTTGAGTCTGCCTTTCTCACCCAGTCTTTGTGCCTTCTTCTTTGCTGCAGCCTTTTGCACTGGTGAGCACCAGTGAGCACCGTTACTAGCTTTCTCAAGTTTCAATCTTCTTTTCTGTAGAAGAAAGAGACCCTGATTCTTTCAGTCTGCCCTGACTGACAGTGTGTCCAGGCTCTCTGATTCAGTTTCTCTTCATGTGGTTGTATCAAGTGGCTGTATCAACCTAAAGTGCAGAGCACTTAAGGAACAGGACACTCTTTACATGCCATGTACCTGTCTCTGTGCACTGAATGGTTTCACTTTTTAAAGTTAGCCCCAAGACAAACCAAACAAGACTTGTACCACATGGACTTGTGTTAGACCCTGCCTTGCATTTGCAGCCTTTTCCTCTTCCAGTCCTAGATGATCAGTGGAGCTAGGCAAGTGTTCACACCTGCAAATGCCATCTCAAAGGATGAGTTCAGCTAAGATTAGTAAGTGAAGAGATCTGTTTCTGCAAGTGAGACAAGGTGAAGACACTATTAATGGAATTGTCCCTCCAAGAGAGCTTGTCAGGGCTGTTGTCTAATGTCAGTTTGGGAAGTCTATTGTACTCTGTTCCTAATGAGCTATAGCAGTGACAAGTTGTCTTAACTTTCTTGGGCCTGAATTCCTTCCCTTGTAGGACAGTGCTGGTATCTGTCAAGAACTGTGACTGGAGAGAGGGTAGTGGTTGCAGACCTATTGTGAAAAACTCAGGTGCCCATTGTGTTTTGTGAGGGAGAGTTTTTCATGGTCTGTGGCACTGTGAGACTTGTGGTGTTGTTTCCATCACTGCTGTAGGCATAGACTCCTATGCATAGTCTTGTGGCTGCAGATTGTATGCAGGCTCTTAACCTATTGCAAAGACAAAATGCTTACGTGATTTCCAAACTGTTAAAACTGTAGTGCTTTACATTTTTATTTTTTTCCTGTGGGCTAATGGCTCTGACCCAGAGGCTGTGATGGATTTAGAACTGGCAGGTTACGACATGAAAGCTTGGCAGTTCCTCACCCCTGTGCCTCATGCCCTGGGGTTGAGTGCAGACGGTTGATGGTTGATCTCCTACACTGGGAGTGAAAAGCCTGGCACACGCTCCTCTCTGTTGCATTAGCAAAGGATGTAATAATCTGCAGCAGGGCAGGAGAGACAGCACAGGGCAGTAACCTGCTAAATCACTGCAACCACTGAGCTACTGGCATCAACATGTGCCCTGTTACCAGGGCTCAGCTGATGGGCTGTAACTCCACTGCTGCTCAAGTTCTTACCTCCAGCTATCCAGGATTTTCTGATGTGACTGCTTTCCTGCCTTTTTTATAGGGCAGAAAGAAAGGGGGAGATTCCTGAATGGCTGATCAAAGGGCAGATGAGATGGGGCTGCACTGTCAGGTTGAGTTGCCAGGGAAGGTGGCAGTGCTGACTCCGGGGTGGGTTTTGCTGAGTATTGCAGCAGGTCAGTGAAGCTTTTCAAAAGGAACGGTACAAAGGTTCTGCCCAGATCTGCTCTGTAATGGATGGGAAAATGTCATAAGCCTGACATGTGCTGTGGATGGATCTGCTGCTCAGGGGATCCAATTAAGGACACCCAGGCCAGTGTGCAGGTCTGAGTGAGGCTGTGTGACGGGCAGGCAGCAGGAGGAACTATGGATGGCTTCTAAACAAAACAAGCGTGTCCTTCTGGGGCTCCTCAGGCAAACTGGAACCAAAGGAATTAAATAGGCTGTAATTTGATCTGTTAGTTATTTTGGTGCAAGTTTATACAAACTTTAATTTGAGGTGAAGAGCAGAATCTCTGAGGTTCAAAGTGACCTCTGGGGATGGTATTGTCCAGCTTAATTCAACAATGGGAGGTGGGAGGTGTAAATAGGGCACTAAATAACTTATCCGCTGGATGTGTACAGGCTCAATGACTCCTTCCCTCCAGCTCAAACTTGCCATGAAGCTTTTTGTCACTTGCCAAATCAGCAGATGAGGAGAAGAAATTGTTGTTTGGTCTCAGCATCTTGTTTCCTGGGTGCTTTGGCTCCTAGCATGGTACTTCCTGCCCTTTGTGAGCTGGAGGTGCAGTGTTGCTTTCCAAGGCCTGACATTTCCCTCAGTAGCTTGTCTTCCAGGGAGGGGTCCACTGAGGGTGTTCTGTGTTGGAGTCCCATTTCTCTCTGCTCTGGGCAGTTTATTCTGGTGTGATGTGCCCTGACTACAGGCTGACTGAGTCCAGACACAGGCCAGCCTACATGTCTTGACTCCCAGGCCAAATGCAATGTTTCTCTGTGCAGGTCTTTGTGTTAGGAGACTGGCAGAGCTGCCTGCCCAGCCATATGCTCCTGAGGCACAGGCCAAAAGAGTCTCGGGCTCCCTCTGCCTTTGCATGTCTCAAGAGCCCTTCAGGAGCATTTGTGTTTCTGAGGAAAGCCAGACCAAGAAGGAGTTGCATATCAGCACAAATGAGCTTTGCAAGCAAGCTCAGCTGCTTTCCGTGAGACTTTGGTCTCTCGATGGCTTTTGCTCTGAGCTGTTGCTTGCAGTGCTCTGAACAGACAGAGCCTGGCCTGGGGAGGCTGCAAAACAGAGTAGGGCTCTGGCAGGGGATTTTGTGGAGTGCTTTGGATGTGAGCTCAAAAGGGGAAGAACTGAGGCAAGAGGTGTGAGTGTGCACCAATCGAGCAGCAGTCCCATGTCTTCTGTTTTTTTATCAATAGAAAAGTTATTAGAGAAGCAGTTTTGCAATGATAGTACATCTTTTCTGGCAAGTCACTGCTCCTTCAAGTGTGGATGCTGCTTGCCCAGTCACAGGGTATTCCTGTGTGTCCATGTTCCTGCTCCACCTGCTGGTTTGATCCATCAGCTTCTAAATGCCCCATTCGTTTAGAGGTGTCACAGAGTCCCGTCCTGGGAAATGTAAATTGTGCTTCACTGTCATTCTGTTCCTCACAGTTCTTCCTCTGCATAGGCACAACGCCTTTTGTTCTGGAGCTAGCGCACTTTCTTCGGGCTGCTGTGCAGACATCTGAAGTCCAGTGCAGACATTTCTGTGGGCAGCTGAGGAATTTGCTAGGAACTGAAAGCCTTGAGGGGGTAATCAAATGAGAAAGAGGAGAAAGGATCTGTAAAATCAGGGTCATTGGAATATTGCTTAGGTTTTGAGTGGGATGCAGATGCTGTTTTCCCTGTTGGAAGCACAGATCTATCATGTTAGCAGGGCAACTTGAAAGCTCTTTGCAGGCTGTGCTATGGATCCTGCCCACTCACCTCTTGACAAGGGTTTTTGTGCAGTTTTGCAAGTGATCTGTTTGGTTTGTCAGTGTTGGGAGCACTGGCAGAGTGTGTGCCTACCTGCCCTTTGCTTGGGAACCATAGAATCCTGTGGAGAAATCTCATTGGCATCTTACAGATTTTCTATAAAGCTTTGAAGCCTCTGGTCTGGCATGGAAGGCAGTAGTGCATTTGTGGTGAAGGTACAAGCGCCTCTGGTGTGGGGTCTGAGTTGTAGAAGATGGTGGGGGGAGCCATAGGCTTACCCAAGGGCAGTTGCTATGGTGGTGGCAGTGCTCGGAGCTGAATCCTGGTCTCCTGACATTAGAAGGCATATGGCCTTCCAGGAAAGAAAGCTTTCTTTCTTTGACACCGAAGCTTACGGGAGTGCTTTGAGAGAAGAGTCTGGGACATGACTTAATGTGTGGATTCCTTGGTGCTGAGCTGATGCAAACTTTTATAGAGGAAGGAGGGAGGTGTCACTGGCAATTATTCCCCTTACATTTTTTTCCCAGGTACATTGCAAGAAGGGTTAAATAGCCAAGGAGGAATTCAACTGAGTCTTTCTGGGTGGTCTGGGAAAGAATGAGAGACCAGACTGTTCAGTCTTTAATTTACCTGCTTTTGGGCGGTGTCAGCAGTTACAGAAGAGAAAACAGGTGGGTGAAAACTACTGGAGTCACTCTTCAGTGATGCAGCTGTTTGCCGCTGGGGAGGTGTTTTGCAGGGAGGAAGTGCTGTAGCAGAAGCTCCCTCCTCAAAGGGAAGGTTTAAGGTGATTCTAGCCAAGCACAAGCTAATGGCTGTGGCTTAAAGAAATAATAGCCACCAACCATCTTATTGCACCTGAGATTCCCAAGTAGAGAAGCCACTCACCTGGGGAATTTGCAAGCAAAACCTTATGATCACTGGGACTTGAGATCTGGGTCTGAAGTCCTTCCAGTGTTTACCCGTCTTCTTGGGATCTGACTAAATCATGCTTGATCTTTGACACTTCTTGGGGTATGTTGGATCTGCTTGTGCTGGATGAAATGTAACTCTCAGTGCTATACCTACACTTTGTGATTTAGCAATGGACAGGACAGAGGGTGGGCAAATTTAGGACAGGGGACTTCTTTTGTTTTGTTTTGTTCCCTTAAAAAAGGCTGGTAGGGTGCAGAAGAGGTTCATGGAGTTGTGAAAGAATGCTGAGATCCTTCTCTGTTTTCTGCCTCAGGCTGTGGGGTACCCCATCTCCTCTCCCACCCCAGCAGTAACTCGCAGAGGTCAGTAGGTTCTTCTATCCCTGCTCACCCAACAGCAGCCCTGTTGTGAATCTGCTCGCTGTGCTGTGCTTGATCAGCGAGTTCTGTTCGACAGGCTGTTTGCTGTAATAGGTGGGCTGCTGTGCCAAATTCCCCTTCCCTTTGAGAAACAGGAGGGGAATGGTGGGGCTGGCTTCTGTGACTCAGCAGAGCTCTGTGTACTGAGGAGGTGGTGCTGGGATTGGGGGAACACTGACCTGACAGGCCAGTCTGTGTGGTGCTTTGGAGGTGGTCAGCCTTGGAAGGAAGGAGACACCTCTGACACTGGATGACTTGCTTTTCCTGCATCATGAATATTACAGGTGTTAATCTGCAACAAAACTGCTTTCAGCTACCACTGAAATGTGTTTTCAGTACTGAGAAGAGATAGAGGATTGAGCAGAAACTGGCTGTTTTGACTCAGCTGTTGGGTCTTCTGGGTTTGGTTTTCTTTGCTATTTTGTTTTGTTTTGGTTTTCTTCTTTGTTATAGCTGAGCTCCCAGAAATGCTGATCT
Organism: Margarornis squamiger; assembly: GCA_035222235.1. Classification (NCBI taxonomy): domain Eukaryota; kingdom Metazoa; phylum Chordata; class Aves; order Passeriformes; family Furnariidae; genus Margarornis; species Margarornis squamiger. The sequence continues at coordinate 15,872,992 of JAWWTY010000158.1, read as the reverse complement.
CCAAGGGCACCTGTACTTTGATGTTTAGACCCACTCTAGTACTTCCTGAACAGGAAGGTTCCCTGTCAATAGAAACTGCTTAAATGTGCAAGGAAGCCCTTGATTAAAGAACTCTCAATGATTGATTGCTCTTTCTTGGCCAGTTTGTGTCAGCCGAGCTTGCAATGAAGAAAAATCTCTAACTCTATGTTGAGAAGGAAGCCCACCAGAAATCCTAACCACTGGTAAATCTTGGTTTGTCAAGCCTCTGGTTTGAGTGATACAAATTGTCAGAGGCCCGCAGGTGCTTCTGGTCCATGAATCAGCTCAGCTTTAGATCCAAATGAAAATTCACATCCTCTCAAGTTATTTTGTATTCATGTAAATGTCAGCACTGAAGCAAAAAGCATCTGTTTAACTTCTCCATCCACAAACCCCAAAGCTGTTCGCAGAGCAAACCATACCACAGTGTTAAAAGTCTGTTCACAGAGACACAGTGAACAAGTGTCCACTGTGTTCAAGTTTGCTGAGTGCTTTATCTCTTGCTGTTGAGAGCTGGTGTTGGAGTACAGTTGAGTCCCTTTGTCTCTTTATTAGAAGAAGCTGGTTGATACAGTACTGGGTGCTGAGAATTACCGTTCTCCACTTCTCATGTCATAGCTGTGGGTGTTGACAGTGTTACGTGTGTTCAGCGTGACTCTGAACTTAGATAGCATTGCCTGCAAATAGCATTGCCTAACCAGCAGGGCTTTCATTGGCTCAGAACTCTGGCAAAATTGGCTGTTTGTTTGGCATTTTCCATGGTGAATTTCAGGTGAAACATGCTGAGGGGTGTTCATTTCAGAGACCTGACTTTGAAGAAGAGCCATGTAATTCCAGACTGTATCCTGCTTCCCACTAACAGTGGCTGTACCTAACAGAAGGGCTTGTCCCTGCTCCAGGGGCAGACATCTGCTGTGGAAGTGGAGGTCTGTCCACACTGCTGTGTGTTGGCAAGGTGTGGTATGAGGAAGATATTGGTTCAGTAAGGCATTGGTTTTGCTTTAAAATTCCTCAGATATAAAAATTCTTAAGCTCACTAGATTTGCAAAGTCAAAACATGCTCTTACAGAAATGCCCCACATTAGTTCTGCTTTGGAACTTGTGCTATAGTTCCTTGGGCATGAAGGTAGACTCAAATGATGTGACATGGGACTTTGACTTGAACAGCTATCCTGTGCAATGAGTCCATCCTAAGACTGCATCAAATACAAGTAAACAAAGGGGATTTCTGTCTGTGTTATCTGTGTCTCTGTCACAGAAATTGGGTAGTGGGTAGCAAACAAAGCACCTCTGCAGGAGAAGCTTGTACAGCTGCATGGCAGAGGTGTTTGGGCTGTGCTGGAGTCAAGAGGCCCCAGACTGAGAAATACCCATTGGTAACTGATTCTTGCAGGCAGTGGGGAAACGTAATATAGTGACCTACAAGTTCAATGGCCTTGAAAAAAGGATGGAAGTCTTGCACTTGTATTTCCTTCACTGAGTATCTTGGACCTAAGTAGATCTATTCATTGGTTTCTTATTGTTAGTAGCTCAAACTAGATGTGAGCAGGGGAGTGATAAAGCAACAAGAGTCTGAGCTTCTTTTATGGGGCCTGTCAGTAGGACTCCAGTCAGAAGAAACTGCAGTTCAAAGTTGTATGCGTCTGGCTTTGGATGTGTTGGATATTCCAGAGGTCTAGTTCAGCCTTCTGTGATCACTGCATCTTGTACCCTGCCAGATGCTTCTTTGTTGGTTTGTCTGCCTGTGTGTTCCCAACAAAGTTAAGGCACAGATCTTTACATAAAAGTGAGTTTTGAGAAGTTTTGGCCACTGAGCCCAGAGCTTTCTCAGTTATTTGCACATGTGATTCCTGGTGTAGACTGTTTTTTGTCGTTCTATTGCAGTTACTCACAGCAGAGACACACAGACTATTTTGTTTCATCCGTGCTGGTACTGCTGACCCGGGCAGGCAGAGATGCTCTGGCTCTTGGGGCTGACCCTTTGGGGGGCAGGGTTGGCCTGTCGGTCTGGTTTTGCCCTGGGAGAGAAGCCTGTTATTTGTTGTGCTGTTGATGTTGGAAGTGTGTTTTGCTTAATGAGGCTCTGAGCTGCAGCTGGCCCCTGTATCAAGCTGCTGATGTGTTGTGCAGTTGACCGCTGCCTGGATTTAATCTCTAACCTTTGATTGTTCTTGAAAGCATGTTCTAGGGATTGCATTCCCACCCACGCTGCTCCTGTGACCCCTTCCATTTCCTGGGTGTCTAAGTACAGAACAGAAAAGATTCATTAACCTGGTAAGTAACCTCTTTTTATGAGGGAAGTGATTTTCCGTCACGCTCTGTTAGATCCTATTGATTTCTGTTTTTCCCCTCGTTGGCCTCTTCTGCCATATATTCTCCTCTTTGTCATGCTTCAGTAGGAAGGTGATATGTGATATGCTGGAATTTTTTTTGCTGTTTCCTGGGCAAAGACCTGGGATCTCCTAAGGCCATTGCTCAAAGTGCCCAAGTCTCTGCCTTTTCTTGGAAAGCTTTGTTGTCAAGGCAAACTGCTGGTTGGTAATAGGATGTTGACATGAGGAGTAAAACCTCCTGGCTGCCCTCTTTTGTTTTGATGTTGAAAAGAGCATTTTCTATCTTTTGCTCTCTTTGCCCATTGTACAATCCCTCATCTCCTGGCAGAGGTGTGACACATTTGCCATGGGGTTTGCAAGCATGCATGAAATGGAGACCCTCAAACCATCACGTGTGCCTGCTCTGTCTTCCTGAGCTGTGGCAGTGGCTGGATCCCCATGCCTTTGTGGTGAAATGGAAGAGGCTGCCAGGCTTGAGCTGTCCCACTGGCTTGTCATGGAGGTTATGGAAAGTGTGACGGGGAAGAGGCATGTCCTTGGAGATGAGTGGGAGAGCATGGGGGTGTCCCCTGTTTTGGAAGGAATAGGACATTCAATGCAAAATTCCAAACAGGGAGAGTATTTGCTTCCCAACCAGTTCCCCTCCTACTGTGCACATTTGTGTATTTCTCCCTCTGGACAGCCATCTCTGCGCTAATGCAGCCATTGCAAAGATAAAATATTAGAAAGGTAAATGCTAATCACATGCACTCTCAGCAAGATACCTTGGTTTTGAGAAGGCTGTTGCTGTTTACTAATGTGTTTGATTTTTAGACAGAGCCTTCTGTGATTCAAGGCAGGTATTTCAGTAGTTGGAGAAGTAGTTTTTCTTCCAAAAGAACACTTTGACCTTTTGTGTGAATTTCTCAACTTTCGTGATTCTTGCTAAATTCCTCTTCTTTATGTATAAATGTTCTATGCTAGTCCTGTGTTAACTATTGCAATTGAAGCATCAAAGGCTGAAAATCGAAGGGACCAGGGTTGTTTCTCTTAGTCTTGGTATTCTTACAGGAAGGTCTATTCTGAAGCAATGGTTTGCCTTTCCACAGTCTGTCCTAGTGCTGATCAGGTTCAACTGATCAGAATGATGAGCTCTGCCCTAACAGAGAAACAGAGGTTGCTATGGCAAAGGTTGTTGTCTAGATTGTCCTAAAGAAAGATGCACAAAGAACAGATCCTGTTTATTTACAAATCTTAGGCTGCACTTTTTCTAAAACAGTCAATTAAACCCCAAGGGGTCAGTGAAGGGGTATGAGCTCTGTTTGCAGACCAAGCAGACCGATCCACAGTGGTGCAGGGTGGAGAGCTGTGCTCTCAGCAAGACAGGGCCTGGCTCTTTGGTGCCAGGCTGTTCAAAGGATTGCTTTCGTGGTTCAGTACATTATGTGGGAGAAGCGGGGAAAGCTAATGGGAAGTTTTTATAAGGAAAGAGGGTGGATTCTTTGGTGAGTTGAATACACTAGAAAACTCCTGAAGACCTTAGTGGATCATAATCTTTGCTTTTAAGTTGTGAGCAGATATGAGGGAAAAAAAATGCAACAAGCTCAAATGTCTTAAAATGCATTTGATTAAGAATTTAAAGTTGTTTACCTCATTACTTTCTAGGCCTTGAACTTTGAGTTTCTATGTGGTGTTTGTGGTGGGGTTTTGGTTGTGTATATTTTGGTAGGTTTTTTGTTTGATTGGTTGGTTTTGGTTTTGGTTGTTGTTTTTTTTTTAAAGTCTCTTCATGTTCTTCATTAACCCCAGAGACTCCTGACATACCTTGAAAGGGTGCATGGTACATATTAATGCAAGTTGGAGCAGAGATGTTGGAAGGTCTCATAGCAGAACTGGGAAGGCTGGTAACGTGGCTGTCACCAGAAGGTGGCACCGTCAAAGGATCAACCAGATGTGGGGCTGGATAGGGGGGCTTGTGACTCTATAAAATATGCTTTGGAACAATGTTTGCTGTCTGGTGTGAATGCAGGGCTGGATCTTGGCGACCTCTCCCTGCAGGACTGTTTTCAGAATGCCGAAGTGGCCTTTCAGTTAATGTGAAGCCTCAGGAGATTGTGTTCAGGGGTGCACAGGTCTTCCTTTCCATGGAGGGACCTCTTTGCTCGTGGTGCTGCTGCATGATGCTGGAAGCTCCTGCTTCCTAGAGGGCTGGCCTGAGGATGCCATTGTCCTCTGCAGAGAGAAACTCTGGAACAAGCCATGTCCTGAATGGACTGGAGGTGAAGGATGAGGTTATGTTGCAGGTGGTGCCTCTTCTGCTTTCCTGTTGCTGGTGTTGAGGCAGAGACGATGATGCATACACCAGAAGTTCTGTGAATCCTGGAGTTACTCATTAGCAAAAGCTGCAGCAAACTGTTACACTGTCACAAGCTGAAGTCCTGGCATTGTCTGCATCCCCCTGCCTTGCTCAGAATTTTGCTAACATGCATGAATACAGAGTCCTGAAATTCAGGTTCATGGTTCCAAAGTTCATGGTCTTGAGAATAAACAAAAAACTATTGTGGTGGCTGAGAGCTGTATACCCCATTAACCCAGAATCATGAATATTTATCATTCTGGATTACAAAAGAACATAGAGACTATATTGTATTTCCTATAACTCTATTTCCATGGCATCTTTTCTTGGTGGGTCACTTTAATGTAAGCTTTGCTTATCTAGTTGCACACTTTAAGCCGATTAACTTTTTACTAATAAAATGTATGTTGCCTCCCTTTGTCCCAGCTACTGTTTGTTTGTACCTACACTCCTGTGACAAAGAGTCGCAGAGAACTGCTTTAAGCTCTGGGTAAATCCCACTGCTGGAGACTTGGGCCAAGCTGAATGTGTCTGGGCTGATTTCAGCCATGCATTTTCTCTCTCCCTCTCTTGCTGCCTGGAAGTTGGACACTCAAGGTGAGGTCTTCTGAAAACCTTTCCACTTTTGAAACTGTTTGTGGTTCTTTGGGGTTTGCAGTTCCTTCTCTGAGTTGGGCCAGAATAAAACTCCATGGCGGGGGGCGGGGCTTGGAGTTTTTCAACCATGAAGATTGATCTGTGGCTCTGCATCTTCAGTAGTTTCCCGGATGGTAAGCACATTATTATTCCCTGCTTACAAAACTTTCCCTGTCATTCAGTGTCCAATATACTGCATGTTTTATTGTGGCTTCTGTCTAAGAGAGGTATTGTCCTAGAGAGATTATTACATCCTGCCGTTTTATTAAAGTCCCTCTATAAAAATTATCCTTTTCCACCGAAGGCAGTTCAGAGCAGAATTTTAAAGTTAGTTATGGATAAGTTAGGTATGGATAAGCTCTTGGAAAATACTTTCTGAAGGCCTTTTATAAATCTGTTCTTTTATATCTGCAGCTTTGCTAAAGCTAAAATGATCCTTTAGAAATGTACTGTTAATACTTAAGAATGACTGATCTGCCTCAAAACAAACTCAGTAACCTGTTTCCATTGGGCCAGCAGTAAATGCCAAAGGAGGTGTAGAAAAGCGGGGTAAAACAGAGTGGCATGTCCAAAAAGTCTCATGGACTGCAGTAGACTCCATGATCCCCGATCCAGAGATGGCTCATTGTCTTTAGTGATCTTGGGCAGCTTTGTCTTCCATCTGCTTTCTTTTTGAACCTGTGTAAGCTTTTAGCATCCATAGCCTGCTGGGATGGGAAGTGCCAGAGCTTGACTGCAGCATCCCTTTGCTGTTTCCTTACTCACTTGTGAGTCAGTGCATCTGGTGTCTCAGAGGTTTTGTTAGTGTTGCCAACTGGTTTCCATCCTTGTTTCCTTTTACACCAAAGCTTCCTATGTGTTGTCTCTTCCCTGGGAGAGATTCAGAGGAACTCAGCTGTTTTTAATAGCAGAAAAATGCTCATCCTTTGCTATTGCAGAAAATCCTTTCTTTAAGAACTCTGAGATCACACCAGGCTTAGCGTGTGATGCCATCACCAGCCATGGAAATAATGATTCCCCGTCTGATGATGCCCAGTTCCTGTGTGACAGCTATGTTGTGTCCTGCAGTAGCAATGCCTTTGATGTGAAAGGACACTGTAAACTATAGTTACCCTGCCTAACCAGCATGTTAGTTGGTTTGTTTGAGGGACATGGTATGTTGGAAACTGAGTTATGTTTTCTGGACTACCTTAAATACTACTTTTCTAAACATCCTCAGACTTCTAGACCCTGGTAATACCCCTTTTTACCTGTGGAATTACCTGTTTTCAGTTCTTTGGTGTCTGATGGTGAGGGAGCTCTGTCCTCTCTTGCAGGTACCTGAAGAGTGGATGAAGGTTTGCTCCCCACTATACTGCAGGGCTGTGCAAAATCTGGAGGGGAATCAGAAGAGTACAGCTTGAAGACCTCCATGTTAGACCATGCTGCTTTATGGTGGTTTTTAATCTTGTGCAAGGTGTGTACCATGCAGGGCAGCACTGGCATTTGATAGGTGTCGATGTGGCTGCAGAGGGATGACTGACAGGAGGAGGAGCAGATCTGCTGCTGTTGGGTTGTTGCAATAGCTGAATAGCTGGAAATGCTTTTTAATGGAGGCAGTCCTTCTGAAAAGCGTCTGCCTTTTGCTTTCCACTGGTCCAGAGCTGGGTCTGAGAGGGTGAGCCAGTGGCAAATCTCCCTGCTCATCCTTTCTGCTAATAGTGGAAGGGAAAGGCATTTGCTATTGCTCCCTCAGGTTCTCCTGCTGAGCTAATCCCCTGTCCATGGCATCTTCTGGAGGAGCAGGAGGGACTGAAAACCAGCAGCCGCTGTAGCAAAGGCCTGAGCACTGAGTCCTTTTTCTGACGCAGCACAAGCGTCCTGCACGAAATGAGCCACTTTCTATTTTGGTGCCTTCCTTTTTTTATGGTGGCGCTGGTGACCCCGCCTCCTGCTGATGCCCAGGGTTGCTCATGGTAAGGCTTGGCTTAAGGCTGTGGGAAAGGAACTAGTTTCTAGTTTGCAGTTCTTTGGGCTGGAGTTTTTCCTGACATAGGTCTGCCTGTGGCTGGGAAGTGTTTTTAGAGCCTGAGCCAAAAAAGGACTTCACTGTCTCAGAGCAAGGCTAACACAGAGGGGCCTTACTGGCACTGTTAAATCCTTGCAACTGCATTAAAGCAGCTCTGTCCCCTCTTGCCTTTGCTCCCTGCTTTTGTCAAACTGCAATCTCCCACTTCAAAGACAGGCATGCTTCTGACACGAGACTGTTTACTACCCAGAGGGCATAAACAGCTTGTCAGAGGAAGAAGTTGTCTTCATTCCCTGTGTAAAGACATTTTATTAAGGCTGAGAAATGTCAAAATTGAAGCTGGCTTTTATACCTTCAATCCAACCATGTTTGCGTATTGCAATAGTAGCTAACTACATGATTGTATGACACTGCTTCAGCAATAGATCCAGTAGTGGGGACTGATGATGACAGGGATCCTTTCTCTTTTGTGGAGACAGGAAGGTACACACTGAGCAAGGATGAAAAAATCTTCTTGTTACTATTGTGCTTGTCTGTGTGTTTGACGTGGGAGCATATGGATCACTTGCAAAAGTGCCAAGTACTTGCTGCCACAAAGTGGGGAGTAGAGCTCTGGCACAGATCAGACTAATGCACGGGGTGCAGCTGAGGTGTTTCAGAGAAGGATGGCCAGCAGAAGTTTTTATGGTGTATATTTATTTATATAGTTGAATATTTATAATGTATTCTTGTGAATGTTTGAGAAGGCCTGGGATGAGTATCTCTGACTGATGCTTTGTTTTCGAGAGAAAACTGAAAAGGGAGGGGTGGGCATACTCAAGTAGCAGTCCATCCAGTGCCTAAGGAGGGCTGAGTAATAGCTCTCTGAGCCAGCCATGTCCACTGATGCTGCAGTCATGGCCACTTTATTCTGCCTTAAAGCTGGACTGCTGCTGAGGAAGACAGTCCTCCTATCTTCTTCCTCCCTGTACCAGTGAGCTGTGGGAACTAAGCACAGAGTGAGACTGATCTGGTTGAGAACAAACTGTTTTTTACTGAGTACCAAGTGTTATTTTACTGTGTTGCTTTCCAGTTGTGTATGCCTGTGATAGCACAGGAGAGGCCATAGGAACAAGTGATTGGAAAGCAAGAAGAGGAGTAGAGATAAACCCAGCTGGTTCTGGGAGTGTAAACCAGCAGTTCTGCAAGGTGCGTACCGTCTACAGAAAGATGGTATTTCTGTTGTGCATGTGCTTGTCTCACCCTGATTGCTTGTCTGGACAGCCATGTCTGTAGTTAATCTTCCCTGAGAGACCCTCCAGTTTCCATGAAGTTGTAGATTTTGTGTGTTGACAATCAAATGTGACTGGAAAGCACTGAGGTAGCAGTTTATGGAGGCATGGAAGGTAGACTATATTTACATAAGCATGAAACAAAAGCCTTGTTGAATGTCATCTTCTGCTGGATGCCAGAAGGAACAGAGCTCAGACTGGTCCCTCTTTCTGGCTTTCCCTGGGAGATGAAGGTTTAAGGATGCCTTCTTCAAATTACTGAACACTATATTTTTATGCTGGCTCTTCATGTATTTTGTGATGTGATACTGTGCTGAATGCCATGAAGGGCCTTTAAATGGCAAACAGTTTCCACCTGAGATCCTCCTGACTTAAGAGCATTTGACTCCAGTCTGGACCTGGATCTACTAGCAATCATATTTTGTACAAATTCCACCATTTTGCCTTTGGAGATGGCAGTGTGTTGATTTTTCTTCTATATCCAATCTCCAGTGTACTAATTTCTGTTCATGAGAAGACTTGCATGTTCTGCCATTCTATCCCCAGAAGCAAAGACTGTGATGGAGAGCATTGATATGTTCCTAGTGCTTTCTGAGGGCAGCTTTCTATTACTATAGCCTCACACTTGCATGTGCTCCAGGCTTCCTGCAGAGTTCAGGGCATGAAATAACTCCTGCAATTTGGACCCATGGGAAGAGGGTGAACTGAAGAGGACCCTGCACTAATCATGGAGGAAGCAGAAGTGGCTGCTGTTGGCATTCTGAATCGCACAGCATTTTCATTCATTCCAGCTGTTTAACAGGATTACATGAGGAGTGGCTTCTGCCTGCAGACATTTAGTGCCTATGGAAATCTGCAGCTGTCTGAGTCGGTTATGTGCAAATCCGATCTCTCCCCTTTATGCATAGGAATTTATGAATGACGGAAACCATGTGAATCAATTGCATGAGTAATTTTTCATGTGCTTCACCCGATGTCAGATTTGAGGGAGATTTTCAGTTAACTGTGTCTCTGGTGCCCGAAAACTTCCCCAAAGAGGGAAGAGATGCTGCGGGATGGCCACTAGGTGTAGGAATAGGATAGCTTTGGTGAGTATGGATCCCCTTTCCTTGGGCAGTGGCAGACAGCCCCGTGTGCTAGATAGTGTGGAGCTGGATGCTCTCATCTTTCACTTGGTCCGACTGCCCTTTCTGTAGTATGCCTGTCTTGTGAAGTGGCAAGGAGTAGAAATCCTTCAGCCTCAGGAGAGGGAAGGGAACCCCGGCACCCTGTTGCTGGGCAGCAGCAGCAAATGGTCTATCTAATGGTGAAGTACTGGGATGGGGACCTGGGACATCCAGCTCTATCCTGGATTCTGTGACCCAAAAAAATTGCTTCACTTCTGCAGGACAGGCTGAGAACCATATCTTTGAATGGCTCTTTGGTGCCTGCTCTAGCAAGCTCTGTCTGATGAGACAAGGTGGGTTTTACTGTCCAGGGCCGGTTCTAGTAGGCACAAGCTCTGCACTGCACTTCCTTGGAGTGCAAGTACGACGTGCCATTGTTGACAAGGAAAATAATGGCATCTTTGAATTTTTAAATCCTTCTAGTACCCTTCCCTGCATTTCCAAATAGAGATATTTATTGTCTGTTTCCCTGACTAGATCTGCCTCTTGGAGCAAAGGCCTTACTAACAGTCCTTCCATCTACAGACCATTAGTTTGGATGCAGTCTAGCTGTAATATGGCAAGTGACCTGTTGCCAGGCTGAAACTGAGCAAGAAGCCACTGTGGCTACATTAAAAGTGAAATGTTAACTTGGGCTGGCACAGCAAAATGTGGAAACATGAAATTATAGCTTATATGGAACCACAGAGCTTCATTTATGCTTTGAGGAGTTCCAACAGTTACAGCCTGGTCCCTGATGGAAATACCCAGATAAGGGCTGAGCAAAAAGTGTGGCTGTCCTCTGAGTAAGTAACTTTTCTGTAAGAAGGGGAAGGAGTTGGTTGCACTGCCTGACCTGATAGAGGGTGATGAAACACTGGAATAGATTGCCCGGGGAGCTGGTAGATGTTCCATCTCTGGAAGCATTCAAGGTCAGGTTGGACAAGACTCTGAGCAACCTGTCCTAGTTGAAAATATCTGTGTGCATTGCAGGGGGATAGAACTAGATGACCTTTACAGGTTCACTCCAACCCAAACCATTCTCTGATTTTATGATCTCTCCATGTTGAGGTGTTCATTGCAGACCCTTTCCAGTCTGCCCACTGTGGTCTGTACAGCATGTCACTGCAGTGGCATGATCCCAGGAGAAGGCAGCGTTTGGACTGGTTAGCAGCATCCAACTGTGGAAGGGGCTGGGGAAGCCCAGGCAGACCTGGGAACAAAGGAGCTGTTGCTCCAAGATGAAACTTTTCTCTGTGAAAGACAGACAATCTCCCCATTTATTTGCAAGTGGCATTTGGTCACAGCCCTTTGGCAACATATGGAAACTGTTTAAATTAGCCATATGAGCCATACGTGAAACAGATGCATATTCTTGGGCAGGCTTTTATCATTGATGTTTGAGCGAGTGAAGGGTGCAGCTGGCTCACTTGGAAAGTGGGAGCATGTCCTCACCCAGATGTAGTTAAGTGCTTGAAGTAAGACAACCAGCATATCAAAGGATGTATCAGTAAAAACTAACTTCTCATGGGCACCTACTGCATAAGTAAGATGAATGGTTGTGATGACACTTAACCTTTCACTGCTTTCCTGGCTGCTTGTTGCTGTTGCAGGATCAGTTGTGTCAAAAGAAGACTAGGTCCATGACTTTCTTGCTAGTGTCTTGCACATGTATGCTTGTATATCAACACCCTACTTTAAAGCTCTGAGGTGTGATCAGAGCACAGTTCCTCACCTTTCTGAGAAATTTTAGTAAACAGCGTAATGAGATCTTTTTGAAGAAAACTGTGACTGCTGTGACTTTTAGGTGCGAATCTTGAGAGCAATTTTGTGTGGGGAGAAATGGCATCCAAAGCTGATGCTCCTGTAACTGGACTGTGACAGCCTCTGAAGTCTGAAGCTTTAGAGCTCTGTACTCTGGGTGGATTGTGTTGCTACACAGTGCTAGATGTTCACTGTGGTGTATATGGCTGGGACAATAAGAAATGGCCTTGAATGTTGAGAACATTGGCTTTATACATGCCAACTGCAATGGGATAGACCAAGGTGGAAGTTGCTGAGAATGCAGTGATTGTTGCTGTGGATGTCTGGGTGACTGTGTTTAGCTGGTATGGGACAGTAACACTGAAAGTCAAGAACAGAACATTTATGGCAGTGGCATTCAGAAAAGGGTGAGGAAGCAGTGAAGGCAGAGTGTGGAGAGCACTGCAGGTAGGGCTGACAGGAAAGGAAGAGGTTTTGGGACATCAGAAAGAACCATCTGAAGGAATCACAGAATATGCTGAGTTGGAAGGGACCCACAAGGATCACTGAGTCCAAACCTTAGCCCTGCACAGGACCGTTCCCAAGAGTCACACCATGGCAGGATGCAAATCCTTGCTACGAGGGCAGCACTGTGATTTTGTTTGCTGCACAGGGATGTCTGCACAGTGCAGTGTTCATAGAGGACTATGCTGCTGCCAGACTTGTAATACTCACCATTGAGAAGCAGCCTTGAAGAGTGCTGACTGGAGCAGGCAGCCTGGCTCAGTCCTCTGCCATGTGTCTAAAGGTGCAAATCCAGAGAAGTATTTGAACAGGCTGCTGGTGAGCCTTATGTGCCATAGAAGGGGAAGGAAGGAATCTTGTTTACTCGGTATAAATGATAAGGCAATCACTTTTTTTAGGTTTTCTTATAGGGGTTTAAAACAGACAGGTTTTAACCCATGTGGTGTTTTAGGGGCTCTGGAACCAAGTGTGTCTCTGAACCAAGTGTCCTTTCAGCATCCTGTGCTCTGGGCTGTGTTGTGCTGAGCTACCAGCACAGTACCACTCAGGGGCATCACTGTATCCTGCAGGATTGTCCCTTTCTGGGAAAGCCACCTCTTTGAATTACATGAGGATTACTAGAGGGCAGTTTCAGGGACCCAGGTAAGTTATTTGATAAATGCCTGTTTCTGGGCATGTTGATGGTATAGGGAGTTTCTCTGAGCTCCATAGTACAGGTGTGAGTGCCCTTTCTCAGACACTGGTGGGCTGAAACCTTCCCCAGGCTTGTGGACACCAGCAGCCGCTGGACGAGCACAAACAGCCCTTTTACAGAGGGGATTCCCATCACTGTAGCATCAAAGGCTTCAAATGTGAAACCAGTGCCTTTTCAAACTGAACAAGTGAGCCAAACAGCTATTGGTGATGATAAATACTGGTAATTTGGCTTATGGATGAACCTGTGTGAAACATCTGTTGGGATGTGTTTTGACCTCTCCTTATTTTCATTTGGTTGGTTGGTTGGTTGGTTTGGTTGGTTGGTTTTGTTTGTTTGTGGTCTTGTGGGAGTTTTTAGTCATATGTTTCTTTGCTAGTGGTGAGACTCACCTGGAAACATCCTTGTCCCAGGTGTCCTTTTCCCATCCTTGTCCCTAGGTGCACTCTAGCAATGTTTTGTGTACTGCAAAGGGTGGTGCACTTCATTTTTGCAAGGTTTTTTTTTAACTCCTAAATATTAGCGGCGAGGCCAGTCCAAGATGGTGACTGGATTCTTTGCAAGGAAGAGCTGTGCTTCCCTGCCAGGGTGAGTAATTTCCACTCCTCCCACTCAGGGTGCCGCTGTAATTCTCCATGTGTAGTATCTCCCTCTCCAGAGTGTTTATAAAGTTTCGCTTTTAGAGAGAAGAGGGAGGAAATCTGCTGGTCTCCTTTTGTTTTTGCTTGTTGATTTGGGTTTTTTTTTGTTTTTTTTTTTTGTTTGTTTTTTACTTTTTGCTTTTTACTTTTCTTGTATTTTGCCCCTTATTAACACAACATAAATGCCATGTTTCTGACTTCATCACAGCTCAGCATATGCCTGGGACAGTGCTGGTGCCAGCCTGGAACTGCCTACCACTTTGCTGTGTTACGCTACAAGACACACTCACCTCTTTCCTCTGCTATCACCTCTTGCTTTTCCTTGATGTTGTGACTTTGCAGCTTGTGAGGGTCCTCGTCCTGTGGGTTGTTGAGCTCTTTCATTCCCTGGAGTGAGCTGTGGTCTTTGCTGGTGTGCAGAGAAGGAATGTGGCATTTGCCGAGTTCCTGAGATCTCATGCAAGAACGGCTTTTTTTGTTTGTTCTGCTGGGACATCTATGCCTGGTTTAAGGCGTGAACTCCACTGTAATCTGGGGGTGCTTTTGGCTACATCCCATGCCCCCGCCATGCTGTCAGTGCTGCAGTCACTCTGGCTACTAATCTCATTCTGATCTCTTCATTGTTGTGTTTTTGGCAATCCAAATTCCCCACCCAGGCCTGAGAATTTAACATCAGCACATTTGCATGACTGATCAGATTTGTCTCGCTTCTATGACGACATTGTTTCTATGGAAAATTAATGGATTCTCACGTTGTATTTTTAATGGCTGAAACCACCTCCCTGCCCACCCTCCCATCCCCAAGCTTTCAGAGGGGAAGTCTGTAAACAGCTCAAATTAGCTATCCTCCATAAATAGCTCCCATTTATTTCCTGCCTGCTGTCCGTTTCTTTTTTCTCTTCCAGCAGTGCTGCAACACTCCTCTCCTGGTGTTGGTGGATAAAGAACAATGAGAAAAATGAGGCTATGTTTGCTTTCCTTGTCTGGCCCTTGAATAGATGTGATCTATCATGAACTGTCCCCTTTCATCCAAAACCATGTGGTTTTAAGTTGTCATCCTGTCTTAAAGTTTTCTCCAAGCAGGCCTGGGTTGCTACCTTCCTTTTTTGAGGATGCAGGTCAGTTAATGGCTCTGCTTCTTGTTCATAAAGCTTCTTTTTTGCCATAAGCCAATTTCTTCTGGGGGGTGGGCAGGTGGCAGTGAATTTCCTGCCTATTTGGTGTCACCCATTCTCCTGCTGCAGTGCTTGGGGTGAGAACAGTGAGGTTTTGAAACCTACTGTATCTGGCCACCTGAAGGAAAAACATCTTTCCCCAAATGATGCAATTAAATAAGCAGTGGTGGTTCACTTTGCATTGTGGGCATGGCCAGTGAAATGTCCTCAGTGCTTGGCCACCGAACTGTTCCACATGAAGAGTTCGAACAGTTTGAGTCTTAAATTTTCTTCTGTCATCTCTAGGGTTATATTTCTCGGCCTAATTTTGAGGCATAAATCCAGGGTAAGTCCCATGGTATAAGACTTACCTGAGGAGAATGTCTCACCTGGATGTCTCCTCTCTGAAGACTGAAGCTGGTGGCCATAGGGCTCAGAAAGCCTTGTGGGACATCTTCTGAGGGGTGTGCAATATTTTCGGTCAGGGTCTTCTAACTCACGGTCTCAAAACCAGTAGTGTTGAACAAGAACCTGAATGCCTGAGACAGAAACTGCTGGCAGCCAGTCCCTGTGCCTGTCTTTGAGGTGATCTAAGGTGATCCCTAACCACCCTCAGCTTAAGTGGTTGACTGCTGAAAATCAGGGCCTGGGTTCCCCACAAGGCCAAGGGGAAGGTCCTTTGGAAAGAGCCCATTCCCTTGCTGCACAGCTAGGCTGTGCTCAGTTTTCCTTATTTTCCTGCCTACCCCAGGAAAATATCTTGGCTTGTGCACTGGGGTATGTTTGCTGCTAAAGATCTTGCTTTCAGCCCCGCAAGCCCAAGGTGGGGTGCTGTCTCATGCTGAGAGTAGGTGAAGTTATTTGGGACCTTAATTGAGCTTTATGTTCCTACCTTCTGATTTTAGATCCAGATACATGGAGTACCAAACAAGCCTGGTACCTCAGCCCAGAGGTGGCATTTGCCAGTGGAATAGGCTTTACATTAGTGTTTTGGTAATTGAGATGCACTACTACAAATGGCAGGCAGGAAACTACTGGGACCAGATCGCTTAGTTACTTAGGACAAAAACTTTATCAATTTTTTAAGCAAAAATTATATGAAGGTATGGAAATGGAGTGGTTGCTTTGAATTTGCATGGTGGGGGGAGAAAAGGGGGCAAGAGAGAATCTGCTCTGTGCTGGCAGAGGCTGGCTGAAGCAATGGACTGTGCAAAGTGTTACTTTTTTGTGTGTGATTGTTGCTTGGGGCTTTGGATTATATTAGCGTGGAAAAAATGCCTCCAAGGGAAGGGGCACAAATCACAGCTGGGCCAATAGGGAGGGAAAGAGAACTATAAAACAGAAAATCAATTTAATACTTGGTGGGTGTTTGCAGCGTGTTCACCCTTCCTTCAAATTGCCAAAGGAAAGATTAATTAAAGTTATATTGAGCAGCAAAAGTGATGGAGGGGGTGAGATGGGGCTTGTGTGGTTCAGCTTTCTCCATAATTAATTGACAAAAGCATTCTTGGATTTCATTATCCAGAACCTTGCTATGTCCTGCTCTTAAAGGGCAGCTGAAGCAACGCTGGATTTCCTAGCCAGCATTGCTGCCTTGTAGATTGTACTAACAAGGGTCACCTCACAGGCACTTGGGGAAGAGTCTTCCTCTGTCAGATAGTGTCACTGTGCTATTTATAGGTCCTATCATTTACAATCAGACCCCAAAACACTTTTATCTGCTTGTGGTTTTGTTTCCTGGTTCCCTCTTCTATTAAGGTTGAGAGCTGTATGCAGTGCAAAGTGGAGGTGTTGGCAGGGGATGGAGATAGCTAGTGCCTAGGTCTCTTGTCCCTGTCTGCTGCCTCTGTTTAATCACAATAACATTTGAGCAGGGTGTGACAAACGCTACTGGAGGCCAGGGCTTGTCTGGACCACTTGCTGTCAAACAGGGAGAGAACTGTATGTGGTTTCCCTTTCCCTGTGTCATGATCCAGCTGCTGTCTGTGTCCTTTCTGTATTTTTTCATGAAACGCTGCATTTGATCAGTCCTATCTTTGTGAGAGGCTTTTCCTGCTTGTATCAGCTGCTTTTCTGGGGATACTGTGTATTACTTACCGTCTACCTTTCTGGGGTGGACTTTGGAGACGCCAGGGATTTGCCTTTGTGATGCAGTTTCAGAAGCCAACTCCTGTTAGCTGAGATGCAGCTCAACATGCCAGGATCTACCTATCTGTGACTAGAGCACTTGCTCCCAAAATTTTCCTTGAAGACCTTTATGTAGTTTGTTGCTGGAGCTTCCCTTAAACCTGGCTGAATATGAAGCTTTCTGCTCTTGTCCTTCTGAAAAGGAGCTGTGGCAGTCCTCCAGTTGCTGAAATAAGCAGGGCAAGAGGAAGTCTCTACATACCATGCTGTTAAAAGAGGAAAACTTTGCTGTCTGCCCAGTGGTCCAGGGTCTGACAGTCCTGGAAGTTTGTTTCCTCTGTTGATTTCCATAATAGATGGCTGAATATACTCAGGCTGGGGACATGTAGAGCAGGCTGAAGCTTTGGATTGATTGGATGCAGTAATTCCAGTCTATTGGTAATATGAGCACCATTGCCATGACCAACTTCTGTTTGTCATTCACTATTGATCTGATGGCTTGATAGCACCTGGCTGTGGGATACTGCAGGAAAGAACTGTTGATAAAAATATGTTTATGTATAACAGTCTCTTGATGCAAGGGCAGCACTAGGTGTTCCTGCAATCAATTGTAATCTCTTGGGCCAAGAATAGGAGAAAGTGATTGCAGCTTAGTGTGAATGCTGGGTTTGACACTATTTAGACAGAGACTAACCAGAAAGAGAGGCCTTGGAAACAGGTATACTTATATTTCCTGTGCCAGGAAAGTTTCCCCAATCCAACTCCACCTCAAACATAGACTTTTTCATTGACTGAAGCTTTTAATAAGAAATGGCAGGTTTAGGTGCTGAATGAGATCTGAACCTGGATTGAGGACTGTGTCTTCCAACTTGAGTCAAAGGGGCCCTCTTTCTGTGGGGCCACACTTAGTTGTGTATGTCACCAGCTCAAGGACCCTGTCTGAATTTGCAGCTGCCTGGCACAGCTCACACTGACAGATTTCCTTTCAGTTCTTCTAGAATAGTTCTGACACAGTTTTGCTGCTCTAGCTGAACAGGTGCCCCACAGTGCAATACAGCAATGGGCATGGAAAACAAAGAGCAGTGTGATCCTAAGCAGATGCTTCAGCCTTGTTTCATCAATACTCACAACTCAAACTCAGTTTTCACTACTGTTCACAACCTCTGTGAATAGATGATAGCTGGGTTCCTAAGCAGAGGTACCTCATGACTGCTTTTGCCAGTACAGTCAGTAATGAGTTAACTGTGGCTGGATGTCAGGCACCCACCAAAACTGCTCTCTCACTCCCCTCTACAACTGGACAGAAGACAGAAAATATAACAAAGGGTTCACGAGTTGAGGTAATGACCAGGAAAGATCACTCACCAATTACTGTCATGGGCAAAACAGACCCAAATTTGGGATATGAAAAGCTGCAGCAAAATTTTCATCCCTTTGCTTGCCATGCCAGGAAGGCCCTATTCCAGCATGAGTACATGTTATAGATTTACCCTGATGACAGGGATCAACAAAGCAGTCGCTCTCTGGATGCTATGGAAGACCACTGCAATTTTCCCTGTAGCGCCCATCAGGACCAACTGGAATAGGAGAAGGGAATTATTTGGGGATGTTGCGGGGGAGAAAAAACATGTTGGAGGTGATTTGCAGGGAAGAGCAGTGAAGTTTTTTTTAAAAACACACTTTGTGCTGTCATATTGCAGGAGACTACACAAAATGTTACTGTGTAAGATGAGGACTGTCAAGACATTGATGCTTTTGGGCCCTCTGTGGAGGAAGCACCTGGAGAAACTGTTGAGCCTGTCCTCTGCCCAGAAGGAAGTGTTTTCCTTCTCAGTGCCGTCTGCTATACTCTCCTGGTGTCATGTGCTCAGCACACAATTCAGACATCAGCATGTGGACTGTTTTCCTGGAGGAGAAATGTGCTGAAAACACAGACAGCTTGCCAGGCTGCTTTTTTGATTTGGGTGCAGAATTTGTTTGCCAAACATAGTCATCCTTCCCCTTTGCCCCAGCAGACAAATGCTGTCCAGTTGCATATGCTGGGAGGCAGTGAGGTTAAGCATTCAGGCAGTTGGTGCAAGTTATTAATCCAGCATAGAAGCAAACTCTCTCATATTGGCTCCATTAGCCTCAGTAAGAGCTGCTCTGTTCCTACTATCCAGAGCAATTAATGCATCTTCTCAAAGAAAAGCTGGCACGCTATTGCACTGTGTGTTAAGAGTTTGCACCTGGGTGTACACTACAGAGCTCTGCCAAGAGAAACACTGGTTTCCAAGCTTGTTAGCCTGCTGTTTGGAGATTTAAATTTTTTTGTTTGGTTGGTTTTTGTTTTCTTTTTTTGGAATTCCTCCCACATTAAATTAAAAAGGAGAGCTTGGTAAAGGAAATCAGAAGAGAAGATTTGAGATGCTTCATTTGCCAGCAGTCTCTGAACTTGTGACCCTTTAAAATAAAGTGCTTGGGCTTTCCTGTGGGACGGCTCCCTCAGGATGGAGGCAGGCTTTCAGGCTTGTGTCTTTAGGAAGGGGCCTTTGACAGCATAGGAGAAGTTGCAGGACAGCATTCTCAGCCGGGACTTCCAGTATGGAAAGTTGTTCAGCTGGTTGGGGACTGTGATAAATCATGCTTCCCCTGGAGCATGCTGGGACTGAAGAGAGCTGGAAATAAATGTTAGGGAAATTCAGCTTTTGTAGTGGGCTATCTTTCAGAATGATGTATGGCTTTGTAACAGAAAGAGATTCCTTTGCTAGGGCTGGGAGAAAACTGCTGCGTTCCATTGGAAGGAAAACGTAACAATTCTGGTGGTGTAAATCCGCACCGCAGGCTTGCCCTGAAATATGTGCTTTGGCACGGACTCCCTTAGCCTGAGAAACAGTCTGTGTGGTACTAATGAAAAAGAGCCACTGAGAGCCCAGAGTAGTGGCAATGAGTTTGAGGCTGAAATAGAACAGTAGGTTTGACAGGAGTGTAGGGAATGGGCATGATAGTTGGCCACTATAATAATGACTTACCAAACATGGCTGGGAAGGGAATTGGATGGTATGGGATGCCGTTTGCATCACTGCCTCTTGACTACCACATTGTCCTGAGCAAGTAATTTCTCTGAATGGATAAAATGTCTTCTCCTCAAACTGCACTTGAAGGAACCTATGTCACTATTTTCTTCCACTGACCATTCCCAATCAGTTTGGAGTGTTTGGCTCTGGCTGTAGACTTGTTACCTGGTGGAGACCTGACAGTGTTTTAGGTTCTTCTCTGCTCTGAATGAGGGCTTGGATCGCCCAGAAATTGGGGAGAGCCTGAGTTACGTGTTTGTGTAGCAAACGACGGTTCTGACCTAGTTATAACTGACGTCACTGTGTGTATAGGTTTGTCTGCACTGTCTCTTCTGGAGCTGGGATTTTGTAGCACTGCTAAGGAGACCCAGCTAAAGAGCTGGAGCCAGCCGCTCTTGAGGCTGTCTCCCATCCCTCTGCTGTGGCCAGGTAGCTGTGGGGACAGCTTTGTCCCAGGGAAAAGGAAAAGCAGCAGTCACCCTGTGCTCATGCCAGGGCTCTGCTTGTAATAGGCTAAGACTTCTTACCATGCCCACAGCCCAGATCAGTGACACTGGCAAATGCTGTTGTACTGACTGAGGTGCTAAGATGCAGAATAAAGGAAACAAGTGCCTCATCAGAACTAGCACCATGTTGTGTCAGAGGAAACTCTGATTTAACCTTTCATTATTCATTTGTCACAGATCTGATTGCAGAATTCTGATAATCAGGCAGAGGTCTGTATTCCATTTGGTCTTGGCAGTAAAAGTGAGATGATCAATAAAATGCATTGGTTTCTAAGGCCTAACGTGCTTTGATCAGTGATGTTGCTAATGAAGCAATGGGATGTTTCTTCCCCTCAAGTAATGTAAATGTTTTTGACTTAACAAGAGAAGAAAAAAGCAATTTCATCAAATCTGGTCACTGTTGCAGACAGTGACTTAGCATTGTTCCTTGTCTGACTGAGTTCTTTTGAATTGTATCATCAATTAATTTGCTCTGATTTTTCTTACTTTTCATCAGCCTACACAGGCTTCTTTTATGAGTTTTAACAGCTCTCTTTGTAATCTGTTTGTTATCTCTGAAAGTTCTGTTATGCTTGGTCAACTGCCTCATTGCCTGTGTTTATTTTGTGCAAATTCCCAAAATGGTAACTATACACTGTGCAGCATCAACTTGGTCAGAATACTCCAGGGGTACAATTTTTCCATTCAAATTATTTCTAGTCTGTTTCTCTGAGCTGTGAATGTCAACTTATCAGTTTGTTTACCTTGTTTTCCTGACTTCTGGCTGACATTCAAAAATTTTTACAAAATTAAAAACTCTGCAAACTTATATCTAGGTAACTGATCCACTAGGGGACAAATAATGGTGTTTCTCCAGCGAAGTGGAAATGGTAGGCTAGCTCTCAGCTTGGATTGAGACCAATGCAGTGTGTCTGGGTGCTGACTGCGTGTGTGAAGGCCTGAAGGCTGTAGCCTTTAGATACGTGCTGCTGAGTTTGAGTCCTTCACTGCTGTCCTCCCATCTTATGCACATTGTTAGCAAGGGAATGGTGCGGGTGCAACATCTCAGTCAGGATCTGAGCTGTGACTTAGTTCCTTCACAGGAACTAGGACAATGCTGGTGACTAACTCTCTTGTAGGCTTCAATGAATAGTGAACACTACCACCTGGCTGAGAGTCAGACGTATAAGGAGTGACACAAGGAATCCCAGTTAATCATCTCATTTTGGTGGATCTACACTGTGACTTAAATTAAGTGCTGTTTCTTGGCCTCCACCAATGTCCACTATGTCTGTGCTTTTAAAACTGCAGCAGTGTATGACCTTTCTCTGGTCCATGAAGTTATTGCTTTTTAGGTGCGTTACAGGCCACATAGGAAATGTACTTTTTTTCCAAAATAAAACCTAAACTAATTGCACTTTGTTTCTCTCCAGCTGCCTTTTGGGGAGATATCGCTTTAGATGAAGATGATCTGAAGCTGTTTCAAATAGACAGAACTGTTGACTTAACAAAGCATTCAGATGGCAACGCAAGACACACTTCAGGTAAGGGCATTCCTGGGGCAGTAATGCCTCCTTTCACCTGGTTTTTCCTTAGGGATGGAGGACTTTCATTTCATTCATGATGCCTGTTCCCACAGCCAGGGCAGTGCATGCAGAGCTTAGTTATGGCACTGAGGATGGCACCTAACTCTGAGCTTTGTTAAATAAAACACAAGTCACAGTTTGGCGCAGCCAAATCCTATCTTGTCTGTGGGAGAAGATTTCCAAATTTACACGTTTCTGTGAGGGACTACTTTTTTTGCCAGTTTGGAAGGAACTGCGTTTGAAGTTGGGCCACACAGTTTGGCAGGAGTTTTGACTCTTACTACCCTCCTCCTTTTCCATCCATTGTATGATCTTAATGTAATAACACATTTTTTCAGCTGTCTACCTAGTTAAAACCCACTGAAGTCTTGCATACAGACTGCCCTTGAAGTGATATTCTGATGAAATAGGTTAACAATTGTGTTGATTTTCTCTAAAGCATATGCTTATATTGCCCCCGCTAGTCTTACATATGCTCAGCCTCGTGCTGGATCAGAGTTGTTTCTTGACTCAGGAGCTCTGACTGGACTCCAGCTCTAAGTCTCTGAAATGCTCTGCAGTGGATTCAGAGGGCTCCCTAAGGTGTTGTTGCCCCTATTTCACTTTATGCTGCCAGAGAAAAATTGCTGGGAGTCTGAGCTCTGAGAGATACCAGAGAGACTGGAGACAGAGCAGTTCAGGACAAACTTCTTTTCTCTCTTTGCTGTTCTGCCTCTAGATTAGCAAGTAGGGTGAAAGGTTGGGTAGAGACAGAAATCAGTGAAATTGTATGTTCAGCTGTCCCCGTGCAGCTCAGCATGATTGTTTGAAAGCACTGGTGGCTGGTTCTGTTTCTTTGTGACTGCCAATCTTTGGCTTCAGAGCATCTAAGCACTGTATAGGTCCTGTTCTGGGGATGAGTACTCCAGCTTCCTGTTGAAGATGACACATCCAACACAGGCGTACTTTAGATGTTGGTGTAACTGATTAAAGTCATGCAGGTGCTGAAATTATTGGTAGGAGTGCTGTCTAGTTCTTCAAATTATGGATAGCTGCCTGGAAATGCCATTGTCCTGCATTGCTGTGTCACTTAGCCCATTCATATTGTGTTTTGGGCTGTGACATTGTCAGGTGATAGGTTATTAGAAGTAGGTTGTCTTCAGACCAGAAGACAAATCAGAAAGTGAGGACTAAGTGAGACAGGCTCTTCATCTCTTCCATATCCCTTTGCTGGTACCTGAAGTTAGATGGGAACAGTACTAGGGAACCAAAGCCAGATCATGTCTGACTGTATCAGTTTTCTCTGATAAATTTTTTAATTGTCATATCAAGCACATTTCTTTCACTCGGCACTGGTGCCAGACTCATGCCATCTGGAAAATGAACCGAATTTTTTAACTCACATCTGCATTGTGTAATGCAGGCAGTGGTCTCTTACAACCATGGCACATATTGTTTGGTTGCACTAGTCTCTTCCTCACACTTTTTGCTGGTGTGTCATACAATGCTTTGCATTATGTCAATGAAGATGTCACTCACTTGCCCCTGTTGTCATCTCTAGCAGGCTTCATTTGTACCCTGGGAATGCAAACTGACAAATGGACAGCCTCCATGATTGTGATGCTTTCTGCAGAGCATGCACAGAGGGATCTCTGTGTTCACCTGCTCTGTGAAGGGCTCTCTGCAGGGGCAGGAAGGGTTGAGTCTTCTCTTGTGGGTCTTGCTTGACACTCGTGAATTGTAAGAGGGTGGGCTACTTCAGCATGGTGGGGCTTGGGATTCATTCTTCCCTGGGAGAAAATCCTACTCTCTGCTTTATTTCCAGTGGGAAGAATGCAACCTCTGTACAGAAACAGCCTAAGACCTTTTATGAATGGAACCCCTTGAATTATAACATTTCAGACTTTCCTAAAGCTGTTAATCGGATTAGTTGTATAGTGGAGGAAGTACTTAATACGTAGATACAAACACTCAGGCACTTCATATCTGGGAGTTGCAGTTCTGAACATGCTATTAGGCCAGGCATTCTTCTTGCCTTGTGTTGTTTCCTTTTTTCCAGAAAATGCTGTTCAGCCGGGAAGAGAAGTAAAAATTGTGCCATTTGACACTGTTGGGCTGTTTATAGGTGCACATCCTAATAGCTTGTGTGAAGCATCTGCAGCTGTCAGACTCTGGAAGAAAAATGAGGTTCCCATGTACTTAGGGTTATGGGGCACACGGTTCTTCTCTGGATCCATCTGAAGTGCACCTGCTTTAGCGAAAGCTTTGCCTTGGCTGGTAAGGGCTGAGACTGTCAGATGTTTCAAGTTTTCCCCTTCTTCCAGTTGTTGTCTAGAAAACAGCTAAGTACTTCTGATACCTGCGTTCCTTGAGAGAGGCAGGGAATCTGAGGAGTGTTTGAATTCTGCCACAGATCTCTTTCATGAATTTCATTTCACATCATCAGTATGCTTCAGGCTTGTTTTCTCCATTAATTTCCTGCTTGCAGAAATGCCGTAGTTGTTTTTCAGACCCCGAATATTTGTGAGCCTGCTTGAGAGTGGGATGCCTTAAAGTTCAATGTTTCCAAGTATTTTCTCAGCAAAGCTTGTCTCTAATGTTTTATTCCTGGTATCTGAAAGCGATGGACTACATAGCATTGTCTTCCTGGTGAAGTCATAGAGCGAGGTCATGGTTCCTTTCCTCTGGGGAATGGTGACTTGGAGCTCTCTGGCAATCCCCTCAAAGACTGCTTATATAGGTTTTATAGTTAGAGGTGGCTGTGTCCTTGGTACCTTGCTTCAGTGCTACAGCAATGATGTTCCTCTTTGGCGTTGGTTGGATGTCTTTGGTTTGCCTGGATTCTTTTGTGTGAGTGGTCACATAGGGAATTAACATTTGACAGGGAATTTCATCACTTGTGTTACGCACTTAAAGCCTTCAGGAGTGCAGTATATGACCTGATAGTCCTTATTCATGTCAGCAGTCTCATCTACTCCAAAGAAGCTTCCTTTCCAAGAATTTATCAGAAAGAGTACAGTTTGAGCAGCTGAAAACTGCAGAAGTCTTGGCAATAGCATCATGTGTGCAAACATCTTTCTCTGGTGCATTTATAAAAGTGGAGTTTTATTCAGATCTTGTTGAGGGAAAGGCTTGCATGACAGTAGTCAACAGCTAAGTAGTTTTTAGATTTTCATGTTGATCTCTGACATGGTGAAAACTCTGAGCTGGATGAGTAGAGAGTATTTGCAAGCAGTGCAGGGTAACTTTGAGTCAATGCCAGGAGATGTGCTCTTCTAAGATGGCTCAGAGCTATCAACTAGTTGATTTCTTGTCTGGACCCTTTCACGATTTCCCTGAAGATTTATTCCAAAGTACTGTCCTCCAATCCAATTTCAGATCATTCCAATTACATTATTTCTGTGCTCCTTTCCACAGGTCTGTCAACCTTGGCTCCATTTTACCTGAAGCTTAGTTTTACACTCATCAGTGATCTGGCTAAAGAACTGTTTAAAAGTTGCACATTTGACCTTTCTTTGAGTTAAGATTTTTCTAAACCGGGATTTTTTTTTCCTTGTTGGCTGTTCTCCTTTGAATGTCCTAAACTCCGAGAATTGCCTCTGATCTTTTTGGGTTTTGCTTTCTATTATGAGAGATTCTACAGGCAAACCTATGCCCTCCACATCACCTGCTCATCCTGTTATTACCATCCGTAATGCCATATAAAATCCAGGGAGTTTCTCCCCCTCCTTAAAAATGTTTTGCAGTTAGAAGAAGGGACAAAAAAATGAGGGATATGGGTAAAATGAAAGTTTTGCTTTGCATTTAAGATGTTTAGGTTAGCTGCCTCCCTGTCTCTCTGTGGGATCAAGTTTAGATGTTATGTTTACTATGAAAATCAGGTGTTCTCATGGAGTGGTGTTGAAATGGATACCCTTAGGATTTGGCCCCATAGAGAGGCAATAATGGTTCAAAACACAATTCAATGAATCCGGTGCCTGGAGATCTGCCAGTGAGTGCTATCTCAGCAAGCCCATGCATCACCAACTCCTAATCACTTTGATGAAAGATTTTTTCAAAAAGTTTTCAGTTTTGAAAAGTTTCTCATAGATTTTTTTTTTAAACTCTAGTAAAAATATTTGCTTTTACAATATAATATTAGTTTAGAAGAAACTTGACTGAAAGCTTTGAGGATTCCTCTGCTGCAACGAAAAGAGGCTCCACAGGCAGGCTGGGAAACTCTGGCATTGTCACCTCTTGGACCCAAATGAGTCCACTGGTGCATGGTGATTATCTGCTGAAGCATTAGCCACAGAGGAAGAAGACCTTGTTTCTTGCCATGCCTGTGGGAAGTATGTGCCTGTTTAATACTAACTGGCTTAAGTCTTTGCAGGCATTTCAGGGATTAAGAGGACTTTTTTGATATATTACCTCTTTTCCTGATTTTTCTATCATGGAGACAGTTTATGGTCCTGAAAGGCATCTCTGTGAGTGAGAAAGGCAAGTTTGTCTCTTCAGCGTTTGGCAGCAGCAGATCAGAAGCTGGGGGAGTCTGGCTGCCCTCACTGATGCCATGCTGTGCTGGCCTTGCTGCTGAGGAGCTGAGTCTGCATGCCACTGCCGCCAAGAATGCTTTTCAAGAACAGTCAAACCAGGTTTTCTTTACCTCTCATCCTGAGACCTTTTTGGGCTCGTGGCATGAAGGCCTTGATGAGGCTTTCACACTTCCACAAACGACTGGCAGAAGAGATTTACAGAGCACCTTTGCTAGCTAGAGTGAGTAATACTTCAGATAACAGTGCAGCTGGAAGTGGAATGTGTTTGATCCCAGGCTTTCTCCTGAAATCAGGGGAGACAGAGGCTGCTGTGAGTGACTGGAGGCTGTGACAGCAAATTCATGCAAGTAATTCTCTGGCAAATGAGACAGACAGGAGTTCTGCATTAAACCTTGTATTTCTAAGACCAGGGAGTTGGTTTGTTGGCAACAGCTCTGCTGTTCTTGAGTGTGCTGTGAAAATCCAGGCAGCTACCCTGCTGCTTCACTACATCTGCACAAGGGCCCTTCTGCAACAGGATGCTTCACTTTTGCTTGCCTTAAGATGCCTAAGATCACTGACTCTGGTTGCATTCTTGAGGGAAGGCATTGATTCCCGTGTAAACTGGGATTACTTGCAGAGCAGGTGGCTGGAGTGCATCTCTCCTGTTAAGAGTTGTGCTTCTTAGCTTCGGGGTGGAGAGTCAGACTTCTCCAGTGGAATAGTTAAGATGCTAATGGCAGTCACAAGCAGGGCTTCTGCTGTTTCACTTGGTGAGAGGTTGCTCAGTGTAGGGGCTTTGGCCAGCAGTATGTTGCACATTACATCGGAGTCCTCTTTGATGCTACTGAAGTGTTTCTAATGAAATTTAATTTAGTGCAAAATGCACTTCTATAAGAGTGCAAAATCCAGGGATTTTAGACCGTGACTGACTGAGATTCCAGGGAAGATCTGATTTATGGATTCAAATACGAGACTTTTAAATTCAGCTGGCTTGGCACATGCATGCCAAACTCAGCTGGTTTTCCCCTTGTAACTCATATTTGGTGCTCTACTGTAGTGTCACTTGGTTCAAGGTAGAAGGGGTGGACTTCAGCATTGCTGGATTTCAGAGAATTGTAGAATCATAGAATTTAGGGCTGCTTGGGGCCCAACCTTTAATTCGTTTAGGCTTAGGGTAACTTTATGGATTTTGCTAACTTAATCTGAGCTGTATTGGTCATAATTGGCCAGGAGCAACACAAATAACTATGTACGTGCGATAACATAACCCACATCTGTGAACTCTCTACAGGGGTCTGCTCTTCCAGGGGGAGATCTTAAGTGAAGGTTGCTTCCTCCTATGTGGGTAGAAGAACATCTTTGTTGCAACAGACTTGTCTGAGAGCTCTGTCCGTCTGTTTCCATACTTCCTTTCAGTTTTCCACAACACGTGATGTGTGCTCTAGGGATGTCTCTTTGCAATCCCTGCAGCTTCTTAACAGGAAGAGGAGCCTCAAGAATGGAAAGATAGGTGCCTAGTGCCTGGCCGGATGCTGAGGTTTGATTGCTGTGCCAAATGATTTTCCTATGACTAGCACAAATGTTTACCTTTTTGAGTCCATTCAGTCAGGGGTTTTACCAGAGCAGACAACCATGAAATGAATTTCCCACAGTTCTGTAATTTGCTAAGGCAAGGCAGGAGCTCCCCTTTGGAAGAACTGAGTAAGTCCTTTAGGGCTGAGAGTGCTCCTGTTCACACTGCTTTTCTGAGTTACTCTGTGTCCCAAATCCACATTTGTGTGCAATTAGAGTCAGTGATCTCTGTGCAATAAAGCAGATACTGTGCTTTTTTTCCTCCCGGTCCAGAGTCTTACAATCCAATTTGCAATTTTTTCATACCTGCCTGATTTTCTCCACCATAAAGATAACTGCCTAGAAATCCCATGACCCTGGGCTACTTCTTCTACTTTCCCTTGTAGTTAAAACTGTCCTGCTAGAAGATGCTAATCTTTGGGTCTGATATTTTCACTGCAAATGTTTTTTGGGGGATTCCTGAGTGACAGCTTGAAGTCCTTTCTGGAAAATATTGAGAGGGATTTTTCTCTCCAATTGCTGATCTTAGAAGAATGCACTTTTATTCATCACAGGAATAGGATCTGCCAGTCTGGTGCCTGACAGAAGGAGAGGAGAGAAGGTGATCAAGTCAAGATGCCAACACGTGAGACATGTGTGTGTGCAAAGAGGACAGATCTCCCCTGTAAGGTTGGAGAAGAAACCCTGAGTCAGGGCATCACAGCTGTCAGGAGCAGGGAAGTTGGCTTGTTAGCCACATCTGCCTGTTCTCAGGGGCTGTCCACTGCCTTTCTATGCAGTGAGTTGCTGTTTGTGATGTGCCTGAGTAGCAGTAAGAGCTGTTAGAGTCTTTACTCCATCTGTCCCACCAAAAGGTATGCAGGCTCCAATTTTCTTTGAATTAGGCTCTTGGCAATATGACACGTTGCTTTGAAAACACCTGGATCCAGTGGGCCTTGCAGTATTCGTTCACACAGTTGGCTGTGGTGTTCCAGACTTGGCTCATGACAAGCAGAGAAATGAAGTCTATCTCCTTTTCCCACTTTGTTTGTGATAAAGGTCCTGCCGAGCAGGGTCAAGAGACACCCAAGCAACAGATGCTGAGTGCTCCTGAATGGGCAGAGCACAACCTGAATGACACAGCCCTGCTACTTGCTCTGCATTCCCCGTGGAGTAAGATGTTCTTTTTCCTCTTGTCTAGGTTCCCTATGAAATCTGGTCACATGCACCACAAAGTTTGTTTTGTAAATGCATGGTTCCCTGAAACCAAGTTTTCCGGATGGTGGCCTTCCACCTGTCAAAATAAGTGGTTTGATTTCTGCTGTGCAGACAATGTTCAGCATTACATGGGATTTTTTTAATGATTTTGTGAGCTCTGCAATACTGCTCAAATTAATCCGTCCAAGCAATAAAGCTTTCTCCATTGTAACAAAAATCCCCAGCTATTTCAAACTCTGCTGCTTACTCATTCTTAGTGGAAACTTTAGTTGTGTTTATCTTGAGAGTCCAATTCATATGCTTCTTTCAGAAACCAGCCAGGAAGGCAAGTAACTCAGTACCACTCTTGTCAAATGCTACACTTAAGAAATTAAACAGCATGGATTTTGTTAACAAGCAATTAGCATTCTTTAAACACCCAAAGACATCTGCAGAAATGATATCCGCTGATGGCCATGGTTGAAGCTGCTTCCAAACAGCCTGTTTCAATAGTTGCTCCCTATTCAACATGGTGCCACTGTCAGCTTTGTGCATAGCTGAATCCCTGCTGCTCCCTGCTTGACTTTGCCTGCTTTTGGCTCCCAGACCCCTCGCTTTCCCTATCCCTGAAGTTCTCTTTTGGGCAAATCTCAGGCACCTGGAAGCTGGTGCGGGATGATATTATTAACCCTTTCAGGAGCTGGGGTAATCACCACGTATCATTTATAATATCTGATTTCTGTTTGCAACTGTCATGCTCTTTATCGCTCTTAATTAAATTTTCTTTTGCTCTTGTCTACAGCTGGTGTAACACACTTGGAGGCTGTTCCTTTTACTGATGCCAGAAGAGTCTGAATGGTCTTTTTTGTTGAAGTGGAGGTTATTAAATAGCTTTATATTAATTAACTGTGATGCAGAGAATACATGGGCAAATGTACTTGAGGAGATCAGTTTATCCATATGGAAATTACACCAAAAGTTAAACCATTACCTCATCGTAAAATTTGACAGTCCTTAGCCAGTAACTGCGGAATTGACTAAATCATGCATTTGCTTCAGAGCTGGGCAAATGCCTAATTTCCTTGAATATTTGCTCAAATGAAAAATTAAGTTTGCCTGAACTGCATAAGATGTCTTGTAATTTCTGAGTGTTTTTTAGGCAAATGAATTTGAAGGCAGAAATGGTCAGTGAAAGAGTATACTCTAATAAGCCCTGAGAGCAGTCATTGCAGGATGGTCACCCTGCAAGACTGGCTGGGATGGCTTGACCCTCACGCTCTCTCCTACAGGAGTGTTGCTGTGCCCGCAAAATAGAAGTAGCTTACCCCAGTCAGAAAAATGGCTGGAAGTTCCAAGAAACAATCAGTTGCCAAAATGGCTTGATGGACAATAGCAGACAACAAATAAATTAGAAGTTGTAAACTGGTCGAGGTTGATTCTGAACAGAAAAGGGTTACATTTGTGGAATAAATGTGTTCACTTTGAGCTGCTTGTTCAGGCCTAATTAGGAGAGAAGGCTGATGCTTGTAGCTGCAGTGGACAAAAACCCTTTGCTGCAGCTCCCCTTTTCAAATGGTGAGGACAAAGTATTTATTCAGCTGTCAAGTGGGGAAAGAAAGCAAATTAGTTTTAGGCTGGAACACTGGACTGTGTTTGCTGTTGTAGTTCTGAGGCCAGATGGTGACTTGGACAGCCCCGGGGAATGGGTAACAAGTTTCTCCAGGGCAAAGATCAGAAGCAAAAGGAAATATTCAGATTATCTTGCTGTTCCACTTCCTAGTGAGGAAAAGGGAGTGTGAGATGCATCAGGCTGTGTTAGGAAGGGGATTAGCCAATCTTTTTCCTTAGTTGTTGGTGTTGCTGAATCTTGGAGTCAGATTGTGACAGAGTGGGTTTGTGACCTGAGTCCCCCCTCAAACTGCAGCTGTGCCTGAGACGGACAGGGCAGTGCCTCTGCCAGCAGATGTCAGGGGGCAACTCGCAGCAGTGAGGAAAGCACCTTTACCACTTACTCCCTGGCTTCCCCATGGTTCTTTTAATGACAGCAAATGATGTGGGCATCTGTTTCACCAAGGAGTTGAGACCTTGGGGAAGGAGGTGGCCTAAGGTTACCTGACAGTGGCCACATTTGGCTTGTGCTCCCAAAGCTTTTCAAGTCCCACTTGTCCTGCCTCAGTGCTCAGTTTCCCTGATTTGGCAGTTGTTTTGAGGTGCCCTTTTAATGAGCTGTGGTGGAGCTGGTAGGTAACCAAGCAGAATGGGGGGTGTCAGCTATATCCACTTAGGCTGTTCAACTGCCTCTTAAACCTGGCGAAGGCTCCTGGGGGATAAGAAGGCACCAAAAACTCTCCAAGAAGCTCCAGGACTGTGAGTGTCTGAATATCTAGGCAGAAAGTGAACTCAAAGAAAGGTCTTTATTCTGGCACAACACATTCTCCATGGAAGGAGTTTTAATTGCATTCAAACATAATTTAGGTTGCAGTGTAGTGTTTTCATTTTGAGTTAATTTTTTATCCAGTATAAACAAGGTAGGGGGAAAACAAGAGGATTAGGAAGGCTGAATGAGAGGAGCAT
The DNA here is from genome assembly GCA_035222235.1 of Margarornis squamiger. Classification (NCBI taxonomy): domain Eukaryota; kingdom Metazoa; phylum Chordata; class Aves; order Passeriformes; family Furnariidae; genus Margarornis; species Margarornis squamiger. Next base: position 15,841,414 of record JAWWTY010000158.1, on the reverse strand, counting down.
TCTGGCTGGGCTGTAGAGAGCCCCAGGCTGTCCCTGGGAGTCCACAGCTGGAGTGGGGCAGGGGGCTGCAGCAAGGCAGCATGGGGAGCAGTGCATGGCCCTGTCCAGAGAGGGCTGGGGCAGACTGAGGCTGAAGCAAATAGACTGTGCAGGTCAGAAGAAAAGGGATGTCAGCCAAGGGCGGCCAGGAGGTTGGTACTGCCTGCTAGGACAGTGGGTGAACCCAAGCTAGCTCTGAAGGTTTCCTTATTGCCTGCAAGTTCGCTTATTTTTCTTTCCTTTCAAAAGAGAGACAGGGAAGGAAGATGATTATTGTGAATTGAGAGGAGTGTAGTGGTGAGGCAGACACCTGTTAGGAATAGATCTCAATCCATCAGATTGACAAGAAATCAAGCGCAAGGGGATGGGGGTAGTTGGTGCTATGCATTACTCTGATATGCTGGAAGGGGAGAAGTCTTACACTGTGTATGGGGACCTGGACAAACAGTAAAGACATGCACGTGACCAAACTACTTGTGTGCTCACTTTAGCTTTTAATTTCCTGTTGTCTCAGTAAAAGTACTGTTCTTGAAGGACTCTTTCTCACTGGAAGAAATCACTGAGATGACACAGGTTGTAGATAACTTTTTTCTTTCTTTTATCTCTCATTTATCTGTCGTTTTACCCTGGGGAACAGAGGTGATGGTTACAGCCCAGAGGAAAAAGCCCCTTTCAGTCTTCTCAGTCCCTCCTTGTCTCAAAAGCATTGCTCCCCTTAAGCAGTAACTCTCAGTTGAAAGATTGGTGGAGAGGTTGTCCCCTTTCTTGGAATGCCTTCTTCAAAAACAGTATGCATCAGTATAAAAGTGATGCTGCCGCTTCCAGAAGAGCAGCAAGTGCCCAGAGAAAACACGGGGTGTTGGGAAGTGGTGCTTCCTGCACTTCTTCTCTGCCTGCTGTGCCACTCCAAACGCGGCTGGCCAGGAGAAGGGCTTGGTCCATTAGGTGCTTTACAGCTCATGTCTGTGGCAGCCCTGTGTTTGCTTAGCTGCGTTCACCTTCTTCATCTCATGGACTTCCCTGGGGGGCCAGTGTCCTTCCCTACACAAGCATTTGCAGCTGATGTGGAGATGACACATCTGCCTGTCAAGCCTCTGGACCTTGGGACTGTCCTGAGTTATTGCAGCTAGTCAGCTTACTCTGAATATGAAAAACAGATTCCTGCAGGGAATTTGGGGTTCAGAATTCTTCCCTTCTTTAATTTATTTTTCTTTAAGTAAATTGAGGGAACTCCAGCTATTCCACTGACAGGAAATGCTGAAGGATATATCTCAAATAATTTGCTCAGATCTCCAGGGCCTGGGGGTTTATGAAAGGCTTTTGCTGTAGACTCTCCACCAGCTCTGGGAAACATCTGTTCTGTATTCTGAATGCACTTTCCCAGAAGAACTTGTTTTAATAAAATCATCACTTTTTCTGTGTGTGCAATAAAGTTTTTTCTATGCTAAACAGTTTTTGAGCACTGGTTAATGAGGAAGTTAAAAAGCTGCATGTAATATCATTTGACTTATCCTGTTCTTCCAGAAGCTTTTCTGACAGTCATAATATGACAGAGTTCACCAGAACTGAAACTCTGAACAGCAATGAGTGTTACTTTGTTTTGTTTATGCTTTGTTGCAGTCTCTGTTTGAAATCCAGTCTATAAGCTGTGACATGTGACTAGCATATATATTGAATGAGACTATGAAAGCAGGGTGTTCTATGGCACAGGTAGGGGAGGTGGAATTGTTAATAATTTTTAAAATGGGTTTTTTTATCACTGGGTTGTGTCCCAGCTCTGAAATGGCCTTTTCTTTACAGTAAAGTATATCAGGAAAAGTCTTGCTGTGGTTTGATCCATCTGAGAGCAAATAATTATGTGCACAGTCAAGTTACTCTCTGCTAAATCAGAAAAACTGGAAAATCTGATGGAGTCCTCAGTGCTCACTGTGTACTCCTTCGTACTCGGTGAAGGTGATGAACATATGCGTGGGAGCCACTTCAAAGTTCAGCTGTGCAGCCCTTTCCCTGTGTGGACAGCAACCAGGGAAGGGAAAGGAAAACCCGGTGAACATCAAGAGATTCTTTTCTGGTCTGGAGAGGAAAAATTACCATGGTTTGGACCTGTTCTGAAAGTGGGTTTGATTTTAATGTGAAATTTTACAGTTTGGAAAGAAGGGGAGATGTTGCAAGCTTCATCCTGTCCAACTTCCCATGTAAGAATATTCTGTGTTCTCAGATTGCAGTTGTTCAGACAACTAAATTCCTATTGTCAGTTAGTTGGGTTTTAGACAAAAATTCAAGATAGGCATCACTTGAAAATGGAGCTTGACATATCTCAGGGTGGACTGATGTTTCCCCTTTGCTTCTGGTCGGGTAGCTCATCTTACTTCAGAGCAGTGTTTTCAGATAAAAGCTAGAAGACAGGTGGTGCTAAAATATTTTAGAAGTCAGCTGCCTCTCAAGCAGCTTAGAGATCTTGGAGGGACTCAATAGGAGTGTGGTAGGTATTTCTAGGCCCACTACATGCGTCCTGACTCACCAGTGGGCTGCTTCAATACTTTGCCTGGCTTTCCTCTTCTTTTTTCAGACAAGAAGCCCCTCACGGTCCATAAGCAAGTGTAAGAAAGTACAGAAGCTTTAGTTAGCAAGGGGTCTGATTGCTCCTCTTTCGTGGTTCAGACTACCTGGGCTTAAAAAAACCCAGCAGAACATGCACAGCAATAAACACCTTCAACCCTAAGCTGCACCTTGTAGAAGTCAGATTTTTGAGTCTGATATATTAGTACCTTTCCAAGTCCCTGCGTTCTTGTGGGAAGTATGGGTACTGAGTGGAGACTGCTTCCTGCTCTTTCCTTAGGTTGCACATCTTCCACCCTGTGCTAGTGGGGAACAAGGGAACTGCAACCAGTACCGTCTTGGTGGCATGCTTTGTGCACTCTCTTAATATGTTGTCCTTTATTTTGGTTTCAGCTGAACAACTTGGACTTTTTTTGACAAATTGGGTTTTCATTTTCCTCTCCTGGAAGACTGGGATAAACTGTTTTCTTCCCAACAGTGCCCCATCCTGATGCTTTCTGCTTCACTGAACCCTTATTTATCATCTCAGGCTGCCTCTCTAGTTCCTGAAAAGAATTTTTTTATTATTTTTTTTTTAAAAGCACCTGTTCTTCAGCCATGGTTGCAGGCATGGTGGATTTAACTCAGACTTGTGGTGCATTTAAGCTACTGGACTTTTCTTTCAGTCAGCCAAACTCCCTTGGCTGTGCTGGTCTGTGAGAAACAGAAAAACAAGTTGTTGTACAAGTGCGCTGTAGGTACAAGATAAAATATACCCAGCCTGGGCAGAGAATCTCTTGTGTGTCTCTGCCAGGTCATGCACAGAAACTAAGTTATCTAGTTAAGAAGTCAAGCAGTGCCCTGCTGGGGTTGTAGCTGCTAAGCAGGACAAATTATTAGGAAGGATTGAATCACAAAAATGTGGGGGTTAAATGAGCTTAGGAGATCTAGTACAGCTCTCTGTGTGGAGGCATGAGCTCACAAATTCTGTATCATCCCTGGTAGTGGGAGAAGCAGAAACTCAGGCTGAAGAAAGGTGAGGACTGGTCTAGCACAGCAGCCCATGGGCAGTACTAAGGATGAAAGTGTTCTTGGGGGGCTTGTTAACTGCTGAAGGGTCAGTCTGATTTTGCTCATGTCATTGAGGATTGCTGTAAGTGGTAGACCAAGCCTGCTTTTATTGGCTTTCCACAGAGCGCAGTGTCAAACTGAAAATCTCCCTTCTCTTCAGTGTTTCTAATGATAGTGGGCTCCAGTACATACATGGGCATTTCATGTTCTGGAGCAGTAGCACTGGAATATGCTCTGCTCTTAGATGTGACAGAATAGTCCAACAGAGAGGTACAATTTCAAGAATGTGTATGGAGAGCAACAGGACCTGCACATTGCCTGCAACCTCTGTGCAGTTGCTTCCAGATACAACATGCCTTTCTTGGCTTCCTTATTTATTGATTATTGAATATCAGTTACTTATCTTTGTTCTTTTAGGATCCTACACTAGCCCTCTCTTGGAAAAAAGTCAGAATAGGACTAAATGTCTGTCAAGTCACTTTAATCTTTGGGCTATGTTTAGGCATCATGATGATGGGAAACATCTAAAAGCTCAAGTGAACAGGATCTTTCCAAATTCTCATGTTTGATTCCAAAACACCCTTATGGGAGAGAAGGCTGTGGGTGCTCCCTGTCTGTATGAGTGAGATTAGTAGTGTTTGAAAATATCCGGTATATCTGCACACCCATATCTGGCCTTTGTGTAGTGCTCTCCCTTTTCATCAGCTACAATAAGACAAAATATGCAAGGATGTTGTAGATTTCATTAGTCACACTAGTTTATTCAAACTTCTTCTTTGCATAAGAAACCAAGGCCTGCACTGATCTCTGGGAAAGAATGTGCTCACAGCTTGGAAAAGCAGTGTGCGCGAATGGCACTGCGGCACGGCAGAGGTCAGCAGCTCGGGCACAGGAGAGGGGCCAGCTCTAGGGTTTGGTGCCATCATTTGCAATTCAATCCCATACAGCTCCTTCTTAGGAGAACAATTCACTAAATACAGAGTTGTTCTTTTTCCCTAATTCACCATATAATTCACCTCCCAAGTTCAATTAAGAAGCAATCTGTTTGTGACTGGAAGCAAGCTGCATTTATTTAGAAATACAAAATTATCCTTTGCCTCAGCAAAGACCACATGCCTTAATAATTCTGGTGATGAATGGCTAGTTGGGGTTCTTTTTAGATGGAATGGGATATTGTGTGAAGAATAGCATACTCTGGGAAGGGGTGTGTGTGTGAGAAGTCCTGGGGATGTAAAATTTAACTGAGAAGAGGAACTTTTGTTGAGCTTGGGCTTAAGGAAGTGATGAGGACTGGGCATGAAAGAAAACAAAAGGAAATCTTAGGATGGGACATTGAGGCTGGGAAAGAGTGATAGAGTTCAGAGCAATCCATCTTGTTGAATCAGGCTTGTTTCTGTTCACACATCTAGTGGCTTTTGTCCAGTCAAGCTCTGTTAAACTATGGCACTTCCTTTGGGAGACAATCCCCTGATTTACTGTGTCTCTTGGACCAGGAAGCTCTAACCTGTAGCCAGCTGACAGTCTGGGTATTTTATTTTCTTCTGCATCATTTTGTTGCTGTCTTTCATCATCACTTTCCTGATATTCTAATTAGTTATAATAGTATAATGTTGGAGATTTGATCCTCTCAGTCCTTCTCCAAGGTGTCTGGGATGTACCTTTTTCCCCTTGGAGGGGTTGTAGGAGGATTTGCAAGAATCCAGTTCCACAGCAAAGGAGAGTTTTCTAGCTGGCAAAGCAAGACTGCTTCAGTGACTGGAAGATGTCCAGTTGTCTTGAAAGTGAGTCATCCCTCTTGGAAGTGTCCATACCACATCCAGCAGTGCTTTATGACTAACAGTATCTTCATTTCTGCATGTGGTGGTTTCCATGCTCTTCATGCTTTATCTTGCTACCAAGACAGCATAAACTTGCTTTTGCCAATACCTCTCCAGAAATCAGCTCATTCAGCCTCCCTTCTGCTCACAGGGGACCCGCAATACCAAGATAGGGAAGGGAGGAGACAGTAGTGGTGGTATCAGCACCACCTTCTTAAGGCTGCAAATGTAGTCAATGCCAGTTTTATTTATCTTTTATACATCTTACTGTCTCATGTGTTGTTCTCACTCACCCTAGGCACCATTTTTGAGTTTTCCTTCCTACTGTAGTCACCACGGAGAGCTTTACTCCCAAAGAGATGGTAGTTGGTTTTCCACGTTGGGTCTATGACTGTTCAGTGGCTTGCTGCCCAGGTTTCCTTTGAAACAGAAGTGTGAACAACTTACTGTTTATTTTACTCAGTTTCTGTCACAGGGTGACATTTTAAATCTTTTTCTGTGTCAGAATGGATATAGTATTGAGGGAAAATCCTATTTTTACATCATAGAATCAGAAAAACTAAAATCAAGTACTGGTCTATTGACAAGTACTGCAGTATCTTAATGGTGAAAAGACTGGTAGGGGCTATTGACAGGGAGCTCTGTCTCCCTTCCCTAGCAGTGTGATTTCACTGGTGAGGAGAGGAAGTAGCAGTGCTGTCTGGTGGAAAAGAGAAGGTTAGGCACAGTGCTGGTACAAAGTTGCCATGGAACTGCTGTTGTTTCTGTATTCAGTAGCTGTGACATCAAGCAGTCAAATCCCTTGCCCAGCTTGTTGGTGTCTTGTGAATCATGATAACATCATGAGTTGGCTTTCCATAAGGACATAGGAAAGCCAGGCAGGAAGGCACTCAGAGTGGGACTGATCAGTTTTATTTTGGTGACTGAGCTGTAGAAAGCCATGTCCGTGGACAAGCTGAGAACCTCCATGTGCCTGGCAGGGCTGTTCCTAAAGAGAGGGGTATTTGGTCTTGGATGAAGGACAAGAAATACCCAGGGGGTAACATCACAATTCTTTTTGCTTTGGTAGCCAGTGGGTATTAACATCACAGAGGAGGACTTTTATTTTCATATTAGGATAAATTCAGAACAGATATATTAAGAGTTGATAAGAGTGTATTTGTATGAATGTAGATCATTATTTGCCTTGACAGTGTATCTTTTTTATTTGAGGTTTAAAAGTGGTAATTACTATTGCTATCATCCTTGTAGAGCTCCTGTTCTCATCAAATCACCAGGAAATTAGCCCTCCCTAGAAGAGACTTTCTGCCTATTCAGCATTTGCAGAAACTGAGGAATGGGATGGTAATGCGTTACAAGGTGTCACTGCTGGCTAGCAACAAATCCAGAAAAAGAGCCCAGCTTTGTCAGGCATTTAGTCCCTGCTCCCTGTACAGGGAAAGCAGACGGTTTCTGTGACCAGCAGACCCCCAAATGGCATCACTGATAGCTTCTGTCCTTTCCACATCAGAGCTCTGCCAGCCAACTCACCAGGGATGTCTCTGCTCTTTTTATCTTTGCAGGAGGCCTGGGAGAACAGTCTCTTGTGTCAAGTGAGAATGCCACTTCAACGGATCATAATAACAAAGCAGTTAAAAAGGGTAATGTGGTACCCCACCCAAACCTTTGGGTATCTTTTATTTACTCTTTTACCCCCTGTAGAAACATATTTTGTCCTGTTGTGTACGTGTGCACCTCTGTGCCTGTAAGAACAGCCTTGCCCAGGCATCTGCATTTGTTGCTGTTGGTGAACTCTGTGGAAGGGTGGGTTTGCCTTTTACAATGTGATGGGTTGACCCCTGCCAGAAGCCAGGCACCCAGTAATTATCCCCCTCCTTCCAGCAGGATAGGTGAGAGAGCAGGAAGAGCAAAAGTGAGAAAATCCATTGGCCAAGATAAAGACAGTTTAATAAGTGAATGGAAGAGGAAAAAATAACCAAACCAAGTGATATAAAGACAACTACTTACACCCATCCACAAGCAGCTCCTGCTAGAAGGTTGTGTCAGGCCTCTCCAGAGACCACTGCAAATTTAAGTTGTTAAAGACAGAAAAATTTAGCAGGAATTACGAGCAGTCAAGAGCTGTTGCTGAACTGCTGCAGAGAATTTGCTGAAGAAGATGTGTTGCTGGTGAGGGATGGAAGTGTTGTTGATATAGATGTGTGGACTCAGGGTCCTCCGTGCAGAGCTCCTGATGCACCAGGCACATGAGAGCGCGGGGCAGGTAACTCCTCACTTGGCTTTGCTGGCAGGAGCTGTCTGTGCAAATCCATTGAGATTTGGGGCAGCCCCAGGAGCAGTTTGTGAATGGAAGACAAGACTACTTCTGTCTTGACGCCCTCTTTCTTCTTCTAACTTTGAAGTTGCTGTTGCAGAGAGTGAGAGGCTAGAGACAGAGAAGGATGTCCTTTTACACTTTTATGGGAAAACAGGTTTGGCATAATGCATATGAAGGCTCAAAGACAGGAAGGGTCAGTTTTCTGCAGATAACTGCCTCTAAGTCCCAAACAAATCACTGGCAAATCTCTCTATGACTTCTGGTTTGGTTTTTCTTTTTAATATTTTTTGTCTTTTTTATCTTCATTTCTTTTTATCTTTTTTATGCTTTTTATCTTTTTTTTTTTTTTTCTGAAGCTCCAGGGTATTACCTGAGGGCTGCACATAGAACTAGAGAGAATTTAAACAGTGTTGCCACTCTGTCTTGCAGACAGCAGGCAGAACACAACGCTTGCAAGGAGACCAAAGAGGAAGGAATATGAAGATGAGTCTGGGGTGGATACACGCTCCTCTCCCAGAGTGCGCAGGGCAACCACATCCAGGGCTGAGAGGATCTGGCCAGGGGGGGTCATCCCCTATGTGATTGGAGGAAATTTCACTGGTCAGTAGTGAAAATATTGCTTTCTGTTTGCTCAGTGATGTGTGTCGCAAAATGTGTGGGAAGTCTCTGAAGCAGTTTTTCCACAAATGACTTGGGTCCTTGGGAATCTCCTGAGGTAGGGTGGGCATGTGGATGCACAAGGAACTGTTGGAAGGGTTGACTGTTCCCATATCCAGATGATATGTCCATTAGAGATTTTCCTGAAAGACAGGCCTTCACTGTTTGTTCTTCTTGATTTCTTTTTCAGGAACCCAAAGAGCTATCTTTAAGCAAGCAATGCGGCACTGGGAGAAGCACACTTGTGTGACATTTGTGGAGAGAACTGATGAAGAGAGCTTCATTGTGTTCACATACAGAACATGTGGGTAAGTGATGCATGCATTCCCTGCAGCTGTCTGCATTGCAAACGGTGACAAATGGCTTCGTAAGTCTAGCCCAGAACAGACCAATGGCTACATTGGAGAACCTGTCACAGAGATGCAGCTGGTCACTTCCAGTAGGGATTCCCAGGATAGTTTAGTATTTGGTCAGAAGGTGCTGAACTTTCCGGATTCTTTTTCCTGAGATAACACTTAAGTGTATATATGTATTTTTATAGATACACATTTTTTTCTCTATGTTTTCTTTATACATAAATGTAAGTATGTAAGTGTAGTGTATGCAACTACTGGCTTGTCCTGGAGTCTGCCAGATGCCTCCCTTTGTTTCAGACTTCCTCAGTTCACTGATGTGCTGCATGGATTTGTGGGTTTTCTTTTCCAGATGCTGCTCATATGTGGGTCGACGAGGAGGGGGCCCTCAGGCTATATCCATTGGAAAGAACTGTGACAAGTTTGGCATTGTGGCTCATGAGCTGGGTCATGTGGTGGGTTTCTGGCATGAGCACACACGGCCTGACAGGGACCAGCATGTCACAATCATCAGAGAGAACATACAGCAAGGTAAAATTGCACTTCAGGTTATTCCACCTGGCTTTTGGATGGGCAGAAACCTTTCTTGATGGACCAGGTGGGAAAATGCTGGTGGTCTGTGAGCTGGGATGGAGAAGAAGAAATATTAATAGTCCTTGTCTGGAATAAGGGTCAAAATAGCTGGATGACTAGACATTTTGGGTGTCCAGTCGGAATTGCTGGAACATAGGAGCATATCCCTTTAATTCCAGGCTCCCAGAGGTAGAAGCCTTTTTTTTTCCTTTTTCTCTCTCTTTAAGTGATTTGTTTCTTTTCCTTTTTGTTTGTTATCACAGGTCAGGAGTACAACTTTTTAAAGATGGAAGCTGGGGAAGTGAACTCACTAGGAGAGACCTATGACTTTGACAGCATCATGCACTATGCTAGGAACACGTTCTCCAGGTGATAATCCAAGGTTACGTGTCCTTGGGACTATTTTTGGTAGTTGTCATTGGCTTTGTGGGATACATAGAGCCTAAAAGAAGACCTATGATCTATTGTAGAGTTATGTGGCAGTTTCAGTGAGCTCTGCTGCATTGAAAAATATTTGAAAAAGCAAGGTGGGTGCAGTAGGGTCAACTCCTGTTTTCCCCTTCTCACTATATTCACTCAGTAATAATATTGGCAATGTCAGAGACCTTCCAAAGCCATGTTAACACCCTTTCCAAGCTGTCCAGGCAGCACATGTGTATCTGTGTGCATATCTGCCCATGTGCCAGGTGGGTAATGCGAAAACAAGCTGTGAATCTCTTGTTTGTCCAGCTTATGCTTTGGAGTCACAATATCATCTTCAGACTCTCTAGTGGCTGTGCCAGAGGAAGATTTAACTCTAGTTCTTGATCCTTATTTACTTGGATTTATTTTTTTTTACTATTTATGCATGTTCTTTAGATCATGGCCTCTGCAGCTATGTGGTTTTGTGTGATTGGATCTTTCATGGAGAAGTTATCAGTCCTGTCACAACTAACTGGCCAGTTTCTTTGTAGACTATTTGCCTTTGACTCCCTTTTTATCCCTCCAGATGGAGCCCATTTTCTGATCAGACTGCTCTGCTGAATAGAGAGGTGAAATAAATATAGTTATTTATGTCCTGGATTTGGAATGAGAGTTACTGGATGACCAGCTTCATTTTGCTGCGTATTTTGAAGGTTTTTTTCATAAATCCCCCTATTGTTCTTTCCTAAGAGCTCTCTGTCACTACATACATGAGTAAAGGGGTTGAAAGGCAGAGTGGAAATATTCACATTCTTGACAACTTTTTGTGGCAAAAATTAAAGGAGTTTGGGGGGCTTTTTAAATTTTCTTACTTCCCAGTTGTATGAGAGCGCCAGGCAGGCCTGTTCTTTTGTGCTTTTGTTTTGGTAGCTTCTCATCAACCAGTGCAAAATTATCAAAGATACTGAAGTGGTACTTATTCTGGCAGGAGGAGATGGTAGCTGGACAAGGATGTCTTGCAGCCTTCAGAGATTTCTTTGGATTAGATATCCAAAGCAAACAATTTTTCTTCCCTTGAGGCATCTGCTGGACCCTTCCAGATTTGCTAAACTCTAAATGGTTAGAATTGTCCTTCACAAAAGCAGGATTAAGTTCTTTCCACCATTTATGTTGTGGATGCCTTTGAGTCTGTGTCTCCTGAAAACCAGGGTCCTTCAGAGCACTGCTGGGCCAAAATGGGATAAAAATGGCAAGAGTCCTTCTAAATTTAAATTGGTGCTTGATAGGATTTTTCAGTCTGTGTTCTTTAAGCCCTTTGTCTCTGTGACCCACCCTCACCCTAGCAGCAGTCTTTGTGCAGTAATTGAACTGGGCATTAACTGCCTCTGTGGGCTAATTGTGCTCTCACCAGAAATAGGTAGTTCTGGGAGCAGGCTTTTACTTTACCAAGACCTGTCTTGACATCTGCTCCCCTAAGGGAACGATGCTTTGACCACTTGGTAGAGATTGGTGGCTGTATGCACGTCTCCTTCCCGCCTTAGTGAGCTTTGCAAGTGCTGACCTATTGCAACCCAAACTGATGAAAGCACAGGGCCCATGAAGATATTAAGTTCCAGCAAGTTTCATTAAGATCAGTGGCTAGGAAAGGGAGAGAATCCCTGTGTGACCCTGCAGGTGAAGGGCTGCAGTGGGTATGTCAATACATTAGCAGACAACAGAAAGTCCGCATAAGAAGAAGATGGTATGAGTGCCTGACCAGCGGAGGTGGGATGTGTGAGTGAGGAGGAGGGGAAGGACACATGTGACTTACTCTCTTGTAGCAATTCTTACCTGACACTTAGCACAACCTTGTTGTTTTAACTTCTGTCAGTATTGATGATAACAAATCATACTGTGTTTGCCGTGGGCAAATGCTGCTGTAAGTCTTGGGCCTTTTTTGTTCTTAACTTTATACTTAGGACAGAAAGGTACAGTTTTTCTGAGACATGATGAGTCCTAACAGTGGAAATTATTTCCAGGCATATTTTTGAGAATTGCTGTAGGAGTTGCTCCTCCTTTTCATTTCAATGGCAAAACACATTTCTCATTTGCGTCTGTGGTTAATAGGAATAGGGAGTGTGGCACAAAAGACTGTAATGACAGCAGTAACAAGTTTTTACCACAGGAATTTCTGTACTCATGAGTATCAGAAAGTTGCCTGTTTCGCAGAATGCGGGTGCAGGCTTTTACTTCCCGGTGCATTCCTTACAGATGTGGCAGCAATCTAAAGTGAATATTGTTGTCTCATTAAACAATTTCTTTTAACAGCTGCCAAGACCCATAAATGGCAGCTTAGAAAAAAGAAAGTTTAAACCTCCACAGAACCCTAAGCAAATAGCAGGTTACCTTTATTTACTAAGCACCTTGCTAGTAGACATGGCAGCACAGTCTGGAGTTACAAAACAGGGTGCAGGTAGTGCTGCCTGCCTGTCAAGAGTCATCTTCTTGATGTATTTGGAACACACCATCCTTATCCTGCACAACACATACACACATCCTCCCCAGGTTTTACCTTGTGAAGTAGAATTGTGTTGTCTCTCTTCTGCACATCAGGATATAAATACAGAGTTGGGACAAAAGGTAGCTGCCTGCAGCTCAGTCCTTAGCCCATCTTGAATATCTCCTTCCTTGAATGTTGTTTAAGCACCTGTATCTGTTGCTCTGTGTTTTAGGACATGAACGTTTAGCATTTATTGAGATCAATTGATAATTTCCTAACATTGGTATGGCACTTTACACATTCAGGGTACTTTGTGGATGCTAATGACTCTTCCAAGGCTCTTCTCAAACTCTGTTGTTCTTAGCTGGTAGGAATGGTGTGTTGTTGTGTTTGGCTTATCACTGCATTGGGCAGCTAATGCATATTCTGTCCATGCCTGAACAGCAGGAGAATGGGACATTCAGGATTCCTGGGTTCTTTTCCTACCTCTGGGAGGAGAGGTTAGATATCTTCTTCAAGAATGGTTCTAGTGGTAGACTTCCTGAGCTGCTCTGCTTAATGTCTGCTTGGTGTTTATTAATTCCTGAGTCAAAGTATTTGCACTCCTAGAGACAATCACTGAATGTGCAACTTATCATTCTGAGTGTTGTTAAGCAGATGGGGTTTGGGTGGACAGCATGGGGCTTTGGGGACCTGTGTGGTTTGGGCCAGACAGACTCTCCTCTGTTCTAGGTTCTTGTAATGGTAAAATAAGAGGGGCTATACTTACTGTTTCGTAACTGGGTGTCATGTTATACAATGCATGTGAGTGGAATGCAAAATTCAGTTGGAGCAAAAAGAAAAAAAATTTTTACTGATCCAACCTATAATACAGCTTTCTGGAAGAAAATAACGGTAATTTGAAGTTACAAGTTGTTTGCATTGTGTGAACAATGTCTGAGGTGTATGCTATATGCAAAAAACTGAGGGCTGTGAGTAAACAGTTGCGAGGGCTGGAATGCGAAAAAGAATCTAAAGTTTGTGTGTGCAAATGGTGTTTTTTCTATTAAACTCTGTCATTCTTCCCTGGTTGACCCTGGAGGTCTGCAGAAAACTGTTCAGAGGCCTCAGAAGTATGTCCCTGCCAATGCCAAGTTCTGTGAACTCGTGAGGAGGCTTGAAAATGTACTTTGAGCAAACTGGCCTGTTTCTCTGTGGTGTTTCTGGAATTAGAGGATTTATTTTTAACACAGAAACTTAAATTCATCCCAAGGCATGCAGCTGGCATATAGAATGCCAGACTGAACTTACAAATCAAAATTTGATAGACTCACCTCAGATCTTGTAAGAACCAATTTTGGTTCTGATCAGGAATTTTTTTACTGTGGGTGAAGAAACAACATTCTCCCATGCGAGAATCTATTCTAGTTTTAAAAATTCCAGTTTTAAATTCCTTCACCTCTATTTCTTTCTTCAGTTTTAATATTTGCAAAATAATTCCTCCTGCTTCTGCCCCCCAGCCTTCCCTCACCCCCCACAAAATATGTTTTATAGAATGATACTTTCTGTTCAATAATATGGACTACAGCTCTGGATAGCTGTAATCCAAATACTCTGCTTGCAGTATTTAAAATTAAACCAGTGTGAAAAAACCCCTCTCAAACTCCTTCCCAAGGTTGTTACACAGCTGAGCAACCCAATGAACAGAATTAGTTGTGTACTTAGTGCTTAACCCATCCTTGAAGGCTCTTTTATTGGGAACAGGCAGCTCTGAAATTACTGCTTCTGCCCTGGTTTCCCATCAGACTCTACAGACAGTTCTATCTTGCCCTTCAGAAAGAGCAGCCTGCCTCACTGAGCTGATGCTGAAGGTTAAGCTCACTGTTAGCCTTGGCATTCCCAAGCCTCTTAGACGTTCAGGGTGCAGTGAAAGGGTGCCTGTGGACTGGACAGCCTGCCTGCAAGAGATTGGATTTTACCAGTCTGGAGTTCAGGTTCCTGACTTGGTCCCTCCCTGCAGTCCTAATGCTCCCCTGGGGTCTCTCTTGCGTGCAAGCTCTTGCTTGGATGCAGGGACTGCATTTTGATAGAAGTGAGGCCTGAGCTTAAATCCTTCACTGGACTGAGATATGAAGTACAGTGAAGAGCTCCTGAGTATGAAGAACATGGAAGAAATAGTAGCAAGTAAAATGAGGCAAAGACAAGTGGAGTTATTAGCTTTGAAACTTGTGCAGAACAAGGGTAGAGCACTTGATCTTTTTCTCTTGTCTGTGGCAGCCCCAGTTACTGCCAGCTAAACCTCATCTGCTGCTGAGCAAACTCACCTTCAATCTGCTCCTTTGGCTTAAACATCCAGTCTGTGCTCCTGCTGAGCCAGGTGTGCCGTGAACCTTCTGCAAAAATATTTCATTGCTTTTTCTGATTTATGGCAAAGAATGTGTCTATGCTCAAACAGAGGCAGAAGCAATTTTGGGATATCAAAGAGCAATTTATTGGCTTGGTGGACTTGCCTGTACATTTGGAAGCTGTCTGCTATAGTGAGAAGGCTGTCTTGAAACATGCAGTTTTCATAAGTTGCATCACTCTTGCTTGCATGGGATATGTGGTCAGGGGGATGGGGTTTGTGGGAGGGGCCTGCCAAGATGCATCATGCCACTTTCCTTACTTCACTGCTCTGTGTCTCTCTGTTCTTCCCTTTAGAGGGGTTTTCCTCGACACCATCCTCCCCCGTCGTGATGATAATGGTGTCCGGCCAACTATTGGTCAGCGTATTCGCCTGAGTCAGGGAGACATCGCTCAGGCAAGGAAGTTGTACAAATGCCCAGGTAAATATGACTTGTGGAGATGGCTCCAGCTTTACTGTAGACACATGTTTTATCTGGAAGGCATTGGAGTTCAAGAGCACCTTAATGATCCCTTTGAGGGAACTGATTCAGGAAACACAGACTATCAAATGCTTCAGGCGGAAGCTCTGGGAGAAGCGAACTTGCCTAACATGTGTATCCTATTAGCACTTTGCCAGTATTCTTGTTTGATTTAGGTCTTAAGGTTGGTCTAGTGTAGGCTGTGTTAATAGAAAATGAAATCAGTGTACAAGACCACAGACAGTGGGGACTAGGAGTTATCAAAGTAGTGGAAGGGTACCTGGTACGCTGGGGTCTCTACACACCAACCATCAAATATCTGTTGTAATTTATATAGTTGTTGTCCCAGAAATGAACCTTGGGGAAACCATGAATGCATCTCTGTGATTACGGTGTGTTGCTTGGGAGATAACATGGAAGAAAGCTCAAAGATGCTGATTTGTGAAGCATCCACTTGAGTGCTGGAAGCTGGTGCTTTGGGCTGTTCAGGGGTGAGCTGTATCCCTCTTTCTGCTGCCACTGGGTTTATAGACTGGGAACAGCTTTGACAGAGAACCCATCTATGTAAGTGTGAAATACTATTGACCAATACCAAAGCCCTGCTTTGTATGGCCTCTGGAAAGATTGACAAAAGGAACATTGGGGGTCACAGATATGACTGGAAAATTAAATTAACCCATCAGAACAAGAGAATCCTTTTAAACTGGAGATGTTAGTGAAAGTTTATGCCACAGTTTTAGCTGAATATTTTAATAGAGAAAACCAGATTTCAGAGAAACAATCTGCTGGACTTAAGGACAGGTTGAGCGTGAGGATGCAAACAAAGGCTTCAAGCAAAGATGGCACACAGTCTGGTGCCTGTGGCTTGGACTGCAGTGACTGAGAAGGGAAGCAACATGGGAGGTATTATGCTTGGAGGTAGAAAATTTAACAAGCTCTGCCAATTTTCTGCAGGTTATCAACATCCAAGGGAAGATATTGGAGAATGAGAGAGTTGTCCTAATTACTTTTGCAAGCATGGCCCAGGAGGTTATCTAAATGGGTTGGTCTGGCCGGTAAATTGGTTCAGTTGCGAGTGGCTTTGTTCATAAACCTAATATGATCATAAGTGATTACTCCTGTTGGAATAAATGTGTAACAAAGAGGGGGAGAAGGTGAGGAGCATGAGGGCTAAGTATACAGAGTCACATCTTATGTGAGTGTCTGGCTAGCACTTCTCTGTAAACCATTTGTGAGGCCATGGAAAGTGATGGATAGCTGGTGTGCAAATCCACTGCTTCTCTGTATCCATGTACAGGTCAGCAAGTATGGGTTTGTAAGGGTCTAGAATGAATTCTGGGGACTGCAGGGTCCATATGTTTGGGGATCATTGCTTTTAGCTTATAGTGGGTGGTAGAACTTTCTTAGATGTCTTAGTTCTAATTAACTGGGTGTTTTTCTTTTTACCACTCGTAATTATCTCTAAATTGCTTTTGGTAGAACAAAACATTGTTCTTGGAAAATTATCTCATGGATTAGTTTAGGGATTGATTTGTTTTGCACTGTGTTTTTTCGATTGAGTCAGTCTTAATCCAAGCAGGCTTTTCATTCCCATAGCTGGAAGAATCAACTAGAGATTTAGATTTCTTGAGGCAAGCTGAAAAGCCACTTTGGCCTGAGGTTGAAGTCAAACTAAAAGCTACAAAGCAACATTCTTTAAAATGAGGACCCTTCTGAGGCTCAAGTTTTTCACTTGCACCTTAGAACTTTCCTACTTCTTTTTTTCCACAAAGTTTTAGCAGAGGTTATTGCAGTTCAGAACATATTTGGCAGCAAAATGATTAGAGCTTTAAGCCTACTAAACAATTTATTTTTTTCCCCCAAAATATATGTTTTTCTGGTTTGGGTTTCTTTTTCTCTTTGCATCAAAATTTATACACAGGTTGCATCTGAAAAGAGGTGCAGTATATTTAGTGACCTTAACATCTTCATCTGCCTTTTGAATCTGTAGCTTGAAAAGTTTTCTTCCTCTGCAAAATACAAAGCAGAGCAGTTGAAAACCAAGGGACTTCAACTGTGTGTTCAAGCAAGGTCTGAATGAGACTTTAAGTTGAGGACACTTTGTTCAGTAGTCAAGCTGGGGATTTTTAGGTAAAGTGCAGCAACATAATTCAGAAGTTGAATGGCAGATGGCTTCCCTTTTAGAAAGAGAGTCTCCATCTGAGAATGCCTCGTAATATCTCCCCAAAAAAAGAGCTAGTATGATGAAGGACGAGTTACAAGTATGCAGTGGTATGAGTCAGAACAGCTGCTGCATTTGTTGTAAGAAGCAGGGCTCTCCAGCTTCATTAGACTGGAGCTCATGTGGCTGCTACAGTTAGGGCTTGCTTAGTATGTCCATTCTAAAACCCTGCTGTTTTAAATTGCTCTTAATTCCCCAAAGCTTATACCTGCTGGGTTAAAGTTAGTGCCAAGCCAGGTGAAACCAAATGAAATTTACTGAAGGAATTTGTGGAAGGTAAGATGCAGTCTGCTACACAGTAGTTAATATTAGATTTGCTATGGCTGCATGATTGAGGATTTGACGACTATAGTCTCTACAAAAGGCATTAAAAAAGCTCATCCTGCTATCTTGTGCTAAGCTAAAGGAAAGAGGCCTGTGTGACTGTGCTAACTATTCAGGAATGGTTAAACTATAAATTGAGAATGGTCCTGCTTATATCATCTCCCATTCTCTGGGCATTTTCAAATATATGTAGTGTGCCAGTAATCAGCTGATGAGCTTTAAGTGCCTGTCATTCAACTACTTCATTTACAAATGAATTCTGAAGCATTTCTACTTTGCTTTTCACCTCTGTTCCTTTCTAGCTTCTCAGTTTCTTGCATCCCAGAAGTACCAAACAGTGGCCTTATTGGACCTGTTGTCTTCTTTCCTATTAAGTGGAGCACAGTTGTATTGCTTTTTGAGGTGCTCAGCGAGACACTGTGCTCTACACACAAATGTGCATTGCTCGTTGTCATGCTTCCCCCTGCACATGCAAGGAAGAGCTTTCCTCCATGCTGAAAGGCCAGCCTCTTCCAGTATGTCTGGGGAGTTTCCTCAGCAAGGGTTGGATGGTTAGATTGGTCTCCTTTCATGATATTTCAGCAGAGTAGTCTTTGGAAGTAGATGCAATAGTACCTGCTCCATAATTACACAGTCTTGCCAGGAGCTGTGTAATTACACTTAGGAGAATTAAGTCTGGGCTGTTGGAAACCTTCACTGTGGTTCAGCTGAGGGTGATAATCCCCTGTGTCACTATGGTTATGTTGTCTGTGTTTCCCATGACTTAGAGATCTCTTTATGGTTTCATATTTGTTTAAAGAGATTTTTGAGCAGAGAAAAAGAACATTCATTTATCTTGGTGAATTATGGATTGGAATTCCCTCTTTATTAAAAAAAATATATATTAAAAAACCCTTTTTGTGTGCTCACCTGTTGTTCATCTAGTCTGATCTGTCAAGCTGTAGATCAGACTTCTTTAGGGAAATTAAGAAAATCTGGCCTAGGTAACTCCTTTTCTCCTGTTTGAAGATATTAAACTTTTTGAATGGGACCAGTCTCTTTTCATCTCCAACTTCCAACCCACCCATCTAAATGTAATCATGGCTGCAAAATTATCGTGGGATAGCATCAAGCAGAGGAACAACCCCTGGCATTTCCATGAGAAAGGGAAGGCCTTGTCGGATCTTTCAAAGCAGTGCTGCTTAATCAGGGATTTTTGGGGACTGCCTTACCATCTCTGAGGAAACCAAGGTGCAGATCAAGGGCAGCTTGTAAGTTATGAAATCGGAAAAATGACTGGGAAGCAGGCAAGTCTAGGTCCCTACTCCTTGCAGTAGGTACTTGGATGTATCTACTGGGCACTCTGAAGGAAATGGGAGCTTTGATATTTGTGATCCTCCCACTTAGCCCGTCAGCTGCTCGGCAGCTGTGGATGGTCGCTCCTCATTCCAGCTCAGTCATCCTGGCTCAGAGAGCAGGAACTACAGTAGTCACAGCTTTCCCAGATGTTGGAAGCTGCTGTTCCCTAAAGTAGCGTATGCATATGCATATTCCTTGCTTCTCAAAAGTCACTCTGGGATCTACATTTCATCAACTGCAGCAGGCCACAAAATGGGAATTTGGAGAGCTAGGGGCTGCTGTGCTCAGGTTTTGTCCTGTGCAGTGTGACAGCAGGGTAGGTGCTGGGCGGCCAAAACATGAGGGCAGTGGGGCTTGCCCTGCTTTTGTTAGGATGTTTTAGCCCCGTAAAAAAAGACACGTAACAATGGTAACTAAGGAGAACTTCATTGAGCAGCTTGTAATGAAGGGAAAACAGATTTGTTGGCAGCGGTTGTGGGGTTGTGAGGTGGGGTGGGGTTAATACTTTGCATTTGATTAGTGAATGAGATTCTCCCCAGTTGAAACCTGAAAGTGCTGGCACATGGAAGGAAGATGAAGGAAGAAGGATGCCTCTTTAAAAGCTCTTTGCCCTATGTTCTTGCACTGATCATCTTCTGTCCTAGAAATTCTGACAAATTTCACATCACCCCTTTGTCAAGGTCTCAGGTGCTCAATGACCTTTGGCCAGTACCATGAATGAGCATCATTAGAGTACCAACCGCCAACCCACACACCACAGCCATGAGCAAGGGTTTTGGTAGACCCTGATGTCTTTCAGAGTCACGCCTTTTTGATAGGTTTTTTCCCCTCTCCTACAGCTTGTGGAGAGACCTTGCAAGACTCAGCAGGTAATTTCTCAGCCCCTGGCTTTCCAAATGGCTACCCCTCCTATTCCCACTGTGTCTGGAGGATCTCAGTGACCCCAGGGGAGAAGGTAGGTGCCACACCAGCACAAGGTGTACTTTGCATTTCCCTCACATGTTGTTTTGCCTGTGATGACAGTGTTAGTAGCTGCCAGAAGATCTCTGTGTACCTGGGGTGCAGAGATGGAGCCTGGAAAGGCTCCTGAGCACAACTGCTGTCCTCTGAGAGATGGAGTCAGGAATACACAGTCCTGAGGAGAGAAGAGGTAATGCTGGAGCAGAGCCCTCTCACAGGTCTGGGCTGTGTGTTGGTCTCTGATCCTCCCTCTTAGTTCAAGACTGAATCCTGCATAGACATTCCTGCCACCTCCTATCTCCAGCTGAGCTCACCTTTCAAAGCCAGGTTCAAGTCAGATGAGTTAGATAAAATGTGCTGGCCATCTGGGGTCCTTAAGGGAGCCAAAGAGCCATGAGTGACATCTGTGGCCTGCCCCTATCACACAGGCATAATGTCCCTGTCAGGAAACATCCAGTTCCCGCCTTGAAACGCCAAGCCCCACTGCACATCGGTCACCCACCCTGTCCACCTTCTTCTCAGCTCCTTTTGTTTTATTGATCTTCCTGTAGAAATGAAATCTTTCCTTGATCTAGTAACACCAGCCCTTCAGGGCTTTCATGCCGTACCAGGCTGCAAGAATGTGCAGCCCAGCTTGGGAGCTCCTTGACAGAGTGACTTTGCTGAGGACCACATTCGACACATGCTTAAGACTTGGACAAAAAAGCACAGAGTTCATTCATTTTGCAACAGCTGCTTGGCTCCAGGACCTGGTTCTGTCACCTGCAAGCGCAGTTCCATGCCCTGCTGAGCACCTACCATCAGCTGCAGGGAGAGCATCACTGGGGCAGGAGGGCCAAGAGCTGTTTAGCTTTGGAAACTCTGGCTCTGGGAGTTCTGTGGTGTGAATCCTCCTGTAAACTCTCTCTTTGCTTCTCAGCCTCTTAGGACCCAGAATCTAGATGCTGAACTACTAATGTTAAAAAAGAAATAAATAATCAAATTCAGATTAAATGCTTCAACGTACCTGTTTAATCAAATGCAGCAATTAGTAAAAAGTAGCATTGTAGCACTGAGGTGTTAGCTGAGAACAGATATTGGGCTGGTAGCATTCATCTGAATAGAAACAGATAAATCTCCTTTTGCTGTCCAAAGTCAGCAAAAGTGTGAAAAAAAATGAGTGACATCATTGCAGAGTGCACTCTGCACGCCCAGCCAGGACTTTGGGGAAGAACATCTATTTTAGTCTAATGACATTTCTGTGACAGGCTATGGACGTAAATGCATACATGGGTAAAATCTTGTGGGGAAAAAAATACAAGTACACCCCATCAGTGACCTCTATAGATCCAGACCAAGGCCTGTGATCCATGTTACGGAAGAAGGTGACCAAAGTAATAATATTTTAATGCTAAGCTGTGCTTAGTAAAGCCACTGAATGCAATTGCATCAATGGTGGTGGTGTGAGTCTGATTGTCAGAATGTGGAACCTAATCAGCAAAATTTAATCTTTCTTACAAGTGTCATTTATATGAGGGTATAGACCCCAAACGTGTGTTTTGTGACAATGTCTGTCTCTATGATGCTCACATTACTCAAAAACAATGGTACAGTTTTTAATTCTAAAAATCCAAACTGTGCTTTTTTTAAGTAGCATTTTAGTGTCTCAGTAGCATTGACTTTGAATTACAGGATTGATTTTAAAGAGGTATCTGCTGTCATGTACTGTCATGGTTTCATTAAAATACCTTGAGAAACCTTTATTTTTTGAGGAAAGCTGATGTACAAATCCCACCAACTGTCCAACTATCTTTTTCTGCATCCTCACTTAGGCAGCACTGTAGCAGAGATGAAATACAATCTGTAGGGTCTTCTTTTCAAAGTAGCTCCCTCCCCAAAGAGAAATGTGTACTCTTTCCTTTCAGATTATGTTAAATTTCACATCAATGGACCTATTTAAAAGTCGCCTTTGCTGGTATGATTATGTGGAGGTGCGTGATGGCTATTGGAGGAAGGCTCCATTATTGGGTGAGTACCTGTTTCATTTGAATTGCATTTCGTGTATTCTTCTTGATGCTTTGGGGAGTGGGCAAGAAAAACAAACAGAAACAAACCTTTATTTACCTGGAAGGACCCTACATCTGGCCGATGCACTGACCATCCCTTAATGTTTCCATCCGGAGATGTTTCTGTGCTGTATTCATTCCAAATGATCCATGCTCCAAGCCCTATGGTAGCAAAGATTTTATTCCTTCCTTTTCCAGCTTGAGAAATGATGCAGGGAGGCAAGTGAGTCAGGGCCCTGGCTCGGACTAAAAATGTGGTCTCTGGAGTTTTATTATTGCTCCCAAGTCCGGAGTGGAACTGTCAGGCAGTCAGAACGAAGCAGCTGTACTAAAGTTCCTGACCCAAACTCCTGCAATTATTTCTCAAGTATTTGTGTTTACAAATGCACAGCACTTTGTACTTTGTGCCTCTGTACTCCTAGCAGGAAACTTGCTAGACCGTGCCTACCTAGGGTGTCAGACTGTGCAAGGACTCTGCTCTGCTCCTGCTCCCACTCCAAAATGATCTCTAAGAAGTGCAGCCTTTCTGTATCCTCCCTATTCCTCTGCCTCCTGCTATTATAACTGTAAGTCTTCTGTCACTCTGAGTGGTTCTGGAGTCCCACCCACTTTGTCACTGGTTCTGCTCCTGACTTCATTCCCTAACCCTGGTGTCCCAAACATGTAAAATGCTGCACTGCAAACTGCCCCTTCTGCCTGAAAGAAAAGAAGCAATCCGGTTGTGTAGCATCCCCAGCTGTGTGAGAGGGGCTGCAGCACAGGACAGGATTGGGTCAGAGGGTTTAGGGAGATTTGGGTGCTCTCCTTGGCTCCACTGGACATCTTAGCCCTGGTACCACATAAGGTGCTGAGGCTGAAGCTGTGCTACTCTCCAGGTTTCTGTGGGCCTACCTTTCAGTGCAGTTGGCAGCCAGCTTTACTGCTTCCTGCCTGGTTTGGATTTGGCAGCATTTACTGCTGTTCTCTGGCTGCATGTGCACCAGGTAACAGTGCTCCAGCAGTTGCAACTTAGCTCCTTGTTATTTTGTTTTACTGCTGAGTAATTTAAAGGTATTTCAGAAGCCAAGCACCTCCCCAACCCCTAGTGCAGGTGGACTTGGGAGCATTTCCATCTGGAAAGAGCCACTGCATGAGTGGCCATGGCTCCCGCATGGGGCTGAGCCCATGAAATTAGCTCGGAAGAGGCAGACAGACGGCAATTCAGCAGGGGGTGGGAAGGGGGATTAGTGTGAATTGTGAAAGCATGGGCTTCTTGTGGAGAGAAAAAATACATGTGTGCTGCATATTTTCCCAGGGAAGTGTGTGAAAACCAGCCTTTAAATGGTGTATAACTTTTTATGAATGGGCCCTTTATCACACTCTGAGGAGCTTGCTCGTTCTCGTTCCTCATCTGCTTTTCCTCTTCTTGACACCCTTGTTAAACTCCAACTCTAAATCCAGGACGCAGTTGCTCAGTGACTCTAGAGGAAGGAGCTTTGCAGCACTGATGCTGTTTTTAGCATTCCCTTTGGGATTGGAGATATTCAGCACTGGGCAGCTTGGGGGCACAGCCATAGCTAAGTAAAACTGAGTCCAAGATAATATTTGGATGGGTGACTTTTCAAGATAAAAAGGTTAGTGATGAAACCACTGTTCCCAGCCAGGTAATGGGAACTAAGAGGCTGTAAGGTGCCTGGCAGGTAAGGCATTAACCAGGTTTTTAACCAGTGGGGGTTGTTTAAAGATGCCCTTACCTAGTGTTGGAAGACCAGGATCCCTATCACCACTGTCCTGACCGAATTCAACCTGAAGAACAACTCCCCACCTCTGTCAAATTCCCCCTGGGATTCAGTTGGATGAGGTACTAAGACCATGTGGAATTCAGTGTATAGCCCCGTTGGTGTCAGCTGAAATGAAAAACTGTATTTGTGCTGTGCAAGCTGCTGACCCAAGGGCAGGTTCCTGACTGTCAGTGCATACTTGGCACTTGCTCTGTTTCTGTGAGGAGTGTCTGGCTTGAGTAGGCAGAGGGGCACCAAGTTGGGGTTGTTGAGGTTGTTTGGGCTGCAGATGGATCTGGAGCTGCTCTGTTTCAGGAATCATCCTTGATGGCAGAATTTGGGTATTTACTAGTGCTAGTGCATGCCAGAGAACTTAGATCTGGGGGAACCATGGAGTAAAAAGGCTCTTGGTCTCTTTCTCTTGAGATTAAATGACTGGAAGCTTAACCGGGAGGAGCTGAGCTGTTTTTTTTCTCATCAGCATGGCCATGTCTTGCCTTCAGTTTGACTTGGACAATTTGCTCTTGGGTGCAAAATGCTGAAGGATTTTCCAAGGCCTAGCAGGTGGAAAGGACATTCCCTAATGTCACATCTCTAGAAGGATAGGGGATAGTTACCCACCATTGAAGCTCATTTGCCCAATTATGTGATAAAAACATGATCCCTTTTGAATTTGCCAGGGCAATAGAGGCTTCATCTGTGACTACTGGATTCTGCTCACATCTGAAAAGAATTTTCATTCATTTAATAATTGAAATGAATATGAATTATTGGAGAGGGGACACAGAAACTTATTCAAAAGCACAAGTGATGGGAATGAAAGGGTGTTTTCCAAAAGCAGAGCTCCTTTAACCATAGACTCTTTGCTTCCTGGAGCCACAGGTAGGTGTTACACTGTGCTCTCCATCAGCCAGGAAATCATGGAGATCCTGATCGTCTCTTTCCTGCCTTGTAGGTAGATTTTGTGGTGACAAGATTCCTGAACCAGTAATATCCACAGACAGCAGGCTATGGATCGAGTTCCGGAGCAGCAGTAACATCCTGGGCAAAGGCTTCTTTGTGGTCTATGAAGGTACAGCCCTTAGCTAGAAGTCTGTCACATTGTATGAAGCAGACAGGACAGGATGCAGGAGGTTTATGGGATCAGCAGGAGTTCTCCTGCACTGTGTGGTTAGATACAGCCATGCTCTTGTTTTTATGGAATTGGCAGATTTTTTGCGTTATTTCAGTAGACAAGGCATGGATCTTCCAACAAGATCATCACATTTTGCAGGGCACAACAGGATAGCAACACAAAGCAATAGCTTCCATACATAGGTCAGGTTATGTCTGCAGCATTGGGTGTAGCAGGAGTTTCTTTCACTGTTTTAACAGGCAAAGTTCTGTTTGGGTGCATACATTTTATATCCCTTAATACAGCTTGTCTTGAGGTGTTGTTTTTTTCTTGAGGGTTGTTTGTTTTTGGTTTTGTTTTTTTTTCTTCAAATGCAAAGATTGTTCTTTTGTTTCTCCCTGGTATGTTTGACTTACAGAAGACTGGAAATCAGCACGTCAGATTTTCTACTGGTCAGATATTTTAGAAACTTATGTGGCACTGGGATAATGAAACCACTTCAGAGAAGGAGCAATACTGCCACAGTCACTACATATCAGTAGCATCCCTTTTCCATATATGCTTATTTTTTTACAATAATGATTCTAAAATGTATTAAAAGCCTTCATTATTCTCTGGGGAACAGGCATTTTCTTAGAAGTACCAATGTTGTCACTAGTATTGAGGTTGACTCTATTGGTACCAACATTGCATCATCTTCTTTCTTCAGCCACAGGAACAAGTATGATGCTGGAAGCCCAGTGCCCAAGTGTCCAATAAACTCATGAATAATGATACTAACAGAGGGAAGTGAAGCAAACATGGGACTGTTGGGGAAGTAAAAATAAAGCATATGAGGATTTCACAGCAGTATGGGACTAACAGATCTGTTTCACAGGAGAAATATCTGGTTTCTGCAGGAATTGTTGCCCCAGAGACAGAGGTAGCTTGCCTTATTTTTTTTTTTAATATCTCTCCTGCAAAGCAGCTGTTGCCTGGACCATGTGGTTTGTAACATCCCTTTTATGGTAGTTTGCTGGAATTAGAAGTGATTAAACTAGCGTGTACGGCGTCATGCTTCATATTGCTAAATGGTATTGGAAGGAAAAAATTTTACATTGGCTACATTCCAAAGTCACTTTGCAAAGTGACTTTCTTTCCTCTTGGTAATTTCCCATATTTCCTGTTGATAAATAAATGATCCCTAAAGGTTCAATAAATATGAACAATACTTGCTTCACTTGACTTTTTAATAGAGCAACTGAAAGTGGAATGTGCAACTAGTAGTCAGACTCCAACTGTTCATATTCTCCTGCCTCTTCAAGACTGGCTTTTTATATAAACCTTTCCTGAAAGAAATTTCCCATTGGAAAGGAATGAAATCTATGGCTATGCCTGAGGGCAAGCACAGAGTATGTCTGGTAGAAACCAGCTTGTACTACAGAAATAGATATGGCACATTGCATAGTTCCTCTGTTACCTCAGCCTCTTCTTGTCAGAGCAGCAGGTACTGAGATTATCTGCATCTCTCTCCATAATTTATTTGCTGAAATAGGAGATTTTCAAAAACTTAATCACTATTTCCCTCTAAAGCAAGCTCTGGTAATGGCTTGTTTCTTTCCTCCATTGTCAGGTGGCTTGCTCAGCTGTTTTGTGACTTCTGTGCTTAGGCAATAAAGGTAATTTTTATTTCCAGGAGGGATTGCCCATAAATGTTTAATTTGCTATCAATTTTTGTCCAGAATCTTTCTGTGTTGCTGTTAGTTACTCTTTTTCTTTCGAACTCCTCCCTCACATACTGAAAAAACCAGTGGGTTTTAGCGCTGCTTCTTTGTCTTCTGCTTTAGTGAGAATGCATGTAACTGCTTGTGCATCTGAACTTTGCTGGAAGCTTTGTGGGTGAGGCCTGATTTTTGGATTCAGATTACTCTGAGTCTTGGCCCTAAAGTTTTCAGAAGATGCAAGGAAAGAGGGAGAAGGATGTAGCCACATGATGGTAGAATTACTTGATACTAAATGACAGTTAATGTAGTGAAAGTGTCCTCTTAGTTCAGTCACTCTGTCCTTGTTCTTCCATAAGATTCAATATGGGAAGATGTTGGCAGTTTTGCCCTACAGCACAGCTGGCAGCCTCAAATTTGTCGTCGTTATTGCCTTCTCAGGCTCTGTCAGCAGATGTTTTTTCCATTTAGCAGTAAGGCTTTTCCAAGTATAGTTGCCACTCAGCTGAAATTCAGTGTGAGCTACTGCAGTGAATGGAGAAAATATTATTTGTTGACTGTCAGTTTTATGGCTCTTGGAGAAAAAAAAGGTCAGTTCTCTGCTCTTGTAGTCCTCTTTATGTTAGGTGGGGGAGACAGTTCTTTAAAGAGTGCCTCAGAGCTTCTCTCAGACACCACTTCTAGCTCTGAATGTATGAACTCAAATGGCAACCTAAATTGTGCTCTGCAATTGACTTTTTGGGTGCAACTGTATGGTAGTGCTTTAGCACTGAATCTCTTAAGAAAGTGGTTAGCACTGCACTAATGAAACCATGCTTTTAACCATGTTACATTAGCAGCTTACCATGCAAAACCAGGGCAGTTACCCAATGCAAGCCATTTACAGGATGCTATAGGGAGACCCACATCTGAATTGCTAATGCAATCCATTGTGGGGAGAACCGAAGGGTGAAACTGGTTGATGTCTGGCAGGTGTCATTGCCGTACCATCTCTCTAGTACTTTCTGCTGGTGTTTTTTTGTTTGCTTGACTTTGAACCCAGCCAGAACATTCTTATGTCTTTTGTAGATGTGTGTCATGCATCATGGGGTAACATAAGTTTTAACCTGTGATCTTACTTTAATTTCTTACGTAGTCTTGCAGACAATTTTGTTGAAGTGGTATTGTCTTTGAGGTCTCTACCAGTTTTGTGTTAAAATACATTTTCATTAAATTTTCTGTTCTTCATCTTTAAACTTACTCGTTCTCACATTAGGCACTGAAACTGCACAGCAGTCAGTTTGATGATCTGGTGGTGAACAGCTCGACTTGTGCTTGTTAATATTGCCACCGTGTGGCTCGATTAGATTTGCAACTTTATTTTTATTTTTTTGGGTTTTGTTTTTGAGGGGTTTTGCCAACTTTTCTTGGTTCTTAGTTGTGGTAGCAGGTTTTAAGCAGATAAGAAGGCAACCAGGAGTATGAAACACACAAATTCCTAAATATTCTCTGTTGTAGTGAGTTCAGCTTCTAAGGACATTGGCACAGCAAGAGAGGAAACACTGTCACTAAGACAAGAGATTAGATTTGTAAAAATTTCCGTGACTTGTGTGTTGCTTTTGTATAACAAGTGGTATTGGTATAGATTTGAATGAGGAGCAGGCTTAACCTATGGGAAAACCTGCAATCTTGTGGTTTTGCTGTTTCTTTTTTATGAAGCTATTTGCGGTGGAGAAATTCACAAAGATGCTGGCCAGATCCAGTCTCCCAATTATCCAGATGACTACAGACCTTCCAAAGAGTGCATCTGGAAGATCACAGTTTCTGAAGGTTTTCACATAGGAATCACATTCCAAGCCTTTGAGGTGAGAAGTGGCATTGTATATTGTGTTACAGATACTATTTTGCCTCTGTAAGTCTTTTAAAATTAAGAAGAAAGTGGTGTAAATAACAATGTTTTAAAAGTCTCTTATTCTCACCAGAAGTTTGCTCAGAGATTTTGAAGCCAGGTTTTAAATATGATGAGTTTTCAAAAACTGTTACCTTAGACAAAAAGAATTAGAACGGGTTCAAAAGTGTTGATGGTGTTAAATTGGGACTCATGAGTCCTTAAACTTTCATTCTGGTCAAATGAAAGCAAATGGTCACAATCTAGCCAAGAAACTCTTTTTTGGTGTCACTGGGACTTGGCAGATTGAAGGAGGTGACTCCCCAAAGAACCATCATGTTCCCAGATGGCAGACGGGATTTGAAGAGCTCACAAACGGTTTTCTCCTATTGGTTATAGGATGTCTTACACTCGTAGCTAGGTTCCCAGTGGTCTGAGAACAGATGGATGAGTCAAAGACAGGAGTGGACAGGACCTTGGTTGGTGCATAAATCCCATCTGTCCCGTAGGCTGTTTTGGCTTGGATACACTTACCATGCTTGCCCTGTGAAGGGCTGATACCATTAGCTCCTAGCTGTGACCCCACAGCTATTGCTGGAACGTTTTTCTTTGTAGTTTTTCTGCTCTCTTTCTTACAACTTTTCATGGAAAAGCAGTTTGTAGACAGTCAGGCCTGGGTTTCACCAGAGGATAGCCATGAAATAGCAGTAGAACTGAGGTGTGCCTAGACTTCAATGCAATTTGAACTGCAGGAAGGCTCAGTGGCAGCCATGAGGCAAGTACCTTGTTGTAGCCAGTTGTTTGGGGAGCTGATCTCTGGCCAGAGTCTCTCTGGGTAGCTAGGCTGGCTTGAAGAACCCATACTAGCAAGGTACAGGCACATACTTTTTCTGTTGCAGGTTGAATGGCACGATGCGTGCTCTTATGACTACCTGGAGATCCGGGATGGCCTCACTGAACACAGCCCACTCATCGGTCACTTCTGCGGCTACGAGAAGCCAGATGACATCAAATCCACTTCAAACAAAGTGTGGATGAAGTTTGCATCTGATGCAACCATCAATAAAGCAGGCTTTGCAGCAAATTTCTTTAAAGGTATGTGATCTAGTACCTCTCACAGTCAAACCTGGGTACGATTCATCTCTTAAACTACTGCCATCCCAAATGACTAATTATCATTGTATCTACTTGTAGTTAAGAGCTGTTAGATTTGTCTGTGCAACTGCCAATATCAAACTTATATGCAAATTGCATTGAGAATGTAGAGAGGTTTGATGCTGAGGCATGAACACCATCTTCCTGATTAAGAGAGAAAGAAAGCCTGCTGGGCCAGTATCAGCACAGTCACTAGCATCTGGTGTGGCACAGCTGGACAGAATGTCACCTCCATTTAGCCATGCCAGAGGACACTGACATTTTCAAATAAGGTACTAATACTGCATGAAGGGTATTAAAACCAAATCATTGCTTAAGTTCTATTCCAAAAGAAGCCTCTGGAGAGGTGATAAATCTGAATGCAAGTGAAGTCAAAAAAAAACCCTGTCTGAGTGCTTTAGGAGACAAATGTGTTCCTAAATCGAGATTCTCTTCAGGAAGATGTAAGACTAAGTTTTTTTGGTTTGGTTTTGTTTTTAAGATCTGGTGCTTTACCAGCATCCTGGTGACTTGGTAGAGGCAAGAACCAAATATCTAACCGCTTGGGAAAATGCCTGCAGAACTGCTGCAAGGTAGACAGTCAAGTTTCTCTTAGGTTCAGTGACAGGTCTACAGAAATAATAGCTGCAATGCCAATATTTGGATTGCAGAAGTCCTTTATTTATTTCTGCTTTAACTTTTTTTCTCGTGTTAAGGGTGTCGTGGTCCATTTAGATTTCTCAAATTTGCAGGAGAATGTACTCTGTGAATTAAACTTTAGCTCGTAAGCTCATTAAGAAATACAACAAACAAACATGTCAGGGCTCAATCCCCTTTGTTCAGACTAGTCTGTCACGTGCATTCACTTCTTCACCATTCAGAGTGTGAGATTTCATAATCTATAACCAATAATTCTTAGGCCCTGCACTTGTGCGCAGAAAAAAATAAATAGTTAAATAAAGTCTAATTCACCGAGTACATTGTCCTGTACATTTAAGAGATCTTAATGGACTTGTGACAAAGGGTGATTGCAAGATCACTGGCAAATACCGTGATGTTTGATTCCAGTCCCTGAACAATTCTCACAGTGTCTAGACTTCCTTGTTTAAGTTTTTCAGGTTCCATAAAAACACAAAGAGTACTTCTTTCTGAAGACATTCTGGTTTCTTTCAGGAGCGAACAGTGCAGGCTGACTGTGGCAGAGATGTCTTTCAGGGATTAGAACTATGTGGAGACACAAGCCATTCTCTAGATAATCTGAGGTGCTCCTGCATGTTTGTAGGGGAAGAAAGTTATACACCTGAACCTGAGGTGCTTTCTTTGTGATACAGATAGTGAGAAATAAATTTATTCCTTGTTTTTTCATGCAAAAATGTGTAAACATGCACACTAGTACAATTGCAGACACAGGTATTCCCTGCGCAGTTTTTGCTGGCAGACTGCATCTTCCAGTGTCTGCTCCAATTTCACATATTTGACCCAGAAACGGTGTAGTTCTTGAATGGATAGATTGTTTCTAAATCCATGCCAGTGGATTCAGATAAGGAGAAGAGTATTTGCTTGGACCAAGCATCACAGTAGGCATAGCTACACAACTTCCAGCCAGTAGTGTTGTGGGCAGAGCTGGTGTCAGTGTGCCAAAGCTGGGTAGACACACCGGCAGGCTACATGTGGAGTTTCAAGCTGGGATCTAAAGTCTGCAAACTGTACCTCTATATCCAGAGGGATTGTGACTCTCAGGCACTTACTGAACAAAGTAAAGAAGCAAATTAGATGGCTCTGCAGGCCCTCTTCAGATTGCCACCCATATCTGATCAAGTGATAGGTAAATTTTGCCTTAATGAATTATGAAAGTAATAGAGCTTCAATTGCATGTATTACAATGAAAGAAAGTAACTTAGCTTAAAAAAAACAGAGTTAAGGATGGAATTGGATGCTATGCTTTGTGAGAACATGCAGTGGTAATTTCTAACTTTTCAGAGAAAATGAACCTGCAAACAGCTCAAAACAGGGTAAGCCTTTGGTCACATCTAAGAAGCAATGTCAGGGAGATACGAAGAGCAATTACCTCATATCCACCCCATCAAGTACATCTCAAGAGAAGGCTCTAGGATTATTCTGTATTAGTTTCTTCATTTTGGTAACAAATTGTATCACTAAAGCTATTTTGTATATGGTTGGAGTGTTAGCAGCTATGTGCTTATCTGACACGTTGTTGTGCCTTTCTTCTTCATGGCAAATATTAGAGGAAAAACAATACTTTGCAAAATATATCTGCCCATATCCAGGACATAGTAAAGACTGATCACAGGGATTTTTGATGATTGTAGAAATTGCAGCCTCTCTTTTCTCTCAACCAAGTGATTTAACAGCCAGATTAGAATTATTAAACCTGTACCTAAGCAAGGAGCAGCAAAGAAATACTCTACTTTCTTCATAGTGAATCCACAAACAGAAAACAGAAAATAAAATCTATTTACACTGGAACTGTTGCAGTGGGGGTTCCTGACTGCAAAAAGGCTTTGCGAGAAGACAGTGTTATCAGTAGAAGAAAATAAAGTATTTCAGCTGGAAGGGACCTACAGTGATAATCTAGTCAAGACTGTTCCTATTTCATCTACACAGCAGTAACTGTTACAGGAACATTGTATAGGGCGTGTCAAGGCGGTGGCAGTGGGGCTGCAGTGTCTGCCCTGTGCCAGACAGACAGTTCAAGCTGGCTCCACAGTGGACCCCGTGCAGGACATGTCTGAGCCCCTCAGCTGGACTGATGGCACCTCTGTGAAAACACGTTTAAGATAAGTTAAAAATTACAGGGAGAGAGAAAATGAGGGAACAAAAAATATATAACAGCAGGTTGTCTGCTCGTGGAGGACCTATGCTGGAGCGGGGGGAAGTATGAGAAGGAAGGAGCAGCAGAGTCATGTACAGACTGTGGCTCCCCATCTCCTTGTGCCTTTGCATGCTCATGGCTTTGCTAAAGGGACTGAGAAGTTGTGGTGGTACAAGATGGGGGGAGAGGAGTCTGGAGTGAAGTTGAGCCAGGAAAGGGGAACAAAAAGGTGTTTTCCATAAGTGTTTTAAATGGTTTGGTTTTTTTCAGCTTCTGTATCCCAATACCTAAACCAGTACTCAAATATTTATATTAATTGTCAATAAATTAAATTACATTCCCCAAAGTTGGGTCTGTTTGGCCCTCGATAGTAATTAGTGGGTAATTTGCCTGTCTCAACCCAGGAGCCTTCTTGTTCCTATTCTTCCTGTTTTCTCCCTTGTTCCATTGGAGTGGGCTGGGGCTGGGAGTGAACCAGCAGCTGGGTGGGAATTTGACTGCTAGCTGAGATCAACCCAGCACAGCCATGTTAGTAGAACCATCTGTTAAGGGATGCATGTGGAACCGGGGTTCAGGATGAGAAGCGTCTGGCTATCTGTATGTTAAAATGTCAGTTCAGGTTACTGAGATGTGATTGAAGAGCCTGACTTCAAAGTCTAGGATAGTAAGACTTCATGTATCTGTAAAAAGGTAAAACTACTTGCATGTCCTCCCAGCTCTTTTGCTGCATCCTGTTCAGTGAGGTGTGACCTCCCTCAGCCCCATTTCTGTGGGTACCATAATGGGCTGGTTTCTGGCAGCTCAAGTCACTCAGGAGCATGAGGAATTTAAAACAAACAAAACAAAAAGTAGGCAAATGAGAACAAAAGGCAGTAAAGTCTTTACAGGAGGCTGTATTTCCCTGCTCCTGTCTAGAAAAAGCACTATTGACTAGTAACAGTAATTGTAGTCCTTTACAGTTTGGTGTTTAGGAATCTTTCATCACTTGTGAGGTTTCCTGCAGTGCCCACTCCGTGGGCTGAGCTCAGCAGCTAGTGCTCTATTCCTTCTGTCCAGAAGTGTTGCCTGAGGAATATGAGGGGGTTTGGGTGGTCAGGAAAGTGTGACTTGTTCTGGTTTTCTTCTGACAGAGATGGATGAGTGTTCTCTGCCAGACAATGGTGGGTGTGAGCAGCACTGTGAGAACACACTGGGTAGTTACAAATGCACCTGCGAACCTGGTTATGAGTTGACAGCTGATAAAAAGAGCTGTGAAGGTAAGTAACCTACAGATTGAGGCATCTATTTATAGGATGGGTACTACAGCTCATAATGAAATTGAACAGTCTTGGAGATGATTTTCCTTGTCCCTACATCCCCTTTGTTTCAGTTTATTTTCCCCCATCTGAAAAATTTCTTTTTGTCAACATCTTCCATTGAAAAACAAGTTTTGGTTAAAAACTGAAAATACTTTGATTCTCTACTGCTAAACATTGCTAAAACCAGTTGTCCCTCATGGCCAGAGATTGCTGTTTGGACCAGATCTCCCACAGTACAGCAGAAGGGAGAGTAGGCATTACAATTTAACTATTGAGTGGCCCAAAAGTATATAAATCTAAAGCTGGAGGTTTTTTTCTGAAAAATATTTACTTTGTATAATAAAATATCACTGTTTTGTCTGCATGCAAAACAGACATTCACTGTACTGAAGAGTCAAATCCCCTGCTCTGTTATGGAGGAAAAAAAACAGGTCTTCAGTAGAAACTGTTTGTGTCAGCTTTCTATTTATGCAGTTAATCACATGCAACAAGTGTTTGCTCCTACCAACAATACAGCTGTTGGTGTGCTGAGAATCCACCCTTTGTTCTTGTCTCATAGCTCTGCCTATCAGCTGAGTCATTTGGGGAGTTCCACATGCTGTGAATGATGCTCTCAAAGTCACCTAGGTTGCCCTGATTTCTGCTTTTATCAAACTGTTTGGGGAAGAGTGCTATTGACTCGGTGTGGGCAGAGTTGGGTGTGTGCAAAAGGCTTTTGGAAGCTTTGCCTTATTTTTTTTTAAATTATTTCTTGCAATTTTTGAGTAAACCAGGATAACTTGGGCAAGTCACTATAACTTGGCAAACATTTTTTGAACTTCACTCTTAACCTTCTATTTTAAACTTCATTTGTGGGCAATACAGAAAGGATAGCCTTTGAAAATGCAGCAAATTTTATCAGAGTAAAATGCTTTTGTTTCTCCAGAGACACTTGCTTGTCATACTATTTATATTGAAGCTGTTCCCTTGGGTCAGTTCTCTTAATGCAAAATGGTGCTGGGAACAAGACACAGAAGGCTTTTGACCCTGTGGGTTTTGAAGATGTGGCTATATCAGGAAACAGCAAGAAAAATAGAAAAAAATGGCTTCATTACAAATAGAATTTTGTAGCAAAACAGGAAATTGAGGTTGACTCCTTCAGTGTAAAAGCCCTGTCCTCTCACAAGAGGAGGAAGCTGAGATGTCCTAAATTTTTAAAGGAAATGGGATATTAAAGCAAAATCTTTGACTTTATAATCTGTTTTCCCTAGAGAAGAAGCAGTCCATTTATAATAAGCCACTGAAGAGTTAACAGGAGTGTCTTCCCTAGGATTCCATTATCTTTTAATTATTCCATTACTGCTAAATTTGAAATAGTAAGGTTTGTACCACTGAGTGTAGGTGAATTTACCAAACTGGCCTTTAAAACTGTCTTGTGCATGTCAAGTCAACTGATTCACAGTAAGTCCAAGAAGAGAGATTGAAAAGGAGATCAGTCTTACATGGTGGCTCTCAAGGCCATAGCCAGAGTCTGTGTGTTTCACTGGTAACGTATATCAGGGGAGGTTTCTGTTTTCTTCGCAGTTCCCAGCATTTTAAACCTGTTCTGGAGGCTGGGATTTCAAATGTGCTGCGAACCTGAATCTGATTCATCTCCTAGTTAATACTGTGGCCCAATCTGTGTATCTGAACAGAACCAAGTAAAACTTGTGTTCATTTATTGCCTCTCCAGCTGCCTGTGGGGGCTTCATCACCAAGCTCAATGGGACCATTACTAGCCCTGGATGGCCCAAGGAATATCCTACTAACAAAAACTGCGTCTGGCAGGTGGTAGCTCCAGCCCAGTACCGGATCTCTCTGCAGTTCGAAGTGTTTGAGCTGGAAGGCAATGATGTACGTAACCAGTCCCTGCATCTCAGAGGTGGGACTATTGGCTAATGAGAACTGGATTAATCCTTGGGGTACAAGGAAGAGGAGGCTCTGTCTTACTGGTGGAGCTTCTAGTTGTTTTCCCACCCTTGATATAATTATGCCAATAACAGTGATTGTTCTTCCAGAAGTCTGGATCCGATTTCTCTGTAGATTGGAGGGATTGAAGCTGTTCTATTATAAATGGGTGTAATGGTTTAACCCCATCTGGCAGCACACAACCGATCACTCACTTTCCCCCCATGGAGTGGGGGAAGAATCGGAAGGGTAAAAGTGAGAAAAGCTCATGGGTTGAGATAAAGACAGTTTAACAGATAAAGCAAAAGCCATGCAAGCAAGCGAAGGAAAAAAAGGAATTAATTCACTTCTTCCCATGGGCAGGCAGGTGTTCAGCCATCCCCAGCAAAACAGGGCTCCATCACATGTAATGGTTACTTGGGAAGACAAACACTGTCACTTTGAATGTCCCCCCTTCCTCCTTCTTCCCCCCACTTTATATACTGAGCATGATGTCTTATGGTCTGAAATACCCTTTGGTCAGTTAGGACTGGCTGTCCTGACTGTATCCCCTCCCAACTTCTTCCGTACTCCCAGCCTCCGTGCTGGTGGAACAGTATGAGAAGCAGAAAAGGCCTTGACTGTGCAAGTGCTGCTCAGAAATAACAAAAGCATCTTTATATTATCAACCGTGTTTTCCGCACAAATCCAAAACACAACCCCATACTAGCCACTGTGAAGAAAATTAAATCTACTCTAGCCAAAACCAGCACAATGGGCTTCTTTTCTCTGCCAGTTTTGCATAATTGTAGGTATTTCCCATCCCTAATAGGTATACCATCTCCCACTTCCCCAGTGCTGCCTTTGCAGGAAATAATTGGAAATGCACAATGAAGTAGAGTTCTTCAAGGATAAATGAAATAACCAGTAAAAGTCTGTTCTCTGCCCTGCCAAGGGCAGGATGGAGTTTGAACAAAGCATTCAGTCTCATTTTCCCCACTGTAAATGGGCGCAGTGGCACTTCCTTAATTCAGTAGGCTGCTGAAGTTCATTCAACACTGTCAGGTTCTTGGATAAGGTGGGAGTAATTATTTTAGCTAAATTAAATGGAACCTTTGCTATTCTGATAAATGCACCCATACTTTAAGACCAAGGCAGCAGGGGAATGGGTGAGAAAACTGACAGATGAGATCTTGGGGAGGTTAGGAGTGTGTTTGAGCTGTTTCTGTTCCTTCTCAGTGAAGCCTCTCTCCCCTTCCTCTCAAATGCTCTGTTCCAAGTCCAGAGAGCTGAAGAATCTTCTGTCTTGTCAGGTCTGTAAATATGACTATGTTGAGGTTCGTAGTGAGCTGCCTTCTGACTCCAAGCTACATGGCAAATTCTGTGGCTCAGAGAAACCTGAGGTAATCACGTCGTATGGCAACAACATGAGACTGGAGTTCAAATCAGACAACACAGTCTCCAAGAAAGGCTTTAAAGTTCACTACTTCTCTGGTACGTGGCTGTATCCTTTCACCTGCTTAGCTGTCTCTTCTGGCCTCTTGGTTTTGATGAATTTTCTTAAACCCCCTGTCAGATCAGGCAGAGCCTGACGTGGTTAGTTGCATTTGAAAACACAGTTGCTCTGTGCTGTGTTACCTTCATCTTGGTTTCTCGGTGCCTTGTATGGTCCAGTTTCATAGTGTCAGCAAGATGCATGGGTTGTATTAATGCCTCCAGCCCTTCCACAGAAGGAAACAACAGAGAACTCAATTCTAAAAGTTATCTCTGTCCCTAGAGTCATTAAAGGAAAGCTTTTTTTTTCAGAAATTAGATTTGGAAAATTTCCGGTGGTGTGCTATATAGCAATCATTCCCATCAAAGCAGTGTGTGCTAGTGGAAGTTTCTTATCCTCTATTCTGAATATGTTGTGTCAATGATGTACCTTGCTGGCAGGTAGTTCTGGAAGTTAATTGTATGCCATTTGGAAGTAGAAATTCAGTTTTATGCTGTCTTTTCACCAGAGACCAAGAAGTGTTAGTGAGTTTGAGGAGGATGATCAGGCAAAATGGCCTTGAATTAAGACAGGTGCAGACTAGAGTCAGGGCTAGGGGAGGAAGGATGAGGTTGGTATGTTTCATCTAGTAATACATTTGGGAGTGAGAAGACAGATGAAGTTAATGAGATCCAGGGAGGGCATTGTCCCAAGAAAAATTGGAGACAAACTGCTCATAAGTTAAATTGAACTGGAAACCACGAGCAGATTCTATGCTCAGAACAGTGAGACTGAGGAGTGCATAGTCCTGAACGTCCACTGGGGCATATTTCAGATTCAGAGAGCAGCTCATACCTTATATCTTCTTCACCATCTGGCTGTTTGTGCTTTCAGACAGAGCTATTTAAAAATGAAGGCTCGTTAGAGCACATAGGAACTTGAAAATACAAGTACTGGCCAGTAGACTTTTGCCTAGGCTAGTGAATTTGTGTGATACTTTTCCTGGACTTTATTTTGAAAGAATGAGACTTTGCTATAGGTTTCTTTTAGACAGGAGTCTTTAACTATTAAACTTACATTATAAAATAAAACACATTTATGATGCATTTTATTAAATGATAGACAGTTGAAGGTAATAGTATCTGGGTTAAAAAGCTGACTGAACTAATACAGCAGTGGAGGTTGGAGGTTTGCACTGCTATCTGCCAGCCTGAATATGGATCTCCTAGGTGGTGACTGTGGTAGTCTGTCTCACTGTCAACTCAGTGTTTGTTGATTTGATCCTGCCCAGACAAGGATGAATGTTCCAAAGACAATGGTGGTTGCCAGCATGAATGTATCAACACCTTTGGGAGCTATATATGCCAGTGCAGAAATGGCTTCATGCTTCATGAAAATGGCCATGACTGTAAAGAAGGTAAGGTCCTCACTCCCTCCCCTCAGGAAAGCCAAGGTACTTCAAACACAGCTTGATTCAGGGTGCTTTCTGCCCTGTGTTGGAAGGAAGTTTGTACAATATACCAGGCTAGGGCACTGAAAAAGCCCCAGCTAGGTGAAAAACTGCCAAGAAAAGGAATAGAGTACTGACCCGTTGCCCAGACTTGCCCTCTGTATGGCCATGGGGGATGGACAATGGGGGGATGAGAAGTTGGGCTAGCAAAAGGAGCAGTTGTGAGATTAGACTGGTCACTTCTGCTTCTTTTAATTATTGTGTTTATCAAAAGAAAAGGGATGGGCTGATCTAACCATTTACTGGTGCCAAAATTACCTTTCTTCCTGCACCCCTACCCCTGCTGTGTGCTGCCATGGCCTTCCTGTATACAGTGTTTAGTCCTTGTCTGGTCTCTCCATAAACTGATTCAGCTTTCCAAGGTGGCAAAACAGTGCAAGGCTGACATAGCACCAGAGTCAACACAGTGGAGGGGTTGACACCATGGTCATGGAAACAGGGCAGATGACATGAAGGAGCAGGGGAATACATTAGGGAGTAAGGATGTAGATGAGGTCAATGAGGCCCAAGGGAATGAGGTGGTCTATTTCACCAGCTCCAGAGTAGCTAAAAAAGGATAGGTCAAACCCACCAGAACTATGCAGTCATACTAAAAGGTCTTGGGTGCCTGAAGCCTTCCCTGTCTCTGCCCTGTTGAGGGGTCTCAGCGGACAGAGAGGAGCACGTAGGACACCACAAGGTTCCCATGTGATACTTGCCTCAATGTGCTCTCTCTCTCTCAAGCTGGTTGTGAGCACAAGCTGAGCGGTGCAGAGGGAACAATGAGCAGTCCAAACTGGCCAGACAAGTACCCCAGCCGGAAAGAGTGCACCTGGGACATCTCTGCAACACCTGGCCACCGAGTGAAAGTGGTGAGTAACCGGGGGAGAAGCAGGCTGGGTTGTGAGGAGCTGAAGTGACGTATCACCACCACTGTGTGAGTGGGAGGCTGATGCCCACAGGTCCTATTTGGGGCTCTCTGGGTGGCTGCCCTGGCTTGCAAAAGGGCAGAGGGTCTCAGAGGGACACAAGGCAGGGGAGAAGCAGCTTGGAGAAGACTCCGGCAGGTGACAACTGCAGAGTATTGCCCTCTGTTTATAGGCAATAACATGCCCTCCCAGCCCTACCTCTACTTGTGAGCAACTCTGTTGGGGCTGTATCTGCCTAAGGTGGTGGATGAGCCAGTCCCCAGGTCTCTGAGGGAGAGGCATCAGGCTGATTTTACAACATGGCCTGATGGAAATGGCAGGACATGCCCAAAGCTGTGCAGATGGCCCATGCACTGGGGGAAATAATCCCTGTGCTCAGGGGAAGAAATACTGAAGAACAGCCCATTTGGTGCTGGGCAGGGTTTCCAGCAGGAAAAATAAATGCTTATAAAGCTTGCAGTTGGTAACTGTTGTCATGCACCCATGTGAGGCAGCAAAGCTAAGGCAACATGGCACATTGATATGGAATTCTTAGCTTTGCCTCCCTGAGATCACTCTCTGTGAAAACACACTATTCTGTTTTAGGTTGTGGGATAGGTGCACCATTTGATCTGTTTCTCACTTGGCATTTCATCCTCTGCTAATTCGCATACTCAGATTTACAGATGTCTGTTTTAATTCTCCATATTCTTGCTGTAGACCTTCAATGAGTTTGAGATTGAACAGCACCAAGAATGTGCCTATGACCACTTAGAAATGTATGATGGGCCCAACAGCAAGTCACCTATCCTTGGCCGCTTCTGTGGCAGCAAGAAACCAGACCCTGTAGTGGCTTCTACCAACAAGATGTTCCTCAGGTTTTACTCTGATGCTTCTGTGCAAAGAAGAGGTTTCCAGGCAAAGCACAGCACAGGTAAGCTGGTAAGCTGCCAATACCCCAGTGCTGTAAGATATCATCAAGTCTCACTGCAGTTTTCACTAGGCAAAACCAGACACACTTTTCTCCCAAATAAGCTTAGCCTGAACTTTAAGTGCTTGTATATTCAGTTCCCAGACCTGTCACTGGCACAATACCATAAATACCGGCTTCCATAACAGCACAGAAGTCTCTTGGTATTGGACATTCCTGGTCATGATCTTTGTTTAAATTGGAGGTGTTTGGTTGACACCTCCTGTTTCACATCAGCCATCAAAAAAGAAGGTGGTGCAATTTAGCCCATCTATTGGCCCACACACAAAACAGGCCCAAATTAGTATGATTATGGTAGAAACAGAGCTGTGCTGTGGACAGACACAGCTTGATCCTCTTATCTCTGGCAGCTCAGAGGTGGGCGTGTTGTACTAACATTCACTTCTTTGAAATCTGTGCTACTGTAAACAGGTGAAATGTGCTCTGAGTGGCAGTGCATGAGAGACTGGTGAAGAGGCATCTTCCTCATTGGCTGCAGGAAAACTCTAGGTTAAAGCACACATTCTGTACAAACACAGGGCTACTTTTGTGTATTATGTGGGCAGAAAAGGATTGTTTTGCTCCCCAGTTTTCTGATGTGCTTCAGCTTCCTGCTGTCAAAATACTTGGGGTCAGAGTTTTGGCTACTGAACAAGTGCAAAGAACAAAGCAATTGCTTTCTAAAAGAATATATTTTCCCAGAGTATAATGTGTCAAGAGCCCCATCCTGCCAGTTTAAACTAGTCACCTCTTTCCATGCATGTTCTGTACCAAAAGAACCAAGCTCCTCTAAGCTATGTGAGTCTTTGGATTCACAGGTGACTGGAGAATTCACTGTTTTATGGTAGTTTGGTGTGGTGTTTAATTACCTTTCCTGTTGTACTTCAAGCTGGAGGTCTTCTCTGCTCATGACTGGCCCAAAAGTGGGATGAGTCTTTTTGTTGTGAGGTAAGGCCTTTGAGAGACTGTTTTGTGCCCTTTTCTTCCCTCAGAGTGTGGTGGGCTCTTAAAGGCTGAAGTACAAACTAAGGAGCTATATTCCCATGCTCAGTTTGGGGACAACAACTACCCAGGTCAAGCCAACTGTGAATGGGTGATTGTAGCTGAAGATGGTTATGGGGTGGAGCTAATATTCCAGA
The DNA here is from genome assembly GCA_035222235.1 of Margarornis squamiger. NCBI lineage: Eukaryota > Metazoa > Chordata > Aves > Passeriformes > Furnariidae > Margarornis > Margarornis squamiger. The sequence continues at coordinate 15,799,846 of JAWWTY010000158.1, read as the reverse complement.
TATTCGAGATTGAGGAGGAGGCTGACTGTGGGTACGACTACATGGAGATTTATGATGGTTACGACAGCACTGCACCCCGTCTGGGACGCTTCTGTGGCTCAGGGGTAAGCCATGATGGTGGTCACGTTTTAGGGATCATTGGGGGTGGCAAGAAAGGATACTCATACTATTTTTGGAGAGGGGGAGCTGTCGCAAACTGGTAATGAGAATGCTTTGTAACTGAGTTTTGCTTCTTCCCCTTTGGCTGTAGATCACAGCTATTTTATCTGATGCACAGGGTTGGCTGGAAAACCATGCTGACTGACAGTCCCTTTCTAGCCCAGGGTTGTATGCAGCAGCATGAGACTGCTGCACTGCTGTGCCCCAGCCCTGCCGTGAAAATGTTGTGGAAATGTGAGAAACAGTTTCCAAAGGGCAGTTTCATCTTCAGTCACTTTCTCCCTGAAGCCAGTTTATGTTGTGGTTATGCTATGGCAAGGGTGAATGGTGGAGGGACTTAGAGAGCTGCTTGTTGACTCCAGGATGGGATGCTGTCTCCTAAACTGTTACCTGAATCCTCACTGATGGTGTGTAGTTTTTAAAATCAGAGGATTTTGGTTTTGATTTCTCTAGGACTTCAGCAATGAAATGGAAAAAGGTTCTTACTGAATTTAAAGAGAGACAATTAGGGATCAGGTGTGTGGAAGAAGACCTCACAAATTGGGGAAATCATCTGGAAAATAAAAAAAGGCATAGCAGCTCAGTGTGAAGAAGTTTAGGGCAGCAGAGTAGCAGTGTACCTACCTGCACATTGACAAAGGAAGAATGGCTGGGAAAGTGTTGGTCCAGCAGAGAAGCACAAGGAGGTTGTAGCAGGTCACAACAGTGTGGGAGATAACCAGAGTTGTCACATAAGATAAGTACCTAAGTTGTTTTGCTGCTAATGAACCCTGGGAGAGCCTCAGCTGCCAAACAGGATCCAGTTTGTATTGTGTCATTTCCTGAAAAGGTAACAACAAATTAGAGTAAACCTAAAGAATGAAACAAGAATATCTGGAAATTCCTGTGAAAAAAACCCTGGAAGAATTAGGATTGTAGATTTGACTGTCATCAGCCTTGAAACATAAAGAACAAGGAATACACTTAGGAGGGCAGATCAGGGCAGGGGGTACTGAGCACTCAGTCTTCATGTTTACTGGCCATTCTATCTTCATTGTAAGCTTAAACTCTATCATCATAGTGCAGACAGTTATTTAGTCAGTAGACTTGACCACTATGTACTGTCTTCTTTCCTTTTCTGCAGCCTCTGGAAGAAATCTACTCTGCAGGAGATTCCATCATGATTCGATTCCATACAGATGATACCATCAACAAGAAAGGCTTTCATGCCCGATACATAAGTACCAAATTTCAGGATGCATTGCACATGAGAAAGTAGTTTGACTGCTCCCCACAGACATTCCTCATATGAAGACTGAGACATTTAACTGTGACCTTGTCCTTTTTTTTTTAAAGCTTCTGTGCACCTGGCCAAAAGCAGTGTACAGTATTTTCTGTAACTAAAACTAAATCTAGTCTCAAAGATTTGCCTCTGCAATTATTAGCATGATCTTTTCCTGTTAATATACCCAGGACCAAAAAATTGTCTTCTAATCATACCTGCCAGGGCATACACATTGTATTTTGCACAACTTGCCGTGAGGCTGAGTGAAGACTGAACTTGAATTGAGAAAAGCCTTCGTCTCTTGCATATCTTGTTTCTAGGTGATATTTCCCAAGCATCCACATGAGCTGTCTGAACATATTTTCTGGTGCAGGTGATGTGGACAGACACACAGTAGGATATTTTCAGAGGACTTTGTGAGCCGTCTGCTCTCCCCTACCAGCCCAAAATACTCTGCAATAAGAGAACAACCAGATGTCTGGACCTGCATCATTCCTTCTGTCTCGTCTTGCTTATTGGTGATTGGAGAGCACGGCAGGGGACAGGGACAGTCTCTTTAGGACTGCTAGCTACTTGGATCCCAGTGAATGAGAAAGGCCCAGTGTCTGATTTGCAGTAATTGTCATGATATACATTGAATGGAGGTACTTCCATGCAGTGCCCAAGGGAAAGGTGGTGGCTGACATGGAAATGCTGCGGTGGGATGCAAGGTGTGACTCTGTGATCATGGCAAAGCTTAGTAATAGGAACGCTGACAGTATGCTCCAGTTACACCACCAAGCAAGGCAGCTCAGAGGGCCATGGCAGCGGTCCAGGCCTTATCTTAAATAAGAAATCTCTCCTCTTCACTATGCCTGCTTTATCAGCCTTCTTTACACTGCTTCCTTTCCTTACTGCTTCTCCCTGTGAGCCCTTCCTTTTCACAGTGGAGCTGCTCTCTCCCCAGGGCTCCCCACCACAATGTAGGAGTGCTCTGTGACATCAGCTAGCTGGAGCATCTCACTGAAGGAAATGCCAGGGCAGAGTGAGTCTGGGTGTCCCTGAGGCAGAGGGACACAGGCCATGCTACAGCTCAGCTCTGGTGAGCTCTGGGAACCTGTCAAACATTGCAACCTGCAGGCATGGGACTAGAAACAGAAGAGCTCTTCTGGATTCTGCTTCCTCCCAGTTTGTCACTGGTGCATGGCCTGGTCTCTTAACTTCATGGCAAGGGTGCGAGTGAGATGGTGACTTAGAGCACTTTGGGCTCAAAGGCTCAGACATGCTCTTGTTTGCTCATGGAAACTACCAAGCCACAGGCTTGAAGAATTAACAGGTAGTTTGACACTTCTTTGGGAAAAAATAGGGAAAACTGTGCTTTTGGGAGAACCACTGTAATTGAGCTGTTGATATGGGAAGAAAAAAAGAAGACTTTATTCTGAATGTTTCATTAAGGCACTCATGGGCAATTATGAGCTAAAAGCTGAGGTGTGTTAGCTTTAATAAAGTATTTATAATCCAAGGATTACTATGTTTACATAACCGATGTTCTGTCAGGCTTCGGGGTAACACCTCTCTAGTGGATGACTGTGGAGAAGTGTGGGGCCAATGCCACTGTCAGGCACAAACGACATTCTTGGAGATGAGGGCATTTTCATATGGATAATAAATAGATCCAGCCCTCTCCAGAAATCCTTGAATAGGATATGGCCCAAGTATTGTGAATACTAGGAGAAGCAAATGCATGAAAATTTTTTCTTGCTTAGAACAAGAAAAGTAAAGTAATTTATACACAGACACACACAGACACACAGACACACACACACACACACAGAGGACTATATGTGTATAAAACGTGCATGTAGAAGACCAGTAGTCAAAGCCTTAATAAGTGTAATGTGAACAATACTGTACCATTGATTATAGCTTTATTGTGGCTGTATAAAATCATGTTATCTCTGTTTTGGTTTTTTTTGGTTTGTGTCTTTGGCGGGGGGAGGGGGTTAGCACTGCTTTGTTTCTTTTTTCAAATTTTGAGGCCTTCTTACAAACAAGACCTCTGATCTCGAGCTGTTTGACCATGCAGGTCTGGGGAAGTGAGCTCTGCTAGATGGGGTGTGTGTTTGTCCTTCTGTTCTTTGCTCCACTTCAAGCAAAATTACAGTGCCTCAGGATTGGATATAAAAATGTGATGTCAATCCCTGTGGAACAGAAGCAAAGTTTCAGGTGACAAGCAGCAGTTCAAGTTTCCTGACCCTCTAGTGGCAGCCATGGCTCTAAGGAAAGCGACTGAAGCAGCTTTCCATGTACTTTAACATCTCTGTTCCATGTTCTGGTAATTTCCCATCTGCCCCAGACTGGTTTGTTGCAGATGCTTGCAATGTGGCTTGACAGATGTACTACACTCGTTAGCATTCATCCACGTGTCTCTTGTGACAGTGTGCTCACAACTCTTGTACTGTGCATTTCAACCAATGATCTTTGTAAAATATTTCTGCTGTACTGACTGAACCTAAAAGTCAATAATTCTAAACGTGAAATTTTCTTAAGAAAACAAATGCCAGGCCCTCTGATGTGTGTGTATGTATTCTGGTCTTTATGTGGTTTTACATTTCACTAACTAAAATAATTTTTTAGAGGGGAAGGAGAGGAGGGTGTGGGGTCAGTCATAAATGTACCTGTCCCCAGAACAAGTGAAAAAGTTTCTGCATTTATTAAAGACTGTGGTTTCAGTTGCACATTCTGGTGTATGCATGCATTTTCCACTTCCTCAAGGGGAGGAAATTTCTTATTACATTCCTTGTTCTGCCAACTGTTGTTTGTGTCTTCTGCTAATACCAGATGGGATTTACTCTCTGCAGGAAGTGACTTTTCTGTGAGCCTTTAGATTTGTCTTTCTTTTGCAATCAAGGGAGCATTAGTAAGTGGGGCTGAGAAACAAGTTGGTCAGCCAAAAGGCTACATCATTGTTTCATGTTCTGCACTCAGACTTTAGCGGGCCGAGATGCAGATCTGCAGTGATAAACATTAGCGATTTGGAAATCAGTCCATATACTTCAAAGGATGAGGCTCATTTGCTACACTACAGGCTATGGCCTTCATCAGCAGGTCCCAAAGACATGAGACATGAAACTCCTGTGCAAAGGACAGCAGAATGAGCATGAGGCAGATGTTCCTTATTGCAAAGTTGTGGTCCATGCACCATGGTAGCAAAATGCTGATAGGCAGAGCCTGAAATGCTTTTCTTCCTCTGTCCACTGTTTGATGTCTACCCTGCTTGCTGAGAACCAACACATACCTAGTTCATCCATGTCCCACCACCCAGAACATTTCCTGTAGTTTGTGTCACAGCGATCCAAACCTTCATGGTGGCTGAATTTACTCCCAGCTATTCCCAAAGGCAAAGCAACAATGGAGATGAAGAATAAGAATCCCCATGTAGCCTCCTGCATCAGAGTACCATGGCACAGTATGACCCTGGAATGAACCTAGAGACTGACAGTCAAGGCAGCAGGTAGATGTGATGTCCAAAATGACAGCCATGAGTCTTCAGTCACATGGAGCATTACAGTCCAAAGCAATGTTGAAACATCAGAAATGATGCAGCCCAGTTGAAGCTGCTGGGAAATGGGAGGTAAAATAGAAGGTGGGATATGAACTGGAGGCACAGCTGTTAAAGAAACACACACAGACATTTGCAATTGCAGTGAGATAGGTTCTTGCTGTGCACATGCCCTATCTATTGTGTGTGTGAAGATCTTTTACAGGTGTATATCTTCTCTACTGATCAAATACCATGTTCCCTTAATAACTCTTTCCACACTATCTGCCACCAGTGCTGTTTGACATGGCTGGTTCTTTTTTTATTCTGCTTACTTATAGAAAGAGGACTTAATTTTCCAGAAACTGCCCAAAGACCATCCAGTCACCATGTGTGATTTGATGAAGGGAATATCCATTGTCTGCCAGAAGATTCTTCATCCTTTAAAAATACAAGTACCCAGTGGAACAGCTCACTTCAGACAAAGAATGAATGCTTCAGACCAGACAGGCTCGTTGGTCTCAACATCAAGCCAGCAGAAATCCTCCACTTTGTCCTGGCATTTCCAGCAACTACTCTACCAGATGAGATGCTAGCCTTAGAAAGAAAGAGCAGGATTTTCCTCAGACTGATCTGTGGTTCACCGTAAGCACACTCTTGGAGCCAGGAGCTTATTTGCCAGGCAGCTGGCAGAGAAGAGGTGGAGTCTCCAATGCCCTGAAGCCCAGCTTCCCAGGTGCATGCCAGACCCTGCCCCTGGCAGGGACCTGGCCCTGTCAGGTGTGCTGGGACCCAGCCAGGTTGTCTGAGTCAGTCCAAGGGAAATGCCATCATCTCTTCCTCTTTGCAGGTCCACAGTTTGTGCATTGGAAGAGAAACTGCTCCTAAAAGGAGCACTAACTCTGGCACTGGGCAGTCTGCTGTTACTGCATGCAGGGATTTCTCAGGGTGAAGAGCAAAATGGTGAGTAGGAGTTGGTTGGCTCTTGGATGGAAGTAGTGGGAGGAGGTCAGAGAGTGGGAGAGGTGAGGTCACTGGACTGCCTATCTATTGGCTGAAAAGCTCCATGGTGTGTTTAGCCCTCCCATTCTCTGTCCTGACCAGATCAGTCAAGCTGTCCCCATCTTCAGCTCTGCATTTCCATGTGGTGCAACAGATGGTTTCAGATATCTGCTTGGATTTTAGCATCTGCCTCGGTTTTTCTGTCCTGGAGGTATTGCCTGGTCTTAGGGCAGTTGGAGCAAAGAGGAGAGTGGTGCCATCCTTGAGGAGATTTCTTGTCTTGGGAGCTGAAATGCACTGGTGTCTGTTTGAAAATGGCCAGGTGAGAGTGGCTGAGGTTGAAACCTCCTTCCTCCCGGTAGCTAGCTGACTCTGAGGCTAAAGCGACATTCCTGTCTGAAATGTAATAATGAATTAATTCCATGAGCATTCCTTGATTGACAGAAGACCTACGGGAGTGCAGCACAAAGTTACTTGTTAATGGCATACAAACAGAAATAATAGATTAATGGCTTTGATCTCTCTAAGCTCTGTTGATCTTCTTTCCCTTTTTTGCTCTTCCTCAGCCCTACCCAGTGAGTGGCACATAGCCTGTGCCAGCTCCATCCAAGAACTGGCCAGTTCTTATCCATGGAGCTATATAGACACTAAAGAGGGGATGGTCCCTGCCTGCCAGCAATCAGCGGTTGAGCAAGTGCAAGAGAAGCTATCATGTTCTGTAGGAGCTGGGGGTGCAATTCTGAAAGAGAAATTTCTGCTTTTATTGAGTGAGTGTTGTGGGTCTTCTGACATTGTCCTAAGGCTGCTGATGTTACTTTGTAGCAATAAAGAAAGGTAAGAGTCTTAAAGTACCCAGATTCCTGCAGTTGTCCTCTTTTCCTGTTTAAAAATTGTCAAATCCAGGTAGAAGTTAGTTTCTTAAGCCTGTAATGCTCCTTTCACCAAAGAGAATGTGTGTGTCATTTCAGATTTCATTTCTGTTTTCTTCCAATTGAGAGAGGGGGTGGTGAGGGGAGAAGTGTACTAGTCATCAGCAGTTATCAGAGGGTCCTTTACATATCCTGACACTCAATTAAGATACGTGTTACAACCATTTCTTTGCTAAAAGACACAAGGTGCTTCTCTCTCTCTCTTCCTGCAAAAATTGTGGGCCTGCAAAGAATTGGTATTTTTGATCCCAGCTTCCTACTTGCTATACTATGAAATATAGCCTCTGTTCTGATGTACAGACCCTTTCTGGTTTTGCATCTTCCCAGTCAGGGTTCAATGGCATTTCACTGCATAGTTATCCAGCCAGGGATGGGTCAGTTGCTTTTCTCAGCTGAATCATAGTCATCACATACAATCAGTCCAGCCACAGCCTGTCTCACAGTGGGGAGGGGCAATTTTCTCACTGCTGAGTTGCTGAAAAATATGGGTAGTGATCATGGCTCTTCTTTGTTAGACAGAGCATCGGTTACCTGTAGGGGCCAGAGAAGACCCGTGTGGCCTGTGGCCTTTGAGGAACCATGTCCAGCTCTCAACCTCTGCCCTGTTCCCAGAGCCCTCTCCCCATGGCTGTCTGGGGTCAGTGCTGGGTCCTGCAGCTCTCATCTGTAGCAATGTCAGCTTGAGATGGTGGGTCAGTCTGGGAAAGGGGACAGCAAGAGCGGCACCTGCTCTCATCACTGCCTGTGTGGTGGACTTCTTTGTTGGAGCTGCCTGACAATTTGGAGCTGAGTGTGACATTTTGCAATGGCGAGAAAAAGTCAGAGGGTTTTTGTGTTAGGGCACACCAGATTTGCTAGAGCCCTGCACATGTATCCAGGCAAGGCAGTGCAGGCAGCTGGCACCAGCATCATGGGAAGGACAGAGAGTAGACTTTTGCAAAAACACGTCTTTTCTGGGGCTTCCCACTCCCCTTTGTGCTGCTTTTCCTTCTGAGTCCAACCTTCTCTGGCATATAGTTGTGCTTATCTCTTGCATAGGCTTTGTATATGTTTTTTTTCACCCTCAAGCCCCTTTTTGAGGAAAAGCATATATTCTTTCCCTTCAGTCAGAGACATTGTTGGAAGGAGCAGAGTTTGGGTTCTTGCTTATGACTGGCAAGTACAGGCTGTGACCTTGGAGTGCACCTGGGTGCTCCATGTGTTACTGACCACATGCTGTTGGAGTCTTGCAGCTGCTCACCTAGCCTCTCCCCTTTCTTGCTTTGTATGAAACATTTGTTTTGTAAATGTTCTATAACCATCTATTTCTAGACTTCTGCACATACATCTGGAAATGCAACTGTCCAGCCAGATTGCTCTTCTGGGGTAAGTGTATATTTCATTATTTAATGCAATTGATTACATGGAGTGTTTTCCCTCTGAAATCAAACCTCTGCTTCCCCTGTCCACCCCAGTGCACAGTACAGCTGGGCTGGAAGCTACTGTTTTGATCCAGGGCTTCAGGTTTCTTCCTCATATTGGCTTTTCTTGCTGTTATATGGTAGCCAGTCACCTGGCTACTAACTCTGTGTTAAAGGACCACACTGCATGCATTTGACTGGACTGTCTTTCTTTGTACGTTAGTATGAACCCTGGGTGGTTGGAGTAGCTGCAGGAATACCCAGCATTCTGGCCTTGGTCCTTGCTGTCATCTTGGCAGTGGTCTGTATTCTCCAGTGGAAGAACTACAGCTGGAATCAGGTGACTACCTTCTATCTTCTGGGTGCCTAGGTGCTCCTGAGCATAGATCTCCATATCAGAAACCTGATTCAATGTCCTCTTCAGCTCTTAGGATGTTCAGGACCACAACCCTTGGCTCTTCAATTTTCTCTGCTTTGTCTCTCAAAGGTTAGACCTCAGCCTAGAAGTTGAAGGGTTCATAAGAATGAAAGAGAAATTCATGTTAAAATACTGAAGGGGCACTGCCAAGTGGTCTGTTTAAATAGCAGGAAATTAAAAGACCATGAACTGTCACCATTGATCTTCAGTGGATTTCTCTCTCGTTTCCTACAGGAAATTGATCCTTTAGGGATCTTCTCACTCCAAATGGTGTTATTTGGCTCCAGAAGCATTGCCAAGGTGTTTCATAGTATGTTTAGCTTGAGCCCTTCCTTTGTCTGTTCCAGCCCATGGATAGGTCTTCATGCTCTGCCTACATCCCCAGTGCTGGGATTTCCAGAGTTAGGAGTTTCTGTAGCATCATGCTTTTTTCCTGTGAGGTGAAAAAGTCATCTGCACCACCCAAAGACACATTCAGCCTGCCCACAGAGGAAGAATGCCATGAAGCATTCTGGCAGTCAGACATTGCCAGTTCCACTTAAAAAGTCCCTTTTCTTCCCCTACCACTTTACAGATGGTTTTGACCAGCTTTTTTGCATTGGTGAATCTTTGTTTCCTTACTTTAGCAAGAAAGGGAGATGATTTCCCTGTAGCTGTTGTTGGTCAATGTAGTTTCTGTTCTCTCCTTCCCTCCTCTCCCCTCCTCTCGAGTGTTTTCGCCTCTTAAGAGACCAGATAGATTTTGCATGTTCTAATAAAGGCAACACTCAGGCATTGAGGTTTCCCCTCTGCAAGGTCATTCTCGTGGGCAGGTGTCAAGTGGATTCTGTGATTGTTCCAAATGAAACAGTGTTATGGCATCCAGTTGAGAATATGTTGGATATTTTCCCAAATATTATCTCGTTTGTGGTTTTTTATCCCCTGAGTATGTCCTGAGTTCTGGAGCTATTCAGTAACAGAAAATTTTCTCACTGCCCTGTGCTTCTCATGCAGTTGTTTGTGACTTGCTGATAGATGTTGTTTGTGACTGTTTTGCTCATTACTTCAGATGAATCAACATCCCAATGGGCAGGAAGGACATGAACAGGAATCATCCCCTCCCAGACCTCCAGACGTAAGCCATCTATTAACTTGTTCTCAACATCATGTGCTGCTGAGTTACTGATCACAGGACTGGCTTTAAGGGTACCCCTGGACTAATAGAAAGCTCATGGTATCTCCTCTCCACGCTTGCCTGGGTCTCCTACATGACTGCTGTTTCTGGTTGCACATCTGTCCATTTGGTGCAATTCCAGATGAGAGTTCAGCAATGGTTTGCCATTGGTTTAGAGTACAGAGGCATTAGAGCTGCAGCCTTCATGGGCAAAAAATGGAGGAAGAAGGAGGAATGGACCTGAGATGTGGGCAGATACGGTATTTCCTTCAAAATAATACTAAACACTTCCAAAGGGAGGTGGGAATTCTAGCATGCTGTATTCTCTGCAATACTCACGTTGTTTCCAAGGACTTTGTGAAAACCAGTCACAGAAACTGTATTTTGCCTCTAGGATTTCTATATGACCATGATGCAGGGGACAACAAGTATCTATGTAAATGAAGATCAAGACAAACACCACAAACTGAACATCCAAAAACAACCAAGGCCCATGAGAACAAAGGAGCCCAGAAGAGAGTCACCTGTGGTGGAATATTTTTATGAAAACCATCCAGCCTGTCACTGAAGGAAAAGTACCAATTGCAGCTTGGCCCAGAAATAACAGATACAACCCTTTCCCCAGACACCAGGATCACACGGTTGCCATTTACAAGCAAGAGAGTTTTTTCTTTGTGCCTATGTGAAATTCTATAGAGAACAGGACTAAAAGTAATTGGATGAGCAAAGAACTTGTTTGCTATTGTGCCTCTGAGATGTAGAAGCAGAATCAGATTTCCCTGGAGTACCCCAACTTCTCTGGGAGAGATGGTTTTGCTGTTCTCCTACATTAACACATTTTAATAAAGAACATCTAAATCCTTGCAGTGATACTGATGGTAAAAAAGAGCAGCCAAAGAGTTGGTTGCAGTTCTTAATAATCAGGTAACTGAGCTCCTTGCAGCAACCTTCAAAAAACAGGAATGCATTCTTTTCATTTGGCAGAAAGCCCCCAGGCTGCTTCCCCCTTCCCTTCCAGCACCGTGGGCCTTCCTGACTGGTGTGTTGCAACTGCTCAGGAGATCCTTGCAGGCAGCAGCAGTGAATGCAGTGGATGAAGAAGGAAGGGCCCTTGCCCAGGAGGAACAGTCCTTCCCACAGGCTGCTGCCCACAGGCACTGCAGACCTACTCTGCAGCGCAGCAGCAGATGTGGACACTGCCCCAATCCAAATTAAATAACAGCTCAAATCCTCCTAAATAGATTTTTCTTTATTGGGTCGCTAAGGTACACACAAGCAGCGCTATCCATCTGGAAAGCATGGTCTTGGTGGGACAGGTGCTGCAGGAGCAGCCATGGGAGCTGTGTTTGTGAGAAAACCAGCTGATTGATGCAGCCACTGTACTCAATGATGCTGTGACAGAGCATCAGTGCAAGGGGCTTCAGTGTCACCCAGAGCCTCATGTGATGTGCTGGAGTTCTGGGAGGCTTCAAAGGTGTCTACTCTGTGCATATACCTGTGTTTGGACTGCCTTCCTGAAGCCTGGAAAAGGTGGGCCAGTGCTCCTGCTGTTGGTTTTAGTAAAGGAGGTATAAAGGCATAGCCAGGTTGAGGACAATGTAGAGAGTGGTTTAGTGCTTTTCAGCGGGGGAGAGCATGGAGCTGGTAGGCAGGAGGTACATTGCCTGTCCCACTCAGTGTTGGGGTTATGTTGAGCTCCTGAGGGTCAACAACAGACTTCAAAGTAAAGTTCTGCAAGATGATGGCTATGAGTAAGAATATCTCCATTCGTGCCAGGCCTTCTCCAGGGCAAATTCGCTTTCCTGAAAGTGAAATCAGAAAATAGCACTCAGCGGGTGTTTCTGCATAGACCAGACTTCGTACTAAGCAGATGTGTTGCACAGCTTTATTTATGACACACGGTCCCAGCAGTGAGATGACTGTCAGGATTACTAAGAACATTATCAAGAGAAAGACCCTTGGCAGTTTGGATGTGTGTGTGAAGGAAGAACAGGATTAGGAGAAATCTCAGACATGAGGGAACATCACAGGAATGGAGAGAGAGCAAGGTGACATAAAGGTGAGATAGTGGAAGGTTGGGGCTATTGATAGGTGAGTGGTTCCATGTAGCCTAACAGGTACTTAAGAGGTCTTGGGAAAAAGTGGAACTACTACCGAAGGACAAGTTGGTTCAGGATGACTTTAGTGATTGTATAGGAAGGTGACAGATATTTTTGAAGGTGTCAGTGAATCCCATTCCCATCATTACATTGGCAACTCCTAGTAGGAGATCTGAGAAGCCTTCAGGCCTGAAAAAGATGGGACATGCCTCTGGAGGTGGGAGCATCAGGGAAGAGTTATCCAGAGAGCAGTGAGCCCCAAGGAAGCACCAGTGGGACCATGTTGGGAAGAGGCAGTGTGTGTTACAGGGAATGGCAGGGTAGTCACTGTAGAGGAGGAGGCTGACAGACAGAGGAAAAGAGAAAGCCTTTGCTTTACCTGCAGAGAAGGGCATGAAGAAGTCACTCTTCTTAAAAGTGCCATTCTTGTTCAAGAAATGTTCAGGGTTGAACTCATATGGTTTTTCAAACTCTTTACTGTCATGGAGGACAGAACTGAGGATGGGAAAAATTGTGGTGCCCTGAAGTAACAAAAGAAAAGCAGAACATGAAGGGGAGGCAAGTTAGATCACTCAATTTGACTGCCTGCCAAGTTAAGACTGAGCTTTCCAGCATAGCCCTACTAGGGTCTTTGGTTTCCCTTTGGGGACCCTTCTTTTGGGGGCACAGCTTTAGGGAGACCCTCCTGGATGTCACAGCAGTGACAGTTGTTGGCTGCTCTTCCTGAATGCTCTCTCAGCTCCAGAATATTTATCCTCACCTTGCTCTGGTCATCAGGGCACAACCCACCTAATTCTTCCTCTTTCTTAGTGTTTCACAATACTGAACTTGATGATCACCATGTCCCTTCTTTTCTGTGAGCCCCAAAAAGCAAAAGCACATAAGATTGTGGAAATGAAGCTCGCTTTTCCTCTCCTAACAAATTTCTACTGCCGCAATCCTCTTTCCTCTTCCCAACCGGCCTTTGATGGGGACTGGAGTGACTGGCAGTGATGATAGAGGAGCTCTCTGATGGAAGCTGAGCAGTTCTCTGGGTTTTGCCTTGTGAGTTTACACAGACAGCTGGAAATCACAATGCCAACAGCCCACGTGCTGCTGTTTTCCTGATGCCCACAATCACCCAGAAGAGCAACAAGCATTGCTGCTCTGGGTCGGGCCAAGCCATGGGCTGCTCTAAGCCCCAGCCTGCCTCTGGCAGTGGCCAGCAGAGGCTGCCTCAGGAAGTATGTAAGAACAGAGCAAACAGGTTTTGCTTGTTCCATTGAATGCAAACATACCCTCCAGCGCTTTGTGGCTCAGGGGCTTTCTGTACTCAATAACCAGCAACTGACTTTGCTTCCAAACATATGCACAGGCTATCCTGGATGGTGGTGAGCAGCACCACGACTTTGCTGCCTTTTGTGTGCAGTCATCACTCTGGGTTTTTGTGAACACACTGTGCTTCTGACAAACTTGTTGGTCAGCGCTGCTACTCTAGGCTTGGCCCATGGAGTGTCAACAAGGAAGTGCAAATGAGCTACAGAAGCCTGAGGATAAAACCCTCATGAAAATCTGGGTGAAAACGAGGTCAGGCCACAACAGTTCTGGCTTCTGGCTTGTAACTGACAGCCTAAGGGCAAATGTGCTGCCACTTCGTGTTGAACTTAAGGGAGCTTCTCCACTAACCTTAGGAATGACATACTCTCTGAAGCAGGTGTCTTTGGTCACAGTGTGAGGGAGAGCCAGGGGGATAAGAGAGATGAAGCGCTGGATTTCATGGACCACTGCATCTGTGTAGGGCATCTGGGTCCGGTCAGCCACACACGGTTTTCGTGATCGTCCTATTACCTGGTCTATCTCTTCTTGAACTTTCTCTGTCATAAGAGGCACAAACCATAAGATGGGTAAATATAACCAAACCTACATAAAATAGGTTTCCCTAAGCTGTTTTCAAATCACAGATGGGAGGAGCATTGATGTTGCTTTTGGTGTTGACTAGAACACAGCTCTACTGCTGCTCATGCAAAGAAAGGTTTCCTATTGACTTGCCTAAACAGGAGATAAAAGTGTGGACACAGTCAGGTCCCAGACTGTGAGGGGACTGTAGCTGCTGCTGATGCCAGTGAAGCTGAGGGATCTCCATTGGCCACCATGTCATTCCATGAGGAATGACAGTGTGAAGGACTTTGTCCATTTGGGTAACATATGAGAGAGGGAGAGAGGAAATCTGGGAGAAGGATGTTAGGGACAAGCCCAGCCCAGGAAAAAAAGCTAGAAAGGAAGAGATCACAAATTGGTACCTTGTATCTTTGGGTGTTTGAGAAGAAGCAGAAGCCCATATCGTATGGTGGTGCTAGTGGTCTCCGTTCCAGCAATAAATAAGTCAAAGGTGCTTGTTATCAGGTTCTTCATGTGGAAACTGGAATTGGGACGATCTTTCTCCTAGGGAAAAGGCTGGGTTGTTTCTCTGCCTGAGCTGAGAAAAGTGGTCCTTTCTCATGTCATCCCAGGCCTTTCTTTTCACCTAGGTTTGTTGCATTTCTCTGCTAAGGTGCAACAGCCTTCTGGGGCATTGCAATGCTACCTTGAGCAGTAAACTCTTAACTACCTTGAGCAACCTTCCTTCAAGCTGTGCACTGAATGGTACTCAAGTGTTTGCCCTTGCTGTACTAACTGCTTTCCAGTGAAAGAACAGCAAGACTAGAGTGGAAACATCCCTGTGGTTTAGTGAGAGCAGATGAAGCTCTCCCTGTCCAAGCAGCTGCAGGTAGTGGTGGTTAGTGAGCATGCAGACCCAGAACTATAAGCTCTAGCACAGGCGATATCTGGGATATTGTTGGTGTCTTCCCATTGCACAGCTGATTGGGAAGAGGTCAACACAATGTGTGTGTTACTTATGAGAGGGAAGGGACTCAGCATAGGTGTGTTTAGGGATGAGCTGGGGCTGTATGCTCTCTTCTTACCTCCTGCATTTTGCTGAGGAAACAATCGATGAAATCCTGAGGGGAGTTGGGATCTAGGGAGGCTTGATGCAACTTCACCTCCTCTGCCACAAAGGCTTTTAGAGCATCAAATTCTGCAAATATATTGTTGTGTGGGCCAGGCAAGTAATCCATGATCTTTGAGAACATCTGGTAGATCTGGAAGTAAAGAAACAGGAAGGTCACTAGTATGACCATTGCCCCATCCTCTGATACTAACAAAAAGCCAAGGAAAGCCACAACTCTGTCAACTGAGCCAAGCAGAAGGACTATGAGTCTGGGTAGTCTGACAGGGCTGTAGGGGCTGGCTTAGTAGTAGCAGGAACCTTAGAGTTGGAGAAGAAGGGTGTTCAGGACTACTAGGAAGCTGCACTTAGCTGGCAAAGCCCATTCCCTTCGTGAGGATGCTTCTTGCTCTCAAATGAAATCCCTTCTGTGCAGCAGAGCATTTACGGGCTCCTAAACAGAGGACTGAAATAGAACTACATTGGGAGGGAGGCCTCCTGCTGCTCTGGGAGAATGTTGCCACTGTGAAATGGCTACTAAATGTACCTGTCCCCAGCGGGAGTTCATCATCTCAAAGATGTTGTTCATGTTGTTCATCAGGGCCAGGAACTTCTTGTCTTTGTAATCATATCGTTTCCCAAAGACAATGGAGCATATGATATTGGAGACAGAACAGCTCAACATGAAGGTTGGGTCAAAAGGTTCTCCTGTGATTTCAGAAAAGTTAGAGACTATAAAAAAACCCCACAAAACTATGTCTGTTGATGGTTACTGTGGGTATTCTGAACTCTGGTAGTGGAAATATCAGATCACAGTCTCTGAGTGACACAGAAGGGTCCTCCAAAGAGAACAATACATAATCACAAAATTATTTACAACTTTGTAATGGGAGGTAGCTGGTACATGGACCAAATCCATAGGAACTTCAGTTCTTGGCTAAACACATGAGCTCCCTTCATACAGCTAATTTTGTTCAAACATAAGATATCTTAAAAATGTACCATACCCTTTGTTTTGTTGATCTCTTCCAGCAAGTAGTCAGATTCCTCCTGTATCCTCTCTTCAATGCTTCTCTTCCCCATTCCGAAGTTCCGCAGAGTGGTGAGAGCAAACCGCCGGACTTGTAACCATGGCTCATTGTTGCTAAAAACAATCCCTGCAGAGGAAGAAGGAAGAGGGAAACTGGGCTTGGGTTTGCTGGAGGTGAGGTAAACAGTGGCTCATGGTGACAGAGCATCCTGTCCCTGGAGAGCAGTGACATGGTAGTGTCATAGAGTCCTGTGGTTTGGAGGCAATCTCTGGAGGTTCTGTAGACCTACTGCCTGTTTTTGTCTTTCTCCACTACATAGCCAACCTCCTTGTGAATAATTCATTACTTATATCCACATAAAACTTTCCTTACTGCAGCTGGTGGCTGTTCCCCCTTGCCTTTCCCAGTCCATCTCTGAGAACAATCTGGCTCCACTTCTCTGCTACCTCACCCCCTTTGGGTGGTGGAAGCCAGTGATTACAGCCTACTCTGCCTTCCCTTCTCCAGGTGAGATGTACACACCCTGTGGAGTCTTCCCTCATGCATGGTACACTCCAGCTCTAATCTGCTGAACACACCCTCAGCCCTTTCCCTTCTCAGAAGGAGCTCAGTTAGCAAACATACCTAATCCATTGTTAGCCCTGTCTCCTATTGGCATGTGTCCTCTGGTAGCAAACTCATCAGCACGATCAACCAAGGCTTCTTTCACCACATCATATCCGTGCAGCACCACCACGGGGTCAGAGCCCAAGTGCACTGTGAACACTGGTCCGTACTCTTCACTGAGCTGTAAAAATGCAAGAGAGAACATGGCCATGTAGCAAATAGGAAGGAAGGGTTGAAAAGTCTCCTTGCTGCTGCATCCCACTGCAGGCAGTGAACCCCACATACCAGCAACACCAAGATTTGGTCCTCTCATGGTAAAAGTGGGTGTGGAGAGGGGTCCCAGCTATCAGGCCCTGAACAACAAGGGCAACAGCAACAAGAGGGAGCAGCTGCAATCCCCATGATTCTGCTGCTTCTATGGGATTGCAACTCATCAACCTATAGCCAGAGATTGTTCCCATCCACAGGTCTCATACGTTTCTCACCCACAGAAGAAAGATAGAAAAAGAAAGTGGCCTTACCTTCTGGAGGGTTTTGGCCAAATTATTTGGTTTCACCTGCATCAAGTTACCTAGAATGGGAAGGGGAGTTGGTCCTGGAGGCATCTTCCCCTTTCCAGACTTTCCTTTCCATGTTGCAAAGGAGAGGAGGCAAGCAATGCAAATCAGGAGGACAACAGTGGCTGCTCCCAGGAGCTCCATTTGCTTCTGCAGCTCAGGAGAGTGACTGTGGCTTCCAAAATCTGGGTTTATATACTGAAGGGCTGTGTTAGTTCAAGAGAAGGTCACATGGCTGAGTCAGTCAGTGTTACGAGTCAATCATTTGTTAGATTGCCCTGTGTTATGAAACTAAGACTTTTATTGCTATTAATTGATCCTTGAAGACACACCTTATCTCAAACAACTGCAGAGGCCAACAGAGATCAAGAAATTTATAATGTGCTCATAAAGCTTGTTTGTTTAGCCTAGAGTTAATTGTTAAAGAGATCGCACTAAGGGCACACTCTCCTACTGAGGAGCTCACAGGAATTCACTGTCATAGGAGCATCTTCAGTGCCATTTGGGATTTCTATTCTTCAGTATCGATTGTGCAAACTCTCAGTGGTGTGAGCCATCCTTGGTTGTTCCTGAAATCTTCCTGACATCAGTAGAGTTCTCACTGCATATGATGTGCCAAAGGACATAGAGACATGTTATTCTCAGTGCGCAGCAATTAATTGCCTCAGTCTCTCTCCCTAGGGAAGTCTGGTCTCATAAGAGAGAAAAGTATAAAATATTCTTCTAGCATGAGCAGAAAGGTCTCCACTCATCACAGTAGAGAAGAAAGAACTTGCTGGTTGAGATAAAATAAAGACATAAGAGAAGTGGATGAGACCTTGGGACTCTGACCTCTTCAAAGTCTCCTAGAGGAGAAAAAGAGTGAGAAGTAGGCAGAGAAGAGGGAAATCAAGAACTTGAGAGGGTCTCTGGGGAATGGCTCCCCAAGCTGGGACAGTGATGCACTTGTCAGAGGCTGGGTATACATTAGGGCAACCTGTCAACTAGTCCTTGCACTTGCAATGACCAAAGAAGCTAACCCAAACTCCTGCTCGAAGCTGGCAAGCACAAGGTCTTGTTTTGCTGATGTCTGACTCCATTATGTGGAACTGTTGCCCTGGAAGGTCCACAGGTGCTCTGAGAGACTGCAGAACATGTCTGGTGAAAAGACCTTCAAGGCTGTGCTCTGCTTGCTTAGTCTGGCCTTATCCCTCTGTCTCTCCTGAACTGTGACACTTTTGCAGGCAGATAGTTTCAACTGATCAGAAGGTGTTGTGAGGACATAGGACTTGTAGGTTGTAGGGGATGTAGGACTTGGTGGGAATTAGCAAGATGCCTGGGTGAACTGGGTTCTTGGTTGGAGTGTCCTGAGTTTGCTGTGTGTCAGTGTGTTAATGTGAGTTTCCCTTTCATTCAGAGGTGCTAGTGAAGGTCTCCATCCATTGCAAAAGTTCCTGTACCTTCCCTTCCCTATGAGTTGTTAAGTCATCCTTGTTCTTATGCAGAGGTGCCATAATTTGCTACTTGTTCTTTTTTAATCTCATTTCACTCCTTAAAACCCGCAGGCAATACTCTGGTGAAAAAACTGAATTGCCAACGACTTTCGGCTAGTTGCTGTCTGCTGGCCTGAATTCCTGCAGCAGCTCAGATGTTGTCAGGGCAGTTCATGGAAGTTCATGTAGCTTTATGGACTTTCACCTGATAAAAGTAAAGTTCATGAGAGTTTTTATTGCTACATAAGGTAGCTGCCAGCTAACAGCATTCATGAACTTTCCACCTTGTCTGTAAAGTTCTCTTTTTCCCATGAACCTCATTGATCAGCTTCAGGCTAGCGGCCCACAGAGGCATTTGTTTCACCTTCTTTCATCCTCTACATGTCCTGTTTGTGGTAGTCTTGGGTGCTATCTATACTGGTGCTTACAGCTGGGTCATTGTAATGCATAAGAACTATCAAATGGGTGAGGAAAACATTTGTGAGGAAGAGAGATCTGGCTGTTTTATCTCAGCCAGGCTGCTTCCCACTTTCTACAACAACTTCTTTCAAACAAAGCATTTCATTTCCATGAATTTCAGGCTCATGTCAAGTGTCTCATCCCTACATCATCCAGCACAGCCATCCAGCATGTGTGTAGGAATTAGGAAAGGGCAGTTACCTGAAACTGCTCTCAGCACAGGTATTGCTTGGCGGATCTACAGCACTCCCAGGGTTGTTTCATGTACAGTTAATCTTCAAGTCCATGTAGACATTTTTCCTGTTAGCATAAACAAAGTATTGATGGGTTAAAGTGTAATAAAAACTACCTCCCTATAGGTCCAGAGTACTTTACCCAATTATCAGCAGGTAATGCAGTCCAATGAAGCACTCACCAGTCACACAGTGGCAGTGAGATTTGAACAAGCACAACAGTCAGCTTCTACAGGGATGAAGCCTCCCTCCCTGCCAAAGTCCAAATGTTTTCTCTGAGTTTGCCTCTCCACTGTGGCTGCCCAGTGCCTAGGCAGGGACTCTGGTGACCACATTTGGTTTGTGAGTGCTGCTCAAACCACTGCCACACAGGCAGCCCATCAAAATTCATTTGCTTTAGTTCCTGCTGTGCAGCTGGAAAGGTGTTGTATGTTGGGGAACAGCCATCCTGACTGGCGCATGAAATTAGCAGCGTGTAGGGTAGGCACGGTGACATTCTTCACTGAGCTGCCCAGCTGGGATCATGGCATCCTGTAGAGCTGTGGAGCAAAGACGGGCTGTGGGCTGAGGTGGAAGAGGAGAGGAAATGCCTCCCTCAGACTCAGCTACTATTCACCATGCCTGTGGCAAGGGCTGGCTGGAGGGGCAAGTGTGCTGGCTCCTGCACAGTGCTGTGCGGACATCCTGGAGCTGGAGCGTCTGATGAGGGCAGAAGCATGAGCTACCAATGGAAGTACATTGTTAAGGGTCAAGATTAGAAATCCCATGCATCTAGCCCACACACCACGCTGGGATGTATATGTTGATCTACTCCCAAAGAAATGAGCAAATTACAAAAGAACATGAATGGCTCAGGCTATACTAGCACTCCTACTCCAAAAAGTAAGGCACAAAAAGGCACGCACTAACACAAATGTGTGCATCATCTCTGCAGCTGTGTAAAGACGTTCACACCTCCATTGCATGAATGCAGAAACATCTGCATGGAAAGATGGACAAGGGTGCGTTCAGTCAGTGTGGCTGCCTGATGCGTGGCTAGGGAGAAGGCTCTGCATGAGACACATTGCAGTTATAGGCAGGCAATGGGTGCTGGCAAGGCAGAGTTTTCTCTGGGATCACAGAGGCTCCCCTTTCCTGTGATTCAAGCCTATCTTAAGGGCCCACCTGTAAGTTTTTGGGAATGGAGGTTCAACAAAGCATACAGTTCTGTCGCCTGGCATCCAGGCCTAGGCCAGTCCTGCAGCTATCCCTACACAACCATACTGCAAACAGGGCTGTAAGTTCATAACCAAGAGTGTTTATACGGAATCACCACCTTTTAGGTATGCAAAGCCTCCTGAGCTCCATGGTTTCCCAGAGATTTCATGTGAACGGCTGTTTCTGTGCTTTCCTGTCAGCACCCTGTGTCTGGCATTTGAAGCAGTGTCAACTTTAAAAGAGTAATAGCATTGTCACTCAGTTTCTTGTACTCATGCTATGTAATGAGCAATTAAAGCAGCAAGAGGGAACATGGGGAAAAGCAGCCACATGTCTTACGTGCCTCAGCTGTAGGAAAAGCTCAGTGACAAAAAGGATTTGAAGACCTTCCTGTCACTCTACAGTATGAATACAGACCCATCTCTTGACATAAGCTCTGTTCTTGCCCTATGGTTTTCTTCAAAGGATGCAAGGAGACTCTACTGGGTTCAGGTGAGGGTGATGGAAGGTGCTTAACTACTGGGCTGGGCCCACCTGGACACTTTAGGGATTTCTGATCCCAGCTGGCTCCACAATTTAAAAGGGCCAGGCTGAGGAGAGCTGCTCTGTGGTCCTTAGCAAGAGAGCAAGATGGGTGTTGTTGAGCAGTCTGGGCCTGCACTGGGTGCTCTGCTGTTCTGGGTGTTTCTTGATCTGTTGATTTTGGTTGTGGGGGCTCATGGCAGTGTTTTTTCTGATCCCACCCTGCTGACTTGTGGCCAAGAAAGCTTACAGCTCACCTTACCTCCGGGCTGGGAAGAGAATGCTTCATTTGTGCTGACTACTTGGGGTAAGTGAGGGCTGTATCAAGAGCTGTTTTTAGCTACATCTTTGCATAGTGCAGAGGTATGCTTGGAATGAGGAGGAAGGAAGAGGTTTTGGTGTGGAGTGTTGTTGAACAGCTTTCAGTGCGCCTTGTGTAATCAGGGGGCTGTTCATATGACCCAGCAGTCAAGGGTTTTGATGAAGTACTATGCCTGGATCTAGATGGTCTTGGCTGCTGGATTCTCTCACACACCTGTGCTGTTTCAGACCCTAATACTGGCTAGGACTCTGTTTCCTAGAGAAAGATAGGATTGTAGTAGACTTCATCTGTAATATGGGATGCTAAAGCTACTGCTGCTGTCTTCTCTTTCCCTAGATACTGAGGGGAAAGCACATGCTCTGCAGAATGACTCTGACTGTGGGCTCTTGGTGTCTGGGACTCCAGATACCTCCATGAATGTATTGGTCTCTTATACTGGCTGTTACATTTTTGAATGGGTGAGTGACCTTAGGAATTCTGCTTAGACTGTGATTACTGCTGCTCTGGCTGCCCTGACTGGTGTGGCTTTCCCCTAGGATGGCAATTACCTTCTACTGGTTGGGCTTGAAGGAACAGATGCTGCTGGGCAAAAGGTTCTTCATGAAGAGATGCTGCTCAAGTGCCCTGTAGAGCTTCCTGGTGAGATTCTGGCAGCTGCCTTTATCTTGTGGTGATGAGTGCCATTCCTTTCAGTTGGCTGTTTGTAGTCTGTCTGGGGGCTATGAAAGTGGACTTATTGCTGTGCAGAAAACTCCATGGAAAAAGGTTTGGACATAGGAGCCACAAACTTGCTGGGAACTTGTGCATCTTTACAGGATCAACAGATGAATGTTCATTGTGTCTCCTAGCCACATTCTGATTGCTTGGGTCCCTGCAAGTTCAGGGACTGAGCCAGAGACTAGGTACAATGATTTTCCCAGCTACCAAGAGTTGATTCAGAACACTTTATCTTGACAGATCCCATGCAAGTCCAGTCTCCTGCATATGGCTTCTGGGGGAGGCTCTATTCCAGGGAAAGGCATGTCCCTTCTGAGCAAGCTTCCATGCCACCTCCAGGCCATGTGTTTAACACTCATCTGGCTACTTTTCCTTGATTTGTATGCAGAGTCACCAGGACACCTTCCACCAGTGTCCTTTATGTCTTTGTCCTCCTGCTCTTGTGCTTTAGCTGCAAACTGCTGCTGTTTTCTTCCAGCCCTGGATGCTCCAGGCAGTAGTGTCTGCTCAGCTGTTCCCAGCCAGGACCGGCTGCCGTGTGCCTCCTTGCCTGTCAGCCAGGGAGACTGCAAAGTGCGAGGCTGCTGCTATGACCCTAGAGACAGGGTAAAGCCTTGCTACTTTGGTAACACAGGTAAGCCTGAGCAGCTGTCGTCCCCTCCTAATGAGTTGCTTCAATATGGGATTCCTCACTTTGCTGCCAGAGCAGGGTTGGTGTGTTATCAGTTCTGCAGGTGACTTAGGGCTATGTTTTTGGCTGTCAAGAATACCATGTTCCATTGAGGTGTCCAGCCTTTTCAAGTGTGTTGCAACAGACCTGGGTTTATGGACAGAGTTTGTATTGCTGTTAGAGCTGGTTGCACTTGTCTTGCTACTCTAAAGCAATTGTTTTGGGGGTTAAAGGCAAGAGAACTTGCAGAACTTGCTGGCCCCATCTTTGCTGTGATGTTTGAGTCTCCTTTCCATCCCTCTTTTACCTGAGCTTAAGATTGATTACGTCTCTTCCTCCAGTGACGGCTCATTGTACACCAGATGGCCAGTTTTCCATTGCTGTTTCTCGGGATGTGACTCTGCCACCCATTGTCCTGGACTCTGTGCAACTGGCCAGTGGACACAGTACTGGCTGTGTCCCTATTGTGAAAAACAATGCCTTTGTTGTGTACCAGTTTCCACTCTCTGCCTGTGGCACCACTTTTCAGGTAAGAGCTGCAGCTGTCACTAGGCTGGAATAGCAGAAGCTTGCAGACCTGAAACAGCCTGACATGGCTGTGGCTACTTACTGGACACCCTATAGATTTCCAGAGGCTGTTCTCCAGTCTCATAGTGATGCAGCCTGACTTTACCACAGTGATGGTGCCTGTCATTCCAGGTGACTGGAGACCAGGCTATATATGAGAATGTGTTGGTGGCATCCAGGGATGTGAAGACTGCAAGCCTTGGCTCTGTCACTAGGGATAGCACTTTCAGGTATTACCCTGGGGCTGATGTTGCTGGATGCCACTGTGTTCAATGTCACTGGAGAAATTCCTGCTTGTCACAAGCTCTGAATTTGCAACAGGGCACTGGAGTAGGCTAAGGACTGGTATGTCTCTAGTTAGTGGGAATAAAGCTGGTGCCGATCAGTGATACTCTGCAGATTCTCAAATCTAACTCTAAAGAGAATTTCAAGTATTTCTTAAAAGGAAGTGTTGGAAGGAAGATTAGGAATATAACTAAAGCAGATATTTTGTTGCCATATTGGGGAAAGGAGAAATCAGAGCAACTTCTCTTACCTTTCTGATTTGGAGCTTTCCTGTCCTACCAGGTTACATGTCCGATGTAGTTATTCCATCAGTGGGAGTTCCATTCCCTTGAGTGTTCAGGTCTTCACGCTGCCACCACTCCCTGCTGTGTCCCAGCCAGGTCATCTGTCCTTGGAGCTGCGTGTTGCCTCAGGTAGGAGAGGTTTGCAAGACTTACTCGAGCCTCTTGGTGCAGGGTTCCTGAATAATAAGGGACTATTGATTGGTTAACCCAGCACTAGTTCCCTGCTGTGGTGGGAACTTATGGATAAAGGATGATTCTTCGTGTGTCCTCCTGCTCTAAAATAGCCCTTGGCTTTCTTCTATCCCAGATGGAAGCTATACTTCCTACTATACTGACAGTGACTACCCTGTTGTGAAGACTCTGAGAGACCCTGTTTATGCAGAAGTCAAGATCCTTCAGAGAACAGACCCAGACCTGATTTTAGTTCTGCACCACTGCTGGGCCACACCAACTATCAATCCCCAGCAAGAACTGCAGTGGCCTGTTTTGGTAGATGGGTAAGTTACTTGTTAACAACTTTGGGTCAGGGAATAATGTGCTCTTTTTTCACTGCTCACCTCTCCTCCTCAGGTGCCCTTATGCAGGGGACAATTATCAGACACAACTGGTGCCTATGAGTTTTGCTTCAGGACTACTGTTCCCCTCTCATTACCAGCGTTTCACCCTCTACACATTCACTTTTGTGGACTCCACTTCCCATGAGAAGCTCTCTGGACTGGTAAGATCTGATCCTGGCTGCCTAGTTTCCTATTGAGGACAAGTAAAATGTGTGAGCAATGAGAACCACTTCATAACTACAAGATGCTTGGCCTCCTTGTGGGGGGGGTTGTAGGGGCAAAGACTGAAAAAATCCCCTCCTGAAACAGAAGGGGAGAGGTTGATGCAAGAAACTTTATTCCCTGAGATGAACATGGGAGAGGTAAGATACATCACTGGAGGGTTATGACAGAAGATGATCCTACTAGAAGGGCTCATGACTTAAGCAAATGCTAGCTTGTTGTCTAGGCTATTCTGGTGAATTAGCTTAGGTTGTGCGCTCTAGCTATGCTAATCAATAGTCTCTAAACCAAATGTCTTAGCCAGAAGGACTTTGAAATAACTTTGAGTACCTGTAAAGCATCTGGACTCTGACTCTCATGAACTTCTGCACAGTTAAGACGTATGAAGTTCACTATGCCTTGTACTGTTTTCTCAGGGCTCCTGGAACCAGTTAATACTCAAAACAGGTCACAGTTGTATCTAACACCGGTCACAGTGTAGTGGTGCTCAGGAGCTGTATCCCAAGTGTCAGGGAGAAGTGCCATAATACCAGGTTTGACCAAGTTTGAAGGTGTACGGTAAAGGTATCAAAGCTGCCTTGCAGCGGACAGCAGAGGGCTCCAAGGCTACAGCCAGGATGTGAAACAAGCCAAACCGACCTTCCTGCCTTCTCCTTTCTGTGACTATGTGTGCTGGGTCTGGCTGATAAGGAGTTAACTCTCCTCATAGTAGTCCGTCTGGTGCTGTGGTTTTGGATTTGTGGCTAAAACAGTGTTGAAAATGTACTGATGTTCTTGCTGTTTTCTGAATAGTGCTTGTATAGCACCGTAGCTGTTGCTCTTTGCTCTGCTGTCTCTCAACCCCAAGTGAGTAGGCATGAGGTAGACTAGAAGCTGGAAGGCAGCACAGGTGACCCAAACTGGCCAAAGGAACATTCCATGCTGCATGATTTCACACTCAGCAGCAAACACTCAAGGATTTCATCTTTCAGTGTAGCTGATGCTCTGTCTGGGCACCAGTCCACCTGTAGGAGCAGGGTGGGTGATTTGCCTCTGCATCACCTGTGCTATGTTTTTGTTTTTATCTCCCCTCCTTTCCTTCACTTAGTTAACCTGTAGCTGGAGTGATAAAGACAGTTTTTCTTGCTTTTCGCTCTTTCTGTTCCCTCTCTGCCCTCCTGGGGCAGTTTAGGGGGAGTGAGTAAATGGCTGTGTGTGTGCTTAGCTGCTTGACTGGGATCAGTGCACTACACCAGGACATCAGCTGTCTGCAGACACTGCCTGAGTGATTCCAGGCTGTGTTCTGTTCTTTCTAGGTGTACCTGCACTGCAGTGCTTCAGTGTGCCACCGCTCTGTACAGGAGTCCTGCACCACCACTTGTTCTGCTAGAGCCAGTAAGTGTCCTGTTCTTCTGCTTCTCTATCCAAAGGGGCAACAAGGGTCTAGCTTCCAAGATGGGGAGTAAGGGACATATGGACTATAGACTAATTCCCTTGAGCCATGCTTGCCAAGGCATTTTCTGCTCCTTTTCATTGACTAAAGGCCTTTGCTCTTATGCTGAAAAGGCAGAGGTCTTAATAGACTCTTAATTCTGTGTGGACTCGTGGAAACTTTGGCCTTCCTTCAGTGCTTTGAATGTGTTGAGAAGCTGACTCTTAAGGCTATATGTCTTCTCACCTACAACCTTCACGTTGCTCTGTAGGGCGTAAAAGGAGTGCCGAGCATCACTTTTGGGAAGGTGCCTCCCATGTCTGTAGCAAAGGCCCTGTGATTTTCCTCCAGGATGAGCTAAGACAGGCCACAGCCAAGGATGGCCTTGGTAAGTGTGGCAGCCCAGCATAGCAGGGCTGGTCTAAGGCTTTTCTATAGAAAGACTGATCCCTGTGGATCACTGGGGGAGCATTAATTGGGCTATCTCTCCCCCACAGGAGCACCTGTGCATGTTGCAGCCCCCTGGGCTCTGGGGTTTGCTGCTGTGACAATTGGGGCAGCTCTGTGTGTGATCCTTCTGGCTGCTGTGCTGTGGCAGAGGAATGTGTCAGCAACACATTAAATCAGTGAATTGCAATAAAGTGGCTGTCAAACCCATTTGGTCTGTAGTGTCCTTTCCCCTAGAGACCATAGCTGCAAGACTCTGTTTGCAAGGCAAAAAATTTATCCCAATGGCTGTGAAAGTTTTCCAAATGCTCTGAATGCATCTTACTTTCTGGAATTCTTCTGCTCTAGGTTTGGTGTTAACTGTTGGTTACAAGGCAAGAGTGATGCTGGGTGGTCTGCATTTCTGTCAGTGACTAAGGTGGCCTTCAAAATTACTGACCTTGGTTCCCTTCAAACCCTGAGTACAAGTGCAGCAAAACTAACTAAAAGCAGATCCTGCACTTACTTCTCCTATGAGGATGCAGAGCAGGTATTTTGACTTTGCAGAGGAGCTGGAAACTGCCCACTTGCCCCTGAGTCACTAGGTAAGTCAGGGCGGTGCTCATGTGCTAGGACTGGAAAGTAAGGATGCCACAGCACTGCACAAACAGGCCTTCCTAATGATGCTGTATGTGAACCTACATCTCTTGCCTGAGAAACACAAGAGGGTAGGTATGATTTTTCTGGAGAACAAGAGCAAGGAAACATCATTCCAACAGGGGGGGAAAAAACCCAAAGGGCCTAGGTGGTTTGAACTTTAGGGGAAAAAATCAAACTTTCAACAAAGATTAATCTCAAATGTTCACGTGAGAGCAGATAATTAGGAGGCTTCAAAGCTCTTGGATTAAAACCAATTTGGCATCACTGTTGGCATAACAGCACCAGGGATGTGGCTTTTTTTTTTTTAAGATGAGAAATAAAACTTGCTGTTTTAGATATCAGGACAGTTCAGTGTGGTGTTGTCAGTCACAGCAGCTGAGCAGCATAATTCTTAGCTCTTTAAGGTCCTGGGTGAAAGTACAGCAAAACTCTCCAGGCAGTAGAGAAGGAAAAAGGCTCCACCCCTTTCCTTCCTGCCCAGCCTGGGGGAGCTCTGGTGCTTGCACTCACACTGAGATCCCCTAATAGCCAATGGGTAGTCCTTGAGGGGAAGGAAAAATACTTTTCCCACAGGCTTGATTAGAAATTCCACCTGTTAAAGCAGGAGAGAAGTCTTAACTGTACTGCTTTGAGGCCTTTAAAGAGGAACAGCAGCTCTTATATGTAAGCAAAGAAGTGATCTGTAGCTTTCTTGAGGTAGTAGATGTTTTTAATTAGGTTCTGCTCATACTGTGTGATTAGACAATGTTAACAGGTGCTGGGATCAGCTTTGTAATTCCTTTACTACTCTAAGATACTTCAGGAGTCATGATTTTCTTTTTCTGGCAGAACTGCTCTTTCCTAGTACTTTCAGGTTAGCCAGTGATCTTAGTCTTGCCTGCTTTTAAAATCTAATCAGAAAAAAAGACTGTTGCAAGTTGTATGGTGAGAGGGTGAAAGAGATCGGAGGCTGGACAAAATCTTCAGCTGAAGATAGGTCAAACAGTCTCCTTTAGGGAGTGCCTCTAGCACTAAATGACCTTGGTACAGGTGGAGCTCTGTCTGGGAAAGAAGAGTGTAAACTCACAATGTGTCTTATGAGAAGTCTTTAGTAGCTGTCTGTAATGATAATTAACTGGGCAATTAGACATGTAATATAAACCACAACTTTTCAGTGTACCAGGCTAGGCGCTGTGGC
Source organism: Margarornis squamiger (assembly GCA_035222235.1). Classification (NCBI taxonomy): domain Eukaryota; kingdom Metazoa; phylum Chordata; class Aves; order Passeriformes; family Furnariidae; genus Margarornis; species Margarornis squamiger. Next base: position 15,771,562 of record JAWWTY010000158.1, on the reverse strand, counting down.
ACTAGTCTTAACTGTGTGTTCAGGCCAAGATGTAAAGCTCCAGCAGCAGCCAGGGAGGTCTTTTCCTATGCCACAGTAAGGGAGACAGAAATATTTAGAGATCTTAGACGCCTATATGGTGCTGAAGGGGCTAGGAGAGCTGAGTTCCTCTGCCCTCCATGGGGTTGCTTACCTATCCCAAAGCAGTGAGGGAGCTCTGGGTGTGTGGTCTCTGGGAACTGGATAGATTTCCCTGCAGGGACTGTCCCTTCTGGTGCAGAGCTGAGTCTTACTGTAATGGACCTGCTGCTTAGTGTAGGGTGCATGCACCTCCAAGTGGAGGTGAGTGAGAAGTTAACTTAATTCCCTTATCCATTCTGGGGAGTTTTCTGTGTTTAAGGCTTGTTACTTGATCCTCGGCCAGAGGGCAGGGCAGGATCAGCAGCGGGATGCGAGTTCTTCCTGTGAAGCCTTGGCACAGGGTGAAGGGTAGGCTACATGGAGATTTTCTCCTCTGGTGCATTGGCACCACCTTCCTTACCTGTTCTCTAACTCCACTGGAGTGTTAGTGGCTCTCATGGCTCCTGTTATGCAGTTTTTGCTTCTGTGAAAGTGTATTTTCTTTCTGCCTTCACAGGTATGTTTCTGCCTTATTTTTTTCCTAGGCCTTTACTTTCTCTAGTTGGGTCTCATTGACTTTGAGTACCTGCATGTGACTTCTTGTGTCTGTACTCTCTTTAGCTTCGCTCTGTATCACCTAGTTATACAGATGAACTAAAGGTGTTGTGCTGTAGACAGTGGCTCAAGCTCCTGCAGATGAAGGAAAGTTGCTCTGTCCAGGAGGGTGCTGCTGACTGGGAATGAAGGAGCTGAGGAAAAGCAGCCCTGAGGCCAGCCAACATCTGCCAGTGGAGGCTGTTGAGCAATGCTGCTACTGAACCCAGATTTTCAGAAAGACACCCCAGTGCCTTCACTAGTTCTTCTTGGAAGTGGTGTGTGTGCTGCCTGTCTGTGGCTTTGGAAGCAAAGCCCAGCCAACAGCACCTAATACAGGGCTGCTCAAAATTAACACCTACGCTTTGCCATATCTGAACTTTCCAAAGGTTCTCCTCACCCTCTGGATCTTTGAGAAGAGCACCTACTTCAAAAGAGCAAACTTGTTTCTTTGCCAGAGATAAAAAAATGTTCTTCAGAAGTTTGGAGGTAGCAATTCCTTTTCTGACCAGGTATTGCTCACCTGAAACCCTGAAGGTGTGGCAGTTGCTATACTATAAGCCAGGTGTTCATTAATACCTGAAGACAAGTATCATAAGTGATGCTTTTATTAAATGTCTTATGCTTGTATTACAATGCATCCTGGAGTGGAGAACTATACAGTATGTTACACATTATAAATACATTTATTTCTGAAAATACATGAATATATTTAATATAATGCTGTAATTAAAAAAGGAGTGCTAGCTTATCTTAGTTTAAAAAAAAAAATTCAGACAACAAACTTATAACATGAATGGAGGTGGTGGTAGGGAATACCAGTTCATGATGCTATGTCTTAAAACACTTTAAATTCAGTTTGCACTGATTCACATTCCTTACAGTCTCTGTAAAGCTGGAGGAAAAATGGAGGTTTTATGTTAATGCAGGATTTTTTCCCCCTCTATTTATGGAGATATACAGACTATTCACAGAATAATCAAGTCATAAATCTTTCTAGCTTTGGATGAAGCTAGCAAGATACACAGTGAATAACCAAGTCCTGCAGCAGCACCTACAACTGAAACATTAAACACAGCACCTACTTTAGAGTGCTAACTTTGAGTCAGCACAGACTTTTTTTCTTTTTAATTTGGGGTTTGGTTCTTTGGTTTGGAGTTTTTGTCGGTTTGTTTTTGGTGTGTTTTATTTTTGTTTGTTTGGTTTTTTTTGAGATGCTAAGTAACAACAATAGCAACCCTTCTGAGTACTTGGAGGACCAGGCCTGGGCTGCTGCCTTCACTCATCCCTGCAAATCACAGCTGCCATGGGAGAGCATGGCTGAGCTGCTCTGAGTTCCAGAAAAGATCCTGCTCCGGTTTGGAGGGCTCAAAGGGCTCCAGCTGATTTGGATGAGCAACACAGAAGAAACTGCCACTGAAAGACTAAGCCTGCTGAAGTTGATCTGTTCCTGCCAGCTTCTTAAATCTTGGTTCGCAGGCAAGTTCAGATTGGGGACAGATTTTTAAACACCAATTGCTTGACTTGTAATTATATTTTAATTTATGGAGTAGAATAATTCTTTATCTAGAGGCAAATTTAGCTTACTTAAATCTTTCCTTCACGTGCATTAACTATTTTGCTAGTACCAATAAGAGCTAGTGTGCAGAGACTACTGCAGCCATGGGACCTTCAGAAGCATGCACTGCCTGTTCCATGAGCCTGGAAGCAGTTCCATGAGGCTGGCAGTAAGGCAGCCACCAAACACACTCATAGTGTTAATGTCTCCTAAAAGAGCAACAGATTATAAAAGATGTATTTGAATAACTGCCTTGCAGCTCTGCTCTCCCTCTCACTTTTTCCCATCAGAGTGCTGGCTGAGCCCTACAGCAGCATGACTGCCCCACCTACAGCCTCAGGCCCCCACCTGCACAGACAGGAGGACTTAAATGTAACTGAAAGGCACGAATTCAAGCCCGGTGTCCTGTTCCTTCCCCCCTCCCCGCCCCCTCAAAAAACATAAAAATCCAAGATTGATAGCACATGAGCAGGGCTGCTCTGTGAAGCAGAGGCATTGCCCTGGGTGCACTCTCCACTCTCCGGAAAGGCTGATTCCCGCAGTGCCCTGCTGTGGTCTCTACAATGAGTATGCACAACACCAGTTTCTGCATAGGGTAGCACCAGAGTCCAGGGGCCTCTGCAGAAGAAGCAGGCCCACAGGACAGAAGCCAGTGGTGGATTCAGGAGTGACCTCAGCTTTACACACTTTGTTTTCCTGTTGGATTCCAGTGAAATATCACAGCTCTGGCCGTGTGCTTCTCTGAGGGACAAGCAGAGACTGCAACTCAGGCCCCCAGAGGAAGGAGGCTGTCCTTTCAACAGCCACTTCTGCACTGGGCATGGAGTTCCTGGCACTCCTCTGCATGATACTGTGTCCCAATAAGCTTACATTTATTTCAGCTGGAGAAAGTCCCCAGAAAGCAGTGATAGTTTAAAAGCTTCAGTGTTTCAGGTAATTCTGTTCCTAACCCAGACTGCAGGAAGAATTTCCAAATTTTAAAAGTCTCTGGTTATGTTGCCATGATGCTAACAGCAATTTTCATTCATGGCTTGACTTTTCTAAATACGCTTCAGGTTCAGGAGTGAAGCTGCATGTAGCTGAGCATGCATCTGCCCACAGACCCTTCTCAACCTCCCCCTTCCCTCTTTCCCTTTCAATGCTGAAATCGGAGTTGCTCTGTTGACAACTGTAGGATGCAGATTGCACAAAGTAACTCCGGGATTCTTGGTTTTGTGTCCTTTGGTGTTCTCACCCTGCCTTTCTGAAAGAGAAACACATGGTAAATGTGAGATTAGGGAGAGTTTCTCTGCATTTAACCAATGGCCTGAGTTGGGGAAGTTGGAAGATGAAGCTGAGGCTGGTTCTCATTTAGTGTTTATTGTGGACAGATTGTCTCTTCTCCAAGACATCTGGTTGGCTTTTTATTTGGGAATCTTTTGACTGATTGCAGATAAACGAATTTGCTGCTGTTTTATTTTCTTTTGTTAACTGTAGTCATACAGGCTACATTATGCAGCCTTTTGCCTTTAAATTGTGGGTTAAAATTAAAAAAAAACAAAAACACAAAAACAACCCAAAACTCAAAAAAACAAAACACTGGAGGACTATTAAAATAAGATATATGGGCCAATCCTCAGCAGGTGTAAATTCATATAATTTGAGTTTCAAAAATCAGACCTGTTGCTGTCTTTGCATGCTGAAGTGTGTCCAGATGAGGGAACAGGGCTATTTCATTTCTGTGCTGGGAAGAGGCAAAAAAAGACCCCAACCCACAAAGAAACACATGCTGCTTTACTTATTTTACCTTGTTCCATTTGACCCAGGTTATCAGAAAGGCCATATGTTTTCATTCTTTGCATTTTGTCCCAGAACGATCATGGAGTTCCTCTCAGTTTTCTTCAGCTCTGAAGACATAATATCTGGCCTTAACAAATGGAAAAGTACAATTGAAGTTGATAGTAGTCAGAATGCATGGCTGTTTTTAACACTAACATGCCGTACGTATGTACCTAACATCCAAGCTATACCCAAGGCACCTTCCCCCTCTCCATTCCAGTCTGAAATTCCAAAACAGATGCTTCTGAGTATTTGTGGTAGCATTCAAAAAAAAGAGTGAGCCACAAAATGCAGAATTTGGTTTGGAGTCACATTGTAATGGATGGACACAAACATCATTTTGTTGAGAGCAACCAGTATTCTCTACCTAGCTGAAAGCCCAGGGATTGGCTCATGGTTGAGTGTCACAGGGAAGTTAAAAATTCTGGCCTGAAGTAGTAAGTAGAAAATTAAGTGTTTTGAAAAGCAGCACTAAGCTAGCTGCTGTGGACTGTCTCCAGCTTATTTTTTGTTCATTATTTATTGCATATGATTGAAATAAGTATAACACATCCTGTTTGGTTGAAATGACTTAGCTCAGGCCTCCAGGACTTACAAGAGACAAACATTTTAGAACACTTTCTAAACACTTTTTAAAAATAACTTCTGTTTAAGAAAGAAAAGCTGCAGTTTGTTTTTGGGGTTTTTCTAAAGCAATATTTGAAAGTTATTTATGGAAAATAAACAGCTAATAGCTACTTACTTGAAATATTTGATTTGAAAATTTTTCAACTCAAAGTCCTGACTGATGTGGTGCAGACTCTTTATTTTGCCAACTACTATTTTGTTTTTTACCTAAATGTTGTATGGCTTTTTGTTTTTTCAGTTCATAGTTCTTTACCAAAGGGACGGTCAAACTTCTGCCTTGATGTTGTTCTTTAATTCTTTGTCTGTTTTTCAACTCTGAGTACAGGGATCTCCCTTTGTAGTAATTCTCCCTGTGAAGAGAAGTGTTCAGACCTGGGTCTGAGGTTCTAGGGTCCTTCTCAACATTTGCTATACAGTACTGAAGATGGGATTTTGTAATATTAGAGCTGCAGTGTCCTTCCTAACTGACTTCACCCTAACCACAAAGTAGGTGTCATACAGCAGCAAGTTTGGCTTCAAACTGAAACTATCATATTACCATGGTGAAAAATACTGTATTTGAGGTTAACTGATGCCCACGCAGCTGCATTAAAGCTATAGCCTCCCCAGATACCCAGGTGCGTATGTCTGCACAGGAATGTGAGGAGGGGATTGCTCAAAGCTCCCTACGTTAGATCCTGTTCTGGAAAGTGGAAGGCCACGTGCTGCTTAAGTTCATAACCCCATGATCGAGTCAGTCATCAGCCTGTTCTGGCCCTTTGCACAAAATAGATATTGCTTTGCAGGCATAAATGTACTAGCAGGAAAAAGAAAATGAAATGAAAACCTGAGCTGGTTTAGAACAATGTATGACAAACCACTGGGTCTTGTTGCCACTATGTTTACCTTGGCAAGCCTCCCTCTCTCCTTCTAGAAGAACTAAGTTCTCTCCCTACTATGAGAATTCTTTTGTAGATGTAAAAAAAAAAGACAGAAAAGAAAAACAAAACAACCACCCCGGAGCAGATCATTCATCATACACAGAGTGGGAGCATGAAAAGGGATTTGCTTTGACCTAGTTACAAAAACAAAGAGACTTTCTCTAATTGCCCAAATGACTCAAGTGGGACTGGGTGTCAAAAGCAACAAACTCTCCTTCCTTTGAAACTGTATGCTAATACTGGGCACCAGGATCCAACCTGTTCCAGTTCAAGACCTGGAGCCTAAGGAAGCCCGGGTAAGCAAAAGCCAGCCAGCTCCATATGCCTGCATGTAGAAACAGGACCAGGAGCCAGAACAAACATGTTTCATAAATTATAGCAAAGACAGTGGCTTTCAATGCTAAGGGTATCAGGACTTCAAGGTTTGCTTTGACAAGAGCTGCAGATGAAAGAGACTTTCTTGCTTTACCATTCTGGTACTGCTGTAGAAAGGGTCTGTCTTTCTATCCAGCAGCATTTGCTGGTCTGTCACTGATGCACTAAGCCTTAGTTTATAAGAGCCTGAAGGCAACTGCATATCCAAAATGCCACATGAGCAAGGTGCCCAACTTTTCCAGGCACTAGTGAAAAGGCCAGTGTCAGTACATTGCTATTGCTGGGTTTGGGGTAAAAGGAGCAAGATCAGATATAGACAGGGCTGGGGAATAAGAGCTAGCAAGCAGAAGAAGAGGAAATGGAGGCAGATAAAAGGGTATGAGTAGAGGCAAGGGGATTATGTACATATGTGGGAGAAGAAGGTTATTAAAAGGCCATCAGCTATAGAAAGCAGGCTGGAAAAATCAGTGTACAAAATCTCTGGGGCTACCTGGTTACAGCCTGGTTACAACCAGGTAAAAAATTGTCCATTTGGCATGTCATTGTACAACATTTCCGTGACAGCAGTAGTTGTCTAGTCTAGGAGACTAATTTCTAGGAAGCTAGAATTTCTGTTAGGAGCTATTGGGCTGGCCCTTCATTGGAGCATATCAGTTTAGGCAGTTGAGGATCTAGTCTTCAATGCTCATGCAGGAGGTGCTGGCACTCTCCTCTGTGCTGCAGAGAAAGGGCCAAGCAGGAGGTTACAGAGACAGAAATTTTCTGAAACCCAAATAAAGTCGTGGTTCTATTCAGGTTTAGAGGGAAGGTTCACAGGAGTTTGTATTTTTTCCCCAGCTGGTTCACCATCTATTTTAGATGGAACTGTTTGATCTCTTTCTGCTTTGTGTTTCTTTCAGTTTCCCAAACAATAGGAGGAAGCTCGCCTGTTAACGTGTACTTGGGCCCCAACCAAGCTTTTCCCAGCTGGAAAAGTCACTCCATGAACTACAGAGGGGTTGTTTCCAGCTGTAATTACAAGATTCCCAGTTCTCTTATGCATTTTGTAAGTAGGTACAGGCTGTCTTAAAGGGAACAATAGGACATTCCTGAGTGCTTAAACAACTGCTGTTTCCCCACCATCACCCCCTCTAAAACCTGCGGAGGGCTTAAGCACATTTGAACTGTTCCACTCAAGGTTACTGAGACTTCAGCTGAAAAAACACAGAGGGAGGTGCACAGCTCTGTGTAATGCTCCTCCTTTGGTGAGTAAGATACCCAGGCTCTTCCTGTTACCTGATTATATACACAAACACTCCAAATTCACCAGACCAGCTGGGAGGAATTGGCACGCACACAGGGAATATCTGTGCAAGGGGTAGCTGGCAGCACTGTCAGACAGACATGCACCACACAGTACATCTCAGAGGCCAGGCCCTAACTACCTGCTAGACAAACTTGTCTAAGGGACCAGCACAGATCTCTTAATAGAAATAAGACATTGTGCTTGGCCCAAATATTCATCTTCAGCAACAAGCAGGTCCCACTCATGAGCACATGCTCAGGAAAATTCATCTTCCCTTCCTCTGACAGAAAACCACCCAGCTGATCCTGACTGCCCCATCCCATCACACATCAGGTGTAATATTGGTTACTGTACCACTGGATGAAAGGTGGGAAAGCGGACAAAAGAGTGCATTAACCTTGACTGTAATGTTTAGGAGGGAGCAGAAAGACAAATAATTAGGCTATAGAATGGCTCTGGCTAACTGTCATCATCCCCTTGCCCGGCTGGAGATAAGCACCTTCTTTTAGGGACCCTAATGTTTCCATTATTCTCACACAGGTAACATCCAGTTGGGATCTTAGAACATCTGGGAACTGAGGAAGCAAATGGCACTGCTGGCCAGGACCAGCATACGCCATGGAGAGAAGGTAAGGAGTGGTCTTTTCCAGGCATCAACAACCACAGATAAATCTTCTATCACCTTCTCCCAGCACTCAGTGAAAATCTCCCATAGCGTTGCCTCACCTGTACAACTGTGGGCAGGACCTTTTCAGAGCAGTGGAGGACAGCCCCAGCTTGTTCTGGTTTCTCAACCGTGTTTTCCTCACAAGATCTCTCATTCTCCCCCAAGCATGGCTCTCACCCTAGGGAGCAAAACCAAACCACAACTTGAAGGACCAGTGGCAAGTTTCTGGCAGACCTCATCGGGCCAACATATGATACTTTGGGGTACTCTAGGGTGGTGGAAAGAGGGTAACTTCTTTCAGATAGATGGGGGTCAGGTCGCACGAAAGAACTTTTAACACTGTGCTATGATACCCAGTGGCCAGCCTGTACCTGTATAGGGCATAAGGAGACAGGATGGAAGAACTGTAACACCATCCTTTTTTGTATTTTGTTTTGTAACATTTCCCTGTCTAGGGCGCTGCTGTTCTTTCTGACTTAGGGTTTCAGAGAGTGAGGGCACCTCAGTGGTGAGTGCCGAGTAGCTGCCTAAGGGCAGTTTTACCTTATTGTTTTACTGTACTAAAGGAAAAGATCGATTTGGTTTCCTACCTACTCTCATGTGCCCAGGGGTCCTTTAAAACAAGACCTAAAAAAGCAATTTGACCGTCTTACCCTTTCTATTAGGCCAGGTGCACTGGTATCAGCCCTTTTCAAGGTGGTGATTTTTGTGGACCATGAATTAAAAGAGATCAAGTCTTTGTTTCCCTGTCACGTCTGCAAGCCCCAGCTATCGGGGCCCTTACATTTGAAATGCTAATAGAGATTATCAGGAGGTCAGGGAGTCTCAGGAGGCCATCCCTCATGTTTATTCTCTCCAGGCTTAAGTCATCTGGATTCATGAACTAAAACGAGCTATGCATCAAAAATCTTTTTTTTTTTTTCTATCTTGCTTTAAATTTCCTAGAATGATGTCTGGAATACCTTGGGAATGGAACAAAAATTATCACGCCCCAGAACTAGCATAATGGGGAGAAACAATTCCCATTTCAGTGAAGTTCTTAAACCATTATCACATTCAAGGCATTGTTCTGCCCTGCCCCGAGGTTCCTGCCCACTGTGCCACCAGCAGAGCCATTACTACAGGAGTTGTGGCCATTTTGAGAGCACAACCTGGCAGCTGTCCAGCCACACTACCAGTCCTGGCACTGCCTATTGCAATAACTCTTCTTGTGGCTCTGCAAAGTTTTCAGTTCAAGATTTCAGAGGAGGTCACGGGCTCAGCTGAGAACTGCAGCACGGGATTCTGTGCTATTGAGTTAATTGCCTGTAAGCCAGACTGTTTACTCATGGAAATAGCAAACCTTTGTGTTTACTGCTAGGATTAATGTGTGCTGTGGCAGGGCTTTGGAGGCCTCAGCAGTTAGTCCCTCGTTTTGCTGGTGTTGTCTCAGAAAAGCAAGCACTGCTGATAGCGCAGTTACCTGCTCCTGAGGGCTGTCTTCCGCAGTGGGGGTGGCAGAAGAAGGGACCACATGCGGTAAATCATAATCCACGTGTGTCTGTTACTTTGATAGTAAACTTCGGGGGTCAACAAACCCCTTTTGTTCATGTACAGTGCTGTGCACTACAGAGGCTTAGTCCTTGATAATGCAGGCACAAGTTAAATATATTCTGCAAAGGCAGTACATACCGAGATATTCTTGCTGACGTCCAGACCCTAAAAACAAAAGGCAAACACATTGATAAATAACAAGACAGTGAGACCATCTTCCAGTGTTGGCAACAGACTAGGCTTTGTTCTCAGCTCTGTCCTGGAATACACCCATAGCCTTGGTCAAGTCCTTTATCTCTTTAGTATTCAGTCCCTCACATGTGTGATAATCCCTTCTTTCTTTTTCCATCTCTCATATCTCTTTCGTATTTAGACTGCCAGTTCATTTGTATAGTACCTAGTAGCCTGGGTATGAGTGTAGCAGGCAGAATTCCCATAAAGTACCTGCACTGTAGGAATAATTTCATGTTCAGATTACAAAATCCAATACTAAGGTGTAATGTAACAAGAGAGCATGAGGATTCAGTTTAAACTGCATGGGTCTTGGTTCACCAGTCCTGTGAAGTCATCAGAACTTCCCATGTGCTTAAAATATTCTGAAAGCTGGCTGGAAACAAGCCAGAGTATGAAGTACCTTTCAGAATTCAGCCTTAATTTGGTTGCTGAAGTTCATCAAAGTGTTTGTGACCTATTTGCAACTTTGGGGTGGAAATTTCATGAGAAGGTCTTTCCCGTGAGAGACCTACGCCTTCCTCTTTCCTGTTAGGCTGGGAATACTCTGATTAGAGCCCTTGCCCTGGCATTTCAGCACTTCTGATCCCCACCGGAACATGAAAGTGCTGAGGCAGCCACAAACAATGGGAAAGAAAGGGAGAGGAAAGCATTCATCCTGCATCCCTTGGACCTCAGTGACAGAGATTCCCTGAAATATGCTTTGGGGAATGGAGCTAATCCCATTGATATGCTGCTAGTCTGGTAATAAGTGTGGCCAGCTAAGGACTGATCCACTACAAGTTTTGTGTAGTACTAAATGCTTGGTTTAATCTCACTAGTATCAGTAGTGAAGATACTTATAACAGAGTCCCCACACTGAGCTATTTGGAATTGGTGAAGGCTAAATCCCATGCTGCTGTCTGCAGTGTTCCTCTCCCCTGCACCAGTGATCCATTTGTGTCTTTCTTGGCATAAAGACATAGTCCTTCTTCATTTAAAGCTGGGAAGAGAGAGACACGGATCACCCTGGCTATCACTACCCCAGCCCTGCTTTATATGAGACAGGGTCAGCTTGTTCTCCTGGCACCCCACACTGATCTGCCTGAGCAGAATTTCTCTCTACTTCTCCCACAGGTCCCACTCAGGGATCTGGCTCCAAGCTTATCACTCACCTTTCTTACTGCAGGGTCCTTTGATGGAAAAACCTGTCCCTCAGCCATACTACCAGCTTCTCTGAACTCATTCTCCTTGTTGTTCCTACTGTTTGATGACTTCCTGAGCCCCACCATCAGCTGGCTCTTTCCTGATTCCGGGTATCTCTCGCTTCCTGCAATAAAATGCAAGGACTTGCTTACGTTTCTTAACAGTGTCCTGATAGGATGGCCTCTGGGCAGCGCTACCAGCAAGTTATGACTACAGATAGGATGAGAACCCTAAGGACTTAAAAATAGGATGAGACCCCATGTGTCTTCATGCCACACTGCAGTGGAAAGAAGGTAAATGCTGCAATAAAGTGCCTGATCATGGCAGGGCATTCTAATGGTTTCCTCATGGTCTTATTTTGATTCCAAGCCTGCCCTGAAAGTGCAAGGAAAGGGTATTTTTGAGCTTTCGCACTAGAGATCACAAAGGCCAGTTACACCCTGACTCAGTCCTGCTAGGAGGTATGCTGATGTTCTGTGTTTCACCAGGTATTAGGGACAGGCTGAAGTCCAAGGTTTGAAATAAACTAATTAGCCTTACTTACTGAGCAGGCTCACATCTATCACTGGATCCAGACTTTTCATCTGGCTTTATCATCAGTAGACAGAGCCCAGTCTTCCTCAGCCTTCTCTAAGAGTTGGTTGATCCAAGCTTTGCAGCTGGGGCTTATTTTCCACTTGGGTCTATAGAACAAGTCATGTTACAGGAATGTGTTCTGTGCCTACTTGAGAGGGTAGGAAACTAACAAGAGGCATAATGCTTTCCATCCTAGATCAAATCCTACCCTGCCTGGGGGTATTTTAAAGCCACATGGAGGGGCTCCACTAATGGACCCGTTCAAGCATGTTAAGTTTCCAAAAGAAAGACCCATTTTATAATGCATTTGTCCTAATCTTTATAGACACAGCTGCAGAGCAAAAAGCCTGTTTCACACATGAGAAGCAGCAAGTGTTAAAATCCTAGGTATAGGCGAAGCATTTTAAATTGCTTTTCTTGGATTTCCAGCTAAGGTTTAGCTCTACTAACACCTTGCTCTGTTCCCATCTGTCTTTCCTAGGGAAAAGAAGGTGACTTGTCAGCTTATTTGACCAAGTGGCAAACAGAAGGTCAGATTAGAGTTATTTGAACTCACCATTGCAGCTGCTCAACTTTTCAGTGTTTGCTCCTATTTCTGGGATGATGGAAAGATCAGAAGGGTTTCCAGTCTGAACCAAGAGGCTGTGAGGTCTGCTCCTCCCAGCAAAAATTGTTTTCATGTCTTGATATGAGTTGAGGAAGATGTTGGCAGCTCCACAGGAGCAATGCTGCAGGAGGTACTCCTATATCAGACAAATAGAAAGTATGCAGGCTCTCAGGCTGTAACAGCTCAAGGTAAATGGGTGATGTGATGGTACAGACAAACTGCAATCGTTCCAGCCCAGGGATGTCCATCATTGTCCTCAGACCCACCAGAATCCAAATTACTTAATTCTCTAAAAGGCTGAGCAGCCTGGAGCTGGTAATACAGAGTTTTCATGGATTCATTAGCATTTAACTTAAAATGCCGGATATTCAGCATCTTTTTGGTTTGCTTCCTAGAAGGAACTGAATACAAGTTTCTAAGCACAGAGCTGCCCAGCTAAGGCATTAGTGTAAATAAACAAATCCTTTATAACAATGACTTGCATTTTAACATAATGTTATTTGCTTCGGAACTTGCACAGACAACAATATCTTGTATTTTTGTTGGTGGGATGACATAGCTCTCTTGTGTGTTCCCAGTCAGATTGACTGTATGTGGTACTTCAGCCAGAGTACATCTGCTGTAGCTGTTGGGGTGGGAAGGGGAGATTTTCTGCCTTGCGTGACCATGTTGCACAAGAGTTAGGAGGGCAGGAGGCAGGAAGAGCTTTATCCAGCTGAAGCAGAAAGGGAACGAGACTGTTTATTGGTTTTGAAAGCAGGACAGGCCAACACCAGTTTAGCACCTCTGGAGATCCCCAAGCCAACGGATAGTTTCAATATCATGTCTCATCTGGATATGTTGTCACAGCAGAATGGGACTTTGCAATACCTATATCTTTGGGAGGTGGTTTGAAAATCTGATGAAAGATGCTGGGTTTGACCCATGATATTACAGATTTCCCTGTAAAGCAAAGGATGTGGAGCAACAGTGTTCCCTTTGTTCCAGGATCAAAGTGTCATCAGTATCTGTGGTGATGTTTGTACTACTCTCAAAAACAGCATTGGGAGCACTGGTTATCTACAGTCCTCATGACAGCTCTTCATACCACACTAACCCATCTCTACTTTGGGGGTTGTGTCTTCCCTAGCCATGGCTGGGACATAGAAACCTTTCCATGCTCGTGGAGAGTGAACACAGTTTGTAAAGGAGCTTTTGGATGCCCTCCAAAATGTGACGTGGACAGCAATCTTCACATCTCATGGCAAATGGGATAGTACTGTTCCTCTTCTACACAGAGGGACTATGAAGAACAAAATGGAGGAGAGCTGCTCAAATATAGGAGATGCAGGCACCACAGAGATACCAGAGAGAGCACCCAGTTTTGCAGAGCACACTGTAAGTGTTGAACGTTACATCTGGGGATCCAGTTCCCCAGTGAACAGTACGGGACAAATGCATCTCAGAAGGCGCTGCTGAGAGATCTTGAAAAGATCAAGGTTTTAAATATTTAAAGGAAAGCACGGTGCCTTTCATTTCAGTGGGAGTTGGGGAGGGGGCATGTACACCAGATGAGTTTGCATCTTGGAAGAGTTACTTTGAGCAATGACTCACAGTTGTAAAGCTTCAGGAAATGTGTTAACAATTCCCAGGCTCTATGTAGGAGGCTGCATTCCTCTAAGCATGAGATGGGTACATGGAAATTACAAGCTATTTTGCTCTGCAACCTGACTCAGAACTTGGCTTTGGCTCTGAGGAGGAGTTAAGTCACCTACTGCAGATCCAGTCCCAGCAGGTGGGAAAGCAACACCAGGGGAAGAATGACACTGTTGAGAGAATAAAAGACTTGCCACTGCACAGCTGGGAAGAAATAGCTGACTGTGACAAACCCCTTCTGTTCCTTTGGGGAGTGACAAAATAAACAAAAAGCAGGGGAGGAAAAAAGCTGGAAACCTGGTGTGATGACTGAAGAAAAAGAACTGAGAAGTACAGCTGAGGTAGAGCTGAACAAAATATGGAGGGGCTAAAAAATGCTGTTTAGGTGGACACTGAAATGATTTGCAAATTTCAGTCAAATTCCCCAGCTAGTTCTGGCTGATAAAAATGACAGATGGGAACACTGAGATGTTTCACATCAGAGATTGTTCATCTGGCAGCTCCAAAGCACAGGAAGGGAAAGAAAGCATGGAGCTGGGTAGTGGTACCACTACTTCTCTTTCCCATGTCTGTTTTGTGAGAAATTCCAGCATTTTGACAGTTTGAAACCAGAAGGAAAAGAATGATCTTTCAATACAAAATACAATTGCTAAGGAGGTCTGTGGATTTTTTGATAGCAATGAGGAGAGGAGATGTGTTCTTGGGAAATTCACAGATGTAGAGAAATAAAAGCTACTGACTTAGAGCTGGCCGTCACATAAGGTGAGGGGGTGCTTTTTAACTCAACAGAAGCAAGTACATCTGGGAAGCAAAAGTGAACAGAAACTCAAGCCCAGCCTCACAGAACGAAGTCCATTGTGGTGGCCAAGTGCTCTCTGAAGACCACTCTGAAGAGTACCGAGCCCACGTGGGTGTTGGAGCTGGTAAATTAGCATCTTCCTTAACATGGAACTTTCCACCTGGGCCATGACTATATAATTTAATGGAAAATACTATGGTGTCTGCTTACCTCTTTTATCTGGCTCATCTTCTGCTCTTTCTGCAAGCTGCACACTTGCTTTTGGAGACGCAGGTTGTGCTCCTGCAGCTGCCCAATCTTTTCAATCAGTTGGCAGATATGTTCTAGGTATCCCAGACCAGATCCCAGGGCTTTGCTGTTACTTTGGTTCACCTGCAAAGACAGTGCATCTTGAGCCATGGAGTAACAACAGAGCAATTCTGACTAGCAGCTGAGAGCCCTACATACTCCTTGCAGTCATGTGCACTGTGGTAAAGACACTCAAGCTTCCTCTTGTAAGGGGCTTTGGTCATAGAGAGATTTGAGCTACAGCATTGCTTGCTGGAGCTCTTTTCTGGATTACTCAGCAATATCCACCTTCAGAGACTCTTCTGACTGACCACAGGCAGACACAGGCATGACAATCTGTTTCCAGTTCCACCTCTCAGGATAATTTTTGTCTTTTACCAGTAACACGACCCTTACAAACAAATATGGTTCTACTGTATGGTATAGATGCCTGGGGCTAGTATGGCTCACTTAGCCCATAGTCCTCAGTGCAAGTCACATTTGTGTGTACTGAGGCGGAGCTTGGCTCCTACCCAAAGGCACCTATCTGCAGGTTGAATTGATTTGCTGCATTGTGGCCAACCTAAGGATACATTTTTGTGTGCTGTATTCAGATCCTCATCACTAGTGAGTCTGTGAGAGAGACATGTGCCTGAACCAAGCTACCAAAGTGAAAGAACATCTTTCCACTGGTCTTTAGCAGATCCCAGCTTACATTCCTGTTTTTATTTTCTTAGTCTTTAAGAGATGCCTGAAGAAAGTTTGAGGGTCAACTTTGCTGTTTGTCTGTGCCAGGATAACCTCTACTACTGATCTCTCTTCACCCAGGACCTGCCAGAGTCTCGCTGCTACTCAGCTGAGAGCAGTCCTGGAGACAGACAGTAATCCTGTGGAAGAAGAAAGGCAACGATGCTTCCCAGCCTCTTGCTCTGCACCTCTCTGTTTCTGGTCCCAGGACTTCCCTGTGCACAGCAAGTGTCTTCCCCTTGCTGTGAGCAGACTGTGTTGAACGTGATGCAAACAAATACATGCAGAGGCTCACTTCCACCTTGGCGCTGCCTGCTGATGTGCGTGTGATATCAGTAAGTAAAATAAGCCTCGATCTTTACAAAAGCAGTGCTCTAAGTTTATCTTACTTCAAAAAATAAGTTCCCTCTACAAAAGCAGGAAGCTTACTCTGTCTCCTTTCCCACAACAATCTACATTTTTGGGGAAATGCCAGCCTTGGGATTCTTCCTGTCTTTTCATTATGTCAGAAAGCTCATGGTGTGTTCAAAAATAATCAACATTAGGATTTACTTCTTTTTAAACAAATGATGATACAACATTATTTATAAACAGGTATTATTATGTCCAGATGGTTTTGTGTCTGCGGTTGGGACAGAGGTTCTTGACTCCAAGCCAACCAGTCATTCACATTCCTTATTTTTATCTTCCTCTCAGGCAGAGCCTGCAGAAGTGATGGCAAGACAAAAGTTACTCAGCCATAAAACTAAGTACTTAGTGTGGCAGTGCAGTGGGAAGGGGCACAGCCCCAGGAACCAAAGGGAGAACAAAGTCTATGTGGTGTCCAGTGAGAAAAGCTTGAATCAAAAGAACTATAGCCAACATATCTGAAAGCCGCTAGGGATTTGGGGGTGCCCAGCTTCAGAAGCATGATTTTCAGAAAAGTACGTGACTATCAGCTTCTGAAAATTTGGCTGTTTTGAGCAGTCATGAAATGAATAGTCATTTTTTGGTATGCTGTCCCAATGGGTTCCTTATTATCTTTGAAAATATAAGCTTTCTGCCACACTGTACCCTCTTCTCGCACATCTCGCAACTTCCCTTCCTGCCAGTTTGCTGTTGCATGACTGTTGGCACACGTATTGCCCTAAGGAGACAAGACACTGAGCAAAATCCAGCCTCTTACATCTGTGGAAACACAAGGCGAGGCCACAAGGGACAGAGAAGGTCTTGGAAAAGAGGATGAAGTAAAATATTTGGTTCTAACTTATATTGCAGAAAAAGTGTGAAGCGTTTGTGACCTTTTTCAGTTAGAGACCCTCTTTTTGTCCCATATTTGTCCTGTACTTAATGTTGTATGGTCCTGTTTCATGTCCGTGGCTGCCAGGTTTGTAGGGCAAAATGGGCAGGGGGAAGAAAAGGTGGCCCTCATATCCAGTGCTCTGTGTCTAGGGCTGAAGTGCAAATGAGCAAGAGGCAAATCAGGCAGAGCCTCCTGTGCCCACACATTCCTGCAGGGCAAGCCACCTCAGTGGTCAGCATGCAAGAGTAAAAACTTTTGGGGAGGAGGTGTTTCACCTTGCTTACCCTGCCTGTTAACAGGGCCTGTTAGCACCAGAATTACTCAGATATGGTAGACATTTGATACAGAAAATTTGTGTAATGTAGCTGGTTTCCCCCAAAACAATTGCGCAGAAAGGACCTCTCTAGTAACCCTTCAAGAATATTTTTTTTTTCATAAACTGGCAATACCTAAACAGCCCTTGCTATCTTCTACTGATGCCAAGTGCATAGAACCTTGTCTGTCACATTCTGGTCTAAATATTTTTCTCTCACCTGTGAGACAGTTTTATGCTAGTAGGGAAGAGTGAGCAACCATAGGAAAACTGCAAACATTTTCCAGGATGAGTCTCTTCCAGTCTCTGTCCTCCCCATTGAAGTTTTCTAAAATATTCACCTAACAAGACTGAAATTTTTCTCACTCCCCACATGGGAATTGTCAGATAGTGTTGGAACAAAAGCTGTATGCCCATTTTTGAGTTGATGAAACCTATGAAAAATGAAAAATATCCTGCCTACTTTTCTGTAAGGTAAAGAGGAGGATGATCAGACAGACACAATTTATTAATCAAATGGTTGAAGTTGCTCTAGGAAAGTAACAACATAATGTATAAGTAGGTGCCAGATTTGCTTTTACGTACATGAAACTGAGCCAGACCCTTATCTGGAAGAAAAGTAGTCAAAGGCTCTCAGCTACACTATGCTGAGTTACTCCTATTACGGTTTTGACCCTGCGGAGTTAAGGTGCACTACACACCGACTTTACACCTGTGTAACTAAAAAGAAATCTCTGCCCTTGTTAGTGCTCACATGACTAAGTTTTGGGGACAGGTTTTCAGTATGTGTGTCCCTGACAATAAACCGTCACAGTTGTGCTGGTCCACAGATTTCTTATGAAGTTTAAAAATACAGGATCAGTATCTGCATTGGGAACTTTGGCTAATCTAGAGCCCTTCAGCTAGTGTAAGTTTTTTTCCTCTGAGGCTACCCAAGTTGGAGAGGTGGAAGCCCATTCCTCTTGTCTCTGTGTACCGTTGTGGTCACTGAAGCATCTGAGCGCTACAAAGATTTGAAGTTCGGGGGGGCTGCAAGAATGACAGTTGTTGTCATTCCAATTGATGTATAATCAAAATCTGCATTTCTGGTCATCTAATCAGCACTTTGTCCTCTCATTTCAGCCATTATCTGTTATTTGGATACATGTGGTGTGCTCTTCTCCAACTGGGCTCAAACTGTTGTGGGTTGGACATGGCAGCAGGAGCTGAAGATGACGGGAACCTTGCCAGGGAAACTTTTCTTTATTCAGGTGAGAGCTCATTGATGTATTTTGCATGAACTTAGGTTTCTGCACTTCATGCAATGCTTATCACTTTCTCTTGTGCCTAGTTTTTAGTTATACTACACTCCATCCTCCCATAAACCCCTCACTGCGAGCTCCTGCCACGTTAGCATGGCCAGCATGGAGGCAGCACAGTTACTGTGCCCACTGCCGACAAGGAATGTAATTACAAACCTCCCATCGTGGACCGATTAGTGACGCCACAGGTTGAGCGGGAAGCATTTGTCACTGGAAGATGACAGCACCAGAAGGCTTGTGAATAACAGGAAAGAGAAGGATTGTGCTGTATATTTCTGATGGCTCCACCCTGTTGTCCAGGAGGGGCTGTGCTTGCCGATAGCTTCTGGTTTCCTCTGAGCAGCACGCACAGGCTATGGGGATGACCATCACAGGTTGTCCTATTCTTTCCCTGAACCATACCACTCTGTAGAGTAGCATTTTGACTGCTTTGGTCCAGGATAAACAGCACTGCATGAATAATGAGGTTTTTTCATCTAATGATGACAATGTTCCCACCCTCTCTCTTCTAGGGGTATGGGGTGACTTTAAATGTAAACTTTGTGAAGTGTGAGGAAGTGTTTGTAAAGCAAAAGCATCAAAAGCTATATATCTTCAAACTGATTGCGAAAATTTAGTTTAAAAGGAAATGCTTTTATTTAGGCTTCAAAGTTCTTTCTCTTGTTGTTTCACAGCTTCCACTTTCTTTCATCTTTCCAAATGCAGGCAAATTTCAAAATAACAACAGTTCAAAACAAAAGATCGGAACGCTTTGTTTAAGAAATGATGGACTAAAATGATTTGATGTATATTTTCAGCCAAAGCCTTTCACCAACTGAATCCAAATGATCAAAACATTCGGTCATTTCCAGTCTCTCTGTTTAGCATTTTCCTTCCTGTTCTCTTGGAGGTGGCCTTAGCAGTGAGGGAGGTCAGGAGGACATCAAGGGGCAAGCTCATCTGGAGACTGAATCCTTTCTCAGCTGTGGTGAGCCAGTAAGCCCAGTGCTGTTGGCATTGCCACAGCCAGCTGAGCTAGGGAAACTCAACTGCTTTCCTTTTACTTGAAAGCTGCGTTCCCAAAACAAGCAACAGAACTGAGGAAGTTGCTGTCACCTGTAGTTAAAGAAGGCTGTCACCTAGCATTAAATATAAACCAGCGTAAGCACTCCCGCATCTCTATCAACATTAATGCAGCAGGGATTGATTTGATGGAGCAATTTGGTTCACCACGTTCTTGCCAAGCAGGGTGGGAATACCCTGTAATGGCCTGCTTTCTTTCAAACAACAGATTGGATTTCCAGGGGTATCCGAGTACCTCAGAAGGCATCAGACCAGGGAAGAGATGGTGTTCTAAGTACCATGTTTTGTCTTGAACAGGTTACAGGCAAATGTGAAAACCACAGAGTAAGCCTGGAGCAGAGCCTCAGATGGGATGAACAAAGAATGATCTGTCAGCTGTAGGGGCAGATGATCATCTGGACATTGCTTCTGAGCAGGTCTCACTGTCCTGCCCCTTGTATGACAGTGAAGACAGGTCAGCCCTGTGCAGATTTGGTAAGGGCAGAAGGCTCTGCAGCTGCAAGAGGCTGTCCTGATGCTCTGAAGCACACAGAGCAGCAGCAGCAGCCACAGGGCTGTGCAGCATCCCATGGGCATTTCTTGTCCCAATCTGCTCAGGTGCTACCTGGCATCCCAGCAGTTTGTAGAGTGCTGCTCTTAAGATACAGCAGCCTGGAGGTGCTCTGTGAAGAGGGGCAAACTTCCCCAGCATCTAGGTCACAGCTGTATTTATACAGCTCAAAAAACAAAGACAGAAAAGTGCTCTGGGGCACAGAGCTTTAGCACTCAGCCAGTGAGGATATTAAAAAGAAGGGGAGGTAAGCCACCAAGAGCTTCATTTCCTCTTCAGCTTCTTTCTAATTTATTCTCTTATTTATTTAAATGTTCTGCTTTGGGAAACTGAGGCTCCATTTCACAAAGGATTTAAGGGAATTTCATGGGCATACAGAGCTGTCAGACAAGACCAATCTGGCTGCAAACCCTCCAGAGTGCAACAGAGAATATAGGTAACTTAATTTATAAAGTCTCCTTATCGTCAGACACTACTGCTCTGATCCTTTCTTGAACTCTCTGCCAAAGGGCCAGATCAATGACTGTTTGGGATCTGTGTGAAATAGACCTCTGTTTTCTGCCATGTGTGAGATAGCTCTGGGGAGGAAGAGACTGCTCAGATAGATTGTGTGTTGCTTGTACTGCCTTGTTATGCACTGTTAACAGAGATGGGACATCTCTGACCTTCCTTGCTGCTTGAGAGGGTTTGGCATGCTGGAGAGGAAGTCCAGCGCCTGATAATTCATGGCCAGGGCAGAGAGGTCATGGTTAAATTATATGCAGACCACACATCACTGTTACTTGGCTTCCTCCCAACCCATCTCCCACTCCAATTCATCACTATTACTGCAATGAACGCCCCAAAAAGAAATCCCAACTGTGCACAGTTTGATGCTTTTGGAATGTCTGTGTGACCCTTTTCACCTAGTCTGCCCGTCTCCTTTCCCTTTCTCATGGGGCTCTTTGGTCTTTCTCTCTGTCAAGAATCAGTGCCCCAGTGAGATCTTCCCTTTTGCTGGTTCCTGGAATCCACTGCAGTGAGCAGCCAAGGCAGGGATCTGTCTGCACTTTGGCAGCGTGAGGCTTCAGGCAAAACACTGGGGTGAGCTCATGCCGGCATCTGCTATGGGAGAAAGTGCACAGAAGGGCTTTTTATTCTTCCATCAGTGGCACAGTGTCCCCAGCAATGGGGAAGACAGGAACTACAGAATGGGACAATCTGCTGAAATCCTTTCAGTTTGGTCCATCACAGCTGTGCTGGCGAGTTAAAATGGCATCTCCAACTTCAGCCCTGCAAAGACCTGAATTTGTGCATTAGCTCACTGCTCGTGCATTATTTGAGAGAGCTGGCTTAACAGGACACAGTGGGCCTGGACAGAAATTAAATATCACTTAGATAAATTCTTTTCAAATTTCAGTTCCCCAACAGCAAACCAGCTCTTCCCAGGGATGATGACTAGCAGTCTTCATTTTGAGACCAGAATCAAGTCTGTCCTCTAATCTGGGGCTTTTTGAAACATCAGATCTCCATGAGCCATTTGTCATCCTTACCCAGACCTGATATTTATTAATTACTTCAGAGTTTTACTGCTATGAAAAGAGATTTAAAAAGCAATTACCATTAGTTATGACTTACAACTGTTTCAAGGGAGATATTCTAAACTCACTGAGATGTGTCCTAGTTCATGACAAATAGGGCTTGCAAACTGACTGGGGGGTTTGGACAGGCCTAGATCTAAGATTCAGTTTAGGTGTTTCTTACCTCACTCAGTCTACAGCATTCATCCATGTATTCATCCAAACTGTCACTTGTGGGGTACTTCTTCAGCTGATGTCCGTGGATCTGAAGGTCTTGCATGCTGCCAAAATTCTCTGGGAAATTGTCAGCAATTGTCTTTGGCTCTTCTATGGGACCTGGGGTGGAAAGAGTGCTTTCCCTGGAAAGGTCAATCTCTGGGGTAGGTTCCTTTTCCAGAACCTGCTTGTCGCTCTGGTCAAAATGTTCATCAGGACGTTCTTCCTGAGGGACGCTGAAGTCTTCAAGGGAAACTGTAGGACCCTGCACAGCATCTACCTCCTGGCTGTAGTAATCAGCTTGCTTTTTGCTCTCTGGATCTTGGAGGCTGACTTTTCTGTCATGTTCTTTACATGTTCTTGTTAGCTGATGGTCAATTTCTGGAGAAGAAGAGGTGCTAAGCACACCCGAGTCACAAAATGAGTCTCTGCTGTGAAGCACAAAGCTCTTCTCCGAGCCGGTGGGCGTTGATGGAGAATTAGCCCCGCTCGGTAATTCAACCCCCGAGTCCTCAGATTCAAATTTGGAGAATCTGTGAAGCCGGCACTTGGACTCGAAGGAGCTGAGGTCAGGCAGGGTGGGTACATAGTCGGTGCTTGCCGGGCCATCTGCATAGTCTGGATCTGCTGTTGCGGCTGCTGCATTTGGATTTCCCAGGCAGTCAAGTGGGAGGCTGGTGCCCGGAAGATGGGACTCTTCTGTGCAGGCTGTGTCGGCTGGAGCCTCTGGGATTAACCCTGGGTTTTGAATTCCTTCATTGCTCAGTATCTTCATGTGTGTTAACACAACTTTGTCCTCAGCAGGTGGGCTCTTCTTACCTGCTTAAAAGAAAACAAGTAGAAGGTCACAGAAAGCAACAAAAATCAGCATCTAATGCATCCCCTGAGGGATGTGGAACGTGTAACTGCCTGTACTAAGGTGATAGAAGGGAACAGCCATAATTTGTTTTTCTTGAGCTATATGAAGCTTTCTTATAAGCTTTGCTACAACAAAAGTTTTTTGTTTCGTATCCCCAGAGTCTTTCAAGGTGACTCATAAATGCACACAGAGTTCTGATTTAGTGGATAGGTAGAAAGCAACACTTGTAGCGAGATTACTTTAGTGATTACCTGCATAAAGATGCAGAAAAGTACATGTTCTTTCAGCATGACAGACATTAAGGCGAAAATATTTTCTCTGATTAAATGTATTCTGAACCAGCAGAAAAGAGTAAAACAAAATCTGTCTTTCCACAGGCTTAAGTGAATTTTGGGTTGCAATAAGAAATTTGCAGCCTTTTGGTATTCTCTGCAGTATTTTCTGCACACGTACAGGTGGCAAAAAGCAAGTACTGATAGGAAAGGCAAATGAGGCACTGTAGATCTTTTTCACTCCCTATATGTTTTTAGGGATGAAGTAATTTCTTTAAATGAGCTTCTACCCTATTTGTAAAGAGAAAGGAGATGGGGGCAGCTTTGTTCAAGAACTTTTTGCACATGGACAAAGAAGACTTGTTATCAAATCACAACTATTTTACACAGTAATGTGGTAGAACAGTCTCTGGATGAAAGGATGATCTTGAGATAAAGATACGCCCCCAGGACTTCTTACAGTTTTTATGAATATGATATTTCATAGTGCAGACTTCTGGATCATGATGGTATGAGAGCCAGTGTACAAGTTCTGCATTTACCCTTTAGCAAACTGCAAATCTCGGCTCCAAATCCATCTGTTTTGTGGATTTGGAACCAGGAATTGCTGCAATACAAAATTTCCCTTTCTCTGGTATCTTTTCCCTTAATAGTACCTGACCCAGAGCACCTTTGAGGGCTACAGTACATACACTTTTCTGGATATCTTACTTCCTACTTCATTTCCTGTAATTCCCCCCTTCCCGTTTCCTTTGTTTTTGCCTGAATCAAACCAGCAGCAGCTTCACAAACTCACTCCCAGTAATGTAACTGGGATCCACACCACCAGCAGTGGAGTAGGGAGAGCTCTGCTGTGGAGCTCTCCTCCACGGTAACCCAGAAAACTCCCTGTTTCAGAAATAACCCATTTTCCAACCTTCCCTTCTCCTAACTATTACATGGATCATTTTTTATTTTATTTAACTTTCCTTTATTTGATCTTGTGAATTTCCTGGGATGCCAGTGAAACATGCCCTTTGCTGTTCAGAGACACGCACAGATTTAATATTTTACACTGGATTTTCATAAAGGGCAGTCAGTAATAAATAATCCCATTAGACGGGCCTTTTGTGGTGCTTGGGCACATAGTGCTTATAACCCCTTATCCAAAATCTTGTTTTTCATATACAGAATTGCACTGCCTCCCTTAGAATTCATAGGCACCTCTCCAATGCAAAGAGTCATGTTTGGGACAGTCAGTGCCAGACCTCAGCAATACAACATCGCTGTGATGAGGGACAAGAAAAAGACCTTGCCCAGGAAAGCTCATCAAGAACTGCCTGTGCTGGGCTGTGTTGTCATTCTTCCACTTTTTGGATAAGCATGAGGGACCCTGAACTGAGGACAAGAAACAGGGCAACTGGTTTGCAGCTTCACACACAGCAAAACACCCAGAGAACTAGGTGCCAGGTCTTGGAAGAAGGAGGTGGAGCTGAGTCACTTCTGATTTGTAGTGAAGAGGATCTACCTGCTCAGCTGCAAACACCTCCTGGGAGTGAGAGGCAAAGTGTGTGTCTGGCTTACAGGCTTTCCTGATGGAGATGTCTCTCCTGATCACCACCCCAGCTGGCCAACAAAACCACTGAGAGTCAAGAGGAGAGCAGTTGCATTCCTGCGCTTTTAAGAATAAACCATGTGAGTGTCACTCTTACCAAGAATTACTATATGCAATTGGTAGTTCCTTCCCACAGGCTCTGATTGCCTTCACTTATTAATCATGCCATGCTTTCCTTTGACTGGAGAGTCTCTCACTTCTTTCCATCTGTCCTTTTTTTTTTCTTGCTTAACTGGTTTCACCCTGGCCTACACAAACATTTCTTTGTCTGAAATCAGGAAGCAGCATGTTAAAATGAAGTCTTGCTACTTACAGAAGGAGATGTCAGACACTTTAATTCATATCTTTTATGACTACAAAAGCTGCAATGTGTACCAGAAAGTTTGGCTGGAGTAGAAAAAAATAGAAAATATGATGAAATCTCTGACCCTCTGTGTGAGGATTGCCTTGATGCCAACAACAAAGTCCTTTGCTCTCTCCCTACTCTGGTCACTAGCAACATCACATGGTTGCACAAAAACTTCTTGTTTATCTGTTCTAGGCTGCAAACCATTGATCTCAGCACTGTCAGGTCTTGGTAACCAGTGTTTGAGCATTTCTGATTTACCCTCTCAACCCTCTGTGATGATGCAAAATGTTATCATGCCCCTACCACAAGATCAGAATAGAGGCAAAGGGCGGCAGGATTTTGCAACACATTTAGGCACCTCGTCCTCATTCATTCACTGATACTTTCCCATGGTCAGTGAGGTCATCTGTGCTACAGTAGAGAGATCTCCCGTGATTAAGACAGTGACCTGAAACTCAAGTTATTCTTGCTGCACCTCATTGACAGAACAGTCTCTCTTCTTCCTCTCCGTTAACTGAGTTATGGAATCTAAACCATGGGGCTTCCAACCAGCAGATTTTTTCTGCTACAGATCTTGAAAGAGGCACACAAAAATTGCACCAAAATGGTGCAATTAAAGCTCATCTGTGCAATTACAAAAAAAAAAATAAAAGTGAGCCAGAACCTCAGCTGCTATAAATTAACTCATTTCCAGGGCCCTTAACAGAACTGTATTAGCTAGCAAATTTTGACTGAGGACAGCCTGTAAACGTTTTGTTCAACAAGACCAGGGCCCCTGAGCAAAGCAAGCAAGGAAGGGAGATGAACTTCTGCCTGGCACTGGAGGGAGCGTGCTGCAGGGGTATGGTTACAATCCTGCTCAGATAGTTCTGAAAGGAGGTGTGAAGAACTTCACAGAGCTAGCTGAACGGTGGCATTAAGGATGGTAAGATGTATTTACTTGTGCTGGAGGCCAGCCAAATTTGACACTGCTGCTCCTGGGAATTCAGCCAAGATTTGTTGCTGTTGTTGTTTTTTGTTTCTTTTACCCTGGACTGGCTTTCCACACCCCTCTGGGGTGGGGTAAGATATCAAACGCTGCAGCTTTTAGCCAGCTGGCTGGTACACCGGTATGGCAGCCAGGGAAGGACTGGAGATTCGTCTGCATGTTTCAGAATAAGTACAGCTTCCTGAAGCATCTCTGTATGCCAGGACAAACATTGTCTCAGGTTGGCTTGTGCTACTTGCATAGTAGCCCTCTTAAAGGGTTATACGGCTCTGTAATCACCCTAGATATAAACAGAGTTCCCTGTTCACTGACGGTGCCTGATTATGTGTAACCTTGGGAAAGTTGCTGGGTTTCCTCTGACTGTACAGCTAGAGAGTAAGACTGCTTCACAACTCACAGGGAGGTGGTAACAGTGAACTAGCTAATATCTGTAGCTAATTAGTAGGGAGTGAAAGGAATCAATGTGTCCCAGCTAAGTCCCTGGAACTTTGCTTTGCGTTGTTTCCAGATTGCTTTCTAGGATATTTCTCTGTTGGCAGTTAGCATAGCCTAATAGAGAAACTGAAATCTTTCAAAGGTGAATACACTCCCATTAGCTCCTGTCCCAAGGTTTCCCTTTTTTGGAGTTTTAAGTCTAAGTGTATTTTTCCAGTTGCACAATAACTACCAGCTGCCAGGGTTCAGCCTGGTGCATTAATACAGAGACTTCTGAACAGGAGAAAGGGGGCAGATATCTAAACGTGAAATTGCTTTCAAGCAGTTTCTTTATCCAAAGTAAGCTGCATGCACAGATGACCTCAAACAACTGCCTAGGCAAAACTGCTATGCATTTCAAGTCCTGCTCATGCCCAATTCCTGCAAAAGATCCCATCTTTCTAGTAAACCAATCCAAAGTCGGTATCCAAATCCCCATGGTCCGAAGCACTGAAACCCATATCTGATTTTTTTCTTTCTTGCATCTACGCCTGTGGCTCAAAGCTGCGTTTCACTGACAATTCCTTCAGTGCAAGCTCCGTTAAGTTCTGCTACATCCTTGAGAGGGTCCTTGGCCTCTGATGCACTTACTTAAGTATGGTTGCACGTGGTCTGATGCATCTGCTAACTGGTGGATGGGAAGAGGCCAGGCTGGTAGTGGGATGACTGCTGGTAGTGGCAGTAGAGAGCTATACTACACAGCACTGCCATTTGCTGCTCTCCTCCCTTTCAGTCTCTGCCCACCTGTCTTCTCCAAATGTTCATCCTCATGTGTAGGCTACTTAGTATGAGGAGGATCTCTGTTAAAGGTTCACAAGGACTGGCACAACTGGAGCCAAAGCTCTGCTTGTCTCCATCTGCTGCTGCCTTTACAAAGGATAGCAGCATTGGAGCTATGGCAGCCTTCTGCTTGTCACCAGAGCTGATGCAAGGTCCAGGTGCATAGCAAACCCATCCACGGTGGGTGGTGCTGGCAGGGTTGTGCAGGGTGAACAGTCCAGAGATACTCTGAGAATCTATTCCTCTCCCCACTACTGCGTGCCACAAGACATGCAACACCCTCTACATTGCAGTTCATAAGGCCAGTACTTTCCAAATGTACTGTGACACAGGAACAAAGCACCAAAAATAAAGGGCATCACCAATGACCTGGGTTGCTGGAGTAAACGGACTTTGCATAGCTGCTCTGCAAAGGAAGACCAGTCAAACCAAAGCACTCCTAGCAGTCGGCTTAGCCCTGAGTACAGGAGTATGATGGACATGCAAAGCCCCAGAGAAGGTTTTTCAGCATCCCATAGAGGATGCACACAGCCTAGTGACTCCTCTCTGGCTCCAGCTTAAAGCCCTGTGCCTTGCAAGACTGGTTCTGTGATGGGGCTGTGGCCTTCAAGTAACAGACTAAGAGATGATCATCAGCTTTTAAAGAATCATTGGGTAGTGGTGACTAGTGAGCTGGAGTCAAATTCATTACCTAGAAATGAAAGGCTGCCTCTCCCATTAGGTCCTTGCAATTCCCTCATTTTCCTTCCTTCGTTTGCAAAAAGTCCCCCTTTAGTTCTGTCACTGTGCCACATTCTCTAACACTGCTGGCAGTACAGCTCAGGTGGTATTTCCCTTTCACTTCGAAGAGGTGATTTTTTTTTTTTCTCACCAATGATGAGATCTCAATTTCCCAGCATTTAAGAGTAAAGGGGTCACTTCCTTACTGAAACAATAGGCATTTTTTGCTGCTGACTCTTCCCCCATATGTGCTGCGGGGTGGGGCTGGGTGCTGGGGCTGTGCTGGCACCTCCTCAGCACCAGCGGCCCCCACACAGGGCTTGGGGGAGTTGTGTTACTGTCCCTGCTGGGCAAAAGCTGTCCCTCGCATAGCCCTGTGCGCTCAGGGAGGCGTTGCACGGACAGGACCTCAGTACTCACAAGAACTGGATTACTCTTATGCTGCCAAAAAAATTAAACCCAAACAAAACAACCCAACAAACGAAAAAAATTCCCACTCCAAAATTTGAGCAACCACTCACTACCAGTTGAGGCTCTGGGAGGAAAATACCTCTCTGCAGAGCTTTGCCATGGATTTTCATGGGGTGGGGATCTCCTCCAACTACCCGGTGCTTTACTGAACTCTTGAAGACCTGACCCCGGTCCTGGCAATAGCAGCGGTGGTGTTTGGCACTAGGGGTCTGCAAACTATCTGCCTTCCCAATGCTTGTCGAGCAAAGCATCCTGAGGGTGCTGCTGAATCTTGGGCTGCCCGCTCTGAGCAAAGGCTTCTCCTAAACAATTAGGACAATCATGAGCCTAAGAATTTCTAAGAAGAGCTTATTGGAAGGTCTTGTGTCTGCAGTGCACCAGTTACAACTTCTATCTACCACAGCAGAAACTTGTGAAGGCTTGAAAATCACTGACATACAAAAGGCTTTTTTTTTTATTTAAAATTTCTAACCAGAGTTGTGACTGGAAAATGAACGTTTTTAGAGGAATGCACTCCCATGTGGTAACTGAATATTTAACAATAGACCAAATTCTCAAAATTTCAATTTATCCAACCAGGGAACTGAAATGCCTGTGGATTTCATGAGAGGATGTATACAATTTGATTTGCTTGAAATGTTGAATGCAAAGGCATAGTTATGACAAAGCTGAAATTTTAGATAGTCCTTGAACAAAACCTACAAATTTCTCAGATCTTTTGGCTTCAAGGTGGTCTCTAATCTCACTGTTAGTTAAGTGTGTGAAGTTCCTTTGGATCCTAGTTTGGTAATGTAATGTGACCAGAAATGTTATAGGTCCCCACAGCTGCAGCTGGTAATGATAAATCCATATAAAGTAGATGCTGAGAGAAAGATAACAGGGTTCAAGGACTCCGACTGCAGAGGCATTAATTACTTTAGTACATATGTTTCAGAAGAGGAGGAGATAATTATAGCTCTTTTCAAGCATTTGAGGAGGAATGAGAGAGAGATTGATTGTTTACTGATTGACACAGTTGGGTGAACTAAAGAGGAAATGGATTTCCAAGTAGAGAGGCCACTTGACACTTTTATAGCTTGCTTCTATTCATTCCGAGTGACCTGTGAAGTTTTTGAAACCTA
The DNA here is from genome assembly GCA_035222235.1 of Margarornis squamiger. NCBI lineage: Eukaryota > Metazoa > Chordata > Aves > Passeriformes > Furnariidae > Margarornis > Margarornis squamiger. Next base: position 15,742,128 of record JAWWTY010000158.1, on the reverse strand, counting down.
AGGGCTGGTCTGATAGATTAGTGACCTCTGGCAGAAAGTCCCGGGGCACAGCAGGTCCCCGCAGACCACCTGGTTTAACAGTTATTTGTGTAGGCTGGCAGTCTTCAGTTTCTAGACCAACACCTGACGCTGTGCATAGCACCAGCTAAAGAGTCTCTCCCATTCATTACTGCATTTATCTTGAAACTTATTTCTTTATATATTCTATATATGTTATATATATTAATATTTATATATTATATTTGTGCTCTATGGGGAACTCGCCACTGGCTGCCGCAAGAGAGGAGCCCCAGAGAGGAGATACAAGGACTCCCTGAAACAATACCTCAGCCCTGGCCATATTGACCACCATCAATGGTCCACCCTGGCCTCCAATCAGGAGAAATGGAGACACACCATTCATAACGCTGCTGCTTCCTTTGAGAACACATGTAGAATCAGCCTGGAGGAAAAAAGGCAATGCAGGAAGAACCGTGCCTCGCCAGTAGCGCAGATGGAGACTTTCCACTGTGCCTTTTGCAACTGGACTTGCCTATCTTATATTGACCTTTTTAGCCACCAGCACGCTTGTAGCAAGCGTGGGTAGAGCCCTTGTAAATCTTAGTTCGCAAAGCCTAGCCATGATGATATATATTATATACGGCCCAGTGGGAAAACCAGGACAAGGATAATTTCACTGTACAAGGATCAGTGCCCAAGTCCTCCCTGCTCTGCAATGTAACTCTCCTGGGGTGGGGCGGGAGGTTCAGCTCCCACAATCATCTATGGTGCTTTTCTGTGAGATGTTTGTCAGGCAGATGACAGCTGTCATTAAACACCTGCAAATCCTTCTTGAAAATTCACATGTGCTCCTTCAGGAGAAAGATTCAAAAATAAAGGAAACAGTGTTTTTATGAGCAGCCCTGTATAACAGCAAAAGATTGTTTAGGACACAGCTCACTGATGCATCTGACCAGAAAATGAAAACAGTGGAAACAAATATACCACACATTGGCAAAAACTGTCTGATTTAGGAGATATTTTCCTTGTTCATCTGATCTGCAGTCTGCCTCTTATCATGGAGGATTATTCAGCCAGAAATGAACTAGGAGACAGGAGGCCCTTTGCAAGGATGGAACATGTCCCCCAGGGATGACAGGTATGTAGTAATTCAGGTTTTTTTGCCTATAATAAGCTTGGATAAACAATTGTTCAATAGCCCCAGAGACCAAGGCCCTCTAGACACCAGTGCTTCAACTGAAGCCAGAGGATCTCATGAATCGTATTGGAAAGGTCAGTGTTAACCCATTCTTCATGTGCAGTCATTGCTGTCCTTAGGCAAAACCCAGGAGAGCTGCTTCTGCTCAAACAAGATAGCAATGGACAGGTGTAACCATACTCTTGCATGTCTGAAATCTTTTATGGTTGCAATGAGAGCAGTGATGGTTTTGGGGTTTGTTGCTCTTGCTGGGGCCACACAAGGACCTTGGTGAAATGATGATGAGGTGGCAGTGATGCATGTGATTCCATAGCTGCAGTGAACTGAACTTGCAGGTACAGGAGGTCATGTCACACTAATAAATCTGCTCTAACAGCTCCCTCAGGAGAGGGGAGGTCAGGCAAGATCCAGCTTCTATCCCTGTTACTGAGCTGCCACTTAAACCAAACAAATTTCTCTATCTTAAGATGCAGTTGGAGATGCAACTTTTAAGTCCCTGCCATAAAGCTTGCAAGAAGGAGCATTCTTGGCTCTTTCTGAGTAGAGATAGGGTCCCAACCAGGACACATAATATGCCTCTTTCTAGCTGAGATGATTAGGAAGTGCTGTCCCTCTTTCTTATTTGGAGAAATTCTAGCTGAATCTCTCTTGATTCCTCAGTGCTCTGTGCAATAAGTCTGTTCTCCCACCAAAGGTTTCACCTTCCCTACCAACAATGCTGCTGTGTCTGGGTGATGAGGGACACTTCCATGTGGAAGAGTAAGTTTCCTTTCCCCTCCTAACCCTATCATCATGTTTGCACTATATATCTTGGAGGTATAAGTTCATGGACAAATTACATCCAGGGAAAAGAGGAGCTGTTTCTACCATACTGTAAATTGACATCTCTTCACATCTCCCAGGGATGCTGGCATGCTCTCACAGCAGCACTGCTCTAGAGCCCTTTGTGTCACTGGGTAGCAGACCCCAGAGCAACACGTTTCAGTAGCCTTGCTGGCAATAGTGCCCAGCGGTTTCCTGCTGGGGCACCTCAGAGAGGCTCCAGCTCACAATGAGGTAGGTCTGAGTAGCTGCTCCAGACTGGATAGCTGGGAAACAATCCAAGCAGTGGATGCCCATGAACAGGGCACCTCTGGTGATTCTGTGGGAACTGCCTGTGCTGCAGCAGTCCAACGAGGCAGGAGTCTGGCATAAAGATGGGAAGTCAGGACCCCAGGAGGCAAAACTACTCCAAACACAGTGTTTTGCAGTATCTTTACCATCCTGCTGTCACACAGCAGGCTACATTTAGAGTCTGGCAAACCCTGTCTGTAGCCACCTCCATGCCAAGCAAACCATCCCAGTGCAGTGATGCTAATGAGATAGAAGCTGCCGATCTCATTTACAGCTGACACACGCCAAGCTGAGGGGTAAACAGGGATGCTAAGAGAATTCTGCTGCCTGGGGCTTGCGATCTCAAAGTCTGCAGCTCTGGCTAAATAATAAAATATATTGAACCCTTTACACCTGAAAGAGGCATACTGAGTCCACATCATTTGTTTTCACAACAGACTTAAAAAGTTACAAAGTGATCAGCTGCAGGACCATAGCTGCCTTCCCTGCCAGTCATCTCCTCTTCAGAGAACAGGAGCGATCAAGTAAACCGTTTCGAACCCGCGGTAATCCCTGTTGGATGGGGATGTGCCAGGCTAGGAAGCGATCCGCTGTCCGCTGCAGCCCCGAACCGCACGGTCCGCGGGCAGCACGGACCGCTCGGAGCCACAGCGCGCTCGCCCCCCCTGCTCCTCTCAACCAGGCTTTGCCACGCTTACCAAGGCGAAATAAGCTCATTTTAAGAGGAAACCAAACCGGTTCCTAAAGCGCCATCCCTGTCCCCGCCGGCGCAGGAGCCGACCGGCCGGAGGCTGAAGCGGGAGGGGACAGGCTGGCGGCAGGCTTACCTGCGTGGGGACAGAGGCAGCCGGAGAGCAGGGAGCGCAGCATGGGGCCGGCGGGGCAGCGGCGCGGTGCCCGTCCGGCGGGGCCGGGAGCCGGGCTGTCCTGCCCTAAGTACGGTCTGCGCGGCCGCGGAGGGGAAGGAAGGGGGTGGCGGACACGCGGGTTTGGGAGGTGTTGGCAGCCGCGGGGGCCCCGGGTGGGGCGGCGGACTCACCTCTCCTCCAGGGCGCGCCCAGGGTGAAGCTCCGGTGCCAGCTGAACATCCCGGCAGCAGCCGCCGTCAGGGCCCGTCGGGGCACGGGCACGGGCACGGCGCTGCCATCGCTGCCGGCCCTCCCCGAGCTTTGCGCGTCCGTCGGCGGGCGAGCAGGACCGAGCGGCGTGTGCCGGGCTTAGGGCATGGGCGGGCAGCGCGGAGGCTGCGGAGCCTGCGGAGCGGAGGGCGGGCGGGCGCCTGGCCAGCAGTGACTTATAAAGGGAGCAGCCCAGAGGAATGCATCTCCTCTGCCTGATAAGCCGAGATCACTGGAGGGGCTTGAACTACCTTTGCAACCCCCGGAGGAGAGAGGGGGAGAGAGGGGAAAAAAAAAAAGGACGGGAGAGAAGAAAAAGAAAAATATTTCAGTACTTGCATAATGTCAATAAACAACTCCCCTCTCTAGTGGCAGGGAGGGCTGGAATGTTTAGGGCGGGGAGAAGAGTAAAGTGGGTTTGGGGTTTTGTTTTGGGGTTTGTTTTTTGGGTTTTTTTTTCCCCCCACAGGTTTTTTCTTGTTTTCTATTGAAATCGCATGTTACTCGTTCATGATACCTTGGTTGTTGCTGAGGCATGGGCAAGAAGTGTGAGGAGGAAGTGGCAGGACTGTCACGGGTGCAAAATCCCATGGGTTTGTGGTGTCACCCCACTGAATGTGCAAGCCAGGCATGAAGAGTTCTGGGATGCCCTGGGTATGGTTGAGCCCACTGGAGTGCTGCCTTAGGAAACGTGGGAAATTACTCCCAGGCTAGGTTTAAGCAATACAAGTTCCCTAAAATCAGCAGTCCCATAGCCTATACAGGGTCTCTGCTTGCTAAGAGAGCACCAGTCCCTGCATTACTTTCCCATCCAGACTTCTGCTGACACAAGCACTCTGAGGAGAAAATGTGCTGCTCCACCGGTTAAACCGGCCTAATCCTGTGGACTTCAACTGTCCATAGGATCAGTGGCCCCAAGGAGAACACAGAGAGCCAGTGGTGCTACAAATGCCATGAGAAAGTGAGGCGGGAAGAGAGCTGTTGGGGGAGATCAGTCCAGCTCCCCCCTTGCTCTGCAACTGCAGGTGCTAGTTCTCCTGTGCCGCTGCAACACACACCTCAGGACAGGTATCAACTAAAGTAAATTGGCTTTTTGCTGTAGCAGTCACTGGATTTTGCTGATTGGCACCGGCCACAATATAAGGACAGGGTGTTTAATTGGCCCCTTTTCCCCACGACATTGTTTTATTAACTGCTCACAAACTCGTGTCATCCAACAAAAGGCATCCTTCCTCCCCAGGCGGGGAGATCTGTTATATTGCTCCCCTCTTGCCTCCCACTACAGTGGGATGGAATTTTTGTGGGCTGCGTCTGATTTTCTTGCAACACTCCAGGCACTCACTGTGCACCCAGCGCCTGCTCCTGTTTTTCTGGGAAACCAAAGAGCGTGGGTTTTTTGTGTGGACACAACCAGGTTTCCCACACTCTTTGGGCTGGTGAGAAGGAAAACTGTAGGTTCCCTTGGGGAAGGAGGTCCCTGTTTCCTGCACTGAGACAGTCCCAGGTCAGGGAGGTGTGCACTAATGTGGTTAGTGCTGTGTGCTTGGTGTGCGACAGTCTGCCATTCTCTACCCATGCAACCAGCCCAGGCTCACCATCTCAGCTCCCAGCTGCAGTGGGCAGACTTAAATTATTAGAGTCGTGGGAAGTAATTTACAGATGGCTTAGCGTGAATTCAGTAGCAGCCAAAGGAATTCTGGGGACCAAGTGTCACCCTCTCACCTTCAGCTCTGGTGCCCATATACCATTGCAGTCTTTCTTTCTGCTCCCTTGCTCCACTGTTTTGTACACTTCTGAGCACACTCCTATACTATCCAGAGGCCTTTTTTTTTGTTTTTTTTTTTTTTTTTTTTTTTAATAACTAGT